>OX403623.1:23217995-23795066 GCA_948107755.1 Campoletis raptor
TGTTTTTTACATTCTAACCCATGTTCTTCTTTTTTTTTCTTTCTGTTTTTTACACTTTAACATCTATATATGCGTTTATCCGTTGCCGTTGCTTTCCAAACGTCATAGACATATAGTCATGGTCCAAAGTACTGAGAAAATACTTTTCAACCACCTGGGTCCGCCCCGGTACACAAAGAAACACTCCAGCTATTCGAAAAACGGCGGCTCTTCACGTTAAAGTTTAAACAGCAGCAGTTTGTAACGAGCTAAAGTACAAATGGCTAGCGCCTCAAATTCTTCAATTATTCAGACAGTACTGCCTTTAATATGTAACACTCAATTGGAAGAATTCGAGGAGAACTTGAACTTTTTAAAAGTTACGATGCAAGCGAGAAATAACTCGGAATCGGGTGAATCAACGTTCAGGAGATAAAATATTAGACATTGGAAGCTGTTCATGGAAATCTATAAAAAAGGCTCTCAACTTGAGTTTTTATGCAAGATTTCGTTACATTTTTTCGCCATTTTGATTTCTGGTTCAATTAAGGGAATGTGGGGCAAAATGGACCCCTGGCCCATTTTGCCCCATATTCCCCTAAAACCGTTGCTTGATTCCTAGATGTAGATATTTACACATACGGTTAAATCATTTATTCTAGAAAAAAAAAAATGTAATGTAAACGATCCAAGCCATTTTCGAAGATCGAAGCTTTACCCTCTGAGTCGTGAATCTCTTCCTCTCTCGCAACTCAAGAGCGTAAAAGCTCTTTCGTCTGAGCAACACCTCGTAGTATTATCGAGAAGGGAAACAACTCGAACCACACCAAGGGATTAGATTGGCAAGACTAAGCGTTATAGAGAACGAGAGTATGGGAAACATCCAAACAGCACGACAGAGAAGGAAACAAAGAGTAGACAAAACCAGTAGAAGATTCACGACAAGTGCGAGGGCTGTAGAACGCACTGTGTACGAGGAACGGGAAAAGAGAAAGCTCCGTGAAACACCCAAACTCACAAATCTTTCGTGACTTAGAGCCAGAAATCTCGCTACAGCTTAATAGTAAAACTAAATGCGTTAAATATCCGAGATTTAGTCATGGCTCGAGTGTGTAGACCATTATCTACCCACATACGTCAAAATTCCAAGATAAATATCGTCAAAAAAAAAAAAAAAAAAATAATCAATCAGTAAAATTTCAATATGGTGATAATTATAATAAATACAAGACCATTTTCCGAAGTGTATTCAGAAAATCTAGAATGAAAACAGAAAAAAAAGTACAAAAAGATTTATATAATTTATCAACAAACTTAATCTTCGAATGAACAAATATTTGAAATGTCAATTTCAAACGTTAGTTTTATTGGATTCATTCATAGTTCATCGAGAGTAAATCAAAATATAATATTCCAAATGAAATGTCAATTAAAAAATAATATAAATTCTGAATCTCTACTAAACGATCTCTACAATGAAAAACCTATTAAACTGTCTTTAAAAATAAATGAAAATTGAAGGAGTCAATAATAAATGGTGGAAACGTCAAAAAATCTTTGTCATATTCTCGTCAACTGTCAGACTTCAAGATTCATGTTCCAATGGATTTAAAGGGTCGCGTAGTTCGAAAAAAAGGATAGAGAGGGTGGTGCGGTGAAGAGAAATTAACATACGAGAATTGCGTTCATGAGAGATGAGATGGAAGCGGGAGGGGCAGGGGATCTCTTACGTTGGACGAGAGATTTGCAGCTTCTCCCTGTCTCACAATACCTACAGGGGAATTATAGACGAGGGTAGATCCCATTGCGCAGATAGTAGCGACAAATTTCCCGAAAAATATGCCCGAGCCTGTAACTGTTCTGGCGTAGATTTTGAGAAGGTCCTCAGGGTGTGCAGGGGGAATAAACGAGTAAGTGCTTCCCTCCTCTTGCCGCCCTTTGCTCTTAAGCCAAGTTCTGCAAACTTCCATCTTTTTCTCAATTTCCTATGCTCGTTTTACTCGTTGATCTTTCTGGCTCTCGGCAGCATGTTTTTCCTGCTTGAATTTTCAAGCCCTCGGTATTCCCGAGGACGAAGAAGAAGAAGAAAGGGCGATTTGACACCGGTGATGAGAAAAATATCTGAACGTAGATCAAGTCTGACGAACTGTCTCGTTAAACGTCCAAAGTGCCTGAGAAATATGTCTGAAGAAATTCTGTTTTGCACCTTACGCCAAGAACGAAGACGTCCAAACCATTTTAATTTTTTTTTTCTTCACTTTTTGCACTCTTCACTTGTCTCGTATGCACGCATCAAAATCATAACAACGATTAATCTGGATGGAGAATTACGTTAGAAGAAACAGTTTAAAATTTGAACCGATGCCAAGTCCTGGAAGCTTCCAACGGTGACAGAAATTCACCATTTTTACCCCATCGTTATGTTTGATCAATAAACCCCAGTGACAAATGAAGTGGATGACATACACCAACGTTGAAAAAGAACTGGGGAAGCTCCAGGAAAACTAACCTCTAAGTAAATCGATAGTTCTTGCGCTTAAAGTTCGTGACAGGCTTTAAAATTGGATGACTTCAGTTCAGACTTTTGTTTGACCATTTTTGTGCACAGAATTTCAGTCTCAAATGTTCTGAATGCTTAGAACGAAGATCATAAATGAGAGACTAACAGAAAAATCATTTTTTACGTCTCCACCAGATGATCGAGTCTTCATAACATTTTGCTTAATCGTACAAATGAAAATACAAATCTGTACGAATGTTTGTGAACATTAGAGAAAGATTGAGATCCAGAAGTTCTAAAAAGCAATCTTGAAGAATCTCGTGCGACTCCTTTCGCCACGAAAATCTGTAACGAGCATCGAGATGCGTTACGATTTTGTCACAGTAGAGTCGACAGGTGGGATTTATAATCCAAACAGCAGTTCTTCCTGCTGATGCTTTCTCTGCTCTTCACCCTGGCATGAGTTTTCCAACATCGTGGCTTTCTCTGTCGAGGAGATTCCGCTACTATCCTCCTTCTGTCCCTTCAATGCAACAGCTGCTACGGACCCTGAGAATTATCAGCTTATGACGAGTTCTCGCAACTTGTACTCACCATGTTTTTGTCCCCCTTTTACAAGCATTCACGAAAACATTTGAGAACCAAGAAAAATTGGCAGTGAGACATTTTTCTCGATTTCTTTAGACTCCCCACACACTGTGGAGCAGACGTGATTTATTAATTCGTGAAATTGATTTTTTTTAGCCCTATTTCAAACTCATTTTTAATGAAATTTTGTTACTTCGTAAATAAGAAGATTCTGAAGATCAAAAATAATTCAATAGAGGAATATGGGGCAAAATGGCCTACTTAAGAAATTTAACGGGTATCATCGGTGAGCATTTACTTATTTTTAAGTTCCAATATTGATTCCATCTTCTTCTTTCCCAAAACTTTGAATAAAAAATAAATTTTGGCGCAAAATGGCCACCGCCTCCAGTTTTTCAAATGATCGAATGATCTTTTGCCTTTTGCCCAAAGTTGAGTCATTTTGCCCGAGAAATCGAAATTTAGTGAGTGGCCATTTTGCCCCATATTCCTGTAAATGAACAGCAGTCATTTTTTCATCACGTGAACGTGGATAATCCGAATGTTCCACAATTCGTTCAAGAAGAAAAAATTGAAAAACCTAATTATCTACATTTTCCAATAACTTGAAGCTCATTCGTTAAATTTTTTGATGTCAAAGAAAACGAAGACTCGTAATTGTAAAAAGTGTTTTCCTCCAGCCTTGTTCGGTATTGAACAATCAAACGAAACGTCGAAACGCCGATAAACAAGTGGATCCATGTAGTGAAAAAGAAAAGAGAAGAACGATTTGGAATGTTGTAATCGTGAAAGCACAAAGAAAAAGTGAAGTGCAGAGAAGATAACGGATTGAACATTTCGTTTTGACTTTTTGTTCTATTTTTTGTTTTTTTCTTTGTTTTTTTTGTTATCCACGCTCGGAAAAGGATCGCACACGTACTGGGAGAAAATCGACGGACACAGCATGATGACACAGCGACATGCGATGTTTCACTCTACTGTAGGATCGACTTTCAGTCGCTCTTTGATTGCACGGATTTTTCCCCTTCTCAAGCCTCGTTCGTTCACTTTTCATTCTAGTATCAAACCGGAAAAGCGAACCAACGAAACGTATAAACGTTTGTTTCTGCCTTTGTCGCTTAACGAAAAACCTCCGAATATATTTATTACATATACAGATATACATTCCTTTTATTTAGGCTGCCATTTGCCTTATTTTTATTAGTCGACGAAAAGAAATTTCCAATCCAATTTAATTAATTCAATTACCAATTTAAATTAAATATTAGGGGAATATGGGGCAATGTGGACCCCTGGGGCAAAGCGGACAATCCGAATTTTTTTATCGTTGGGGCAAAGTGGGCTCTCCCAAAAATAAAGGAAGATCAAATTCAAAGAAAAATTTGACTTTCCGTCATTTTTGGGAGAGCTCACTTTGATCCAAAAATGAAAATTTTTCAATAGTCCGCTTTGCCCCAGGGGTCCATTTTGCCCCATATGTTCCCCTAAATGAACCGAATTACAAGAACGTTTTTCAAAGAACTATTCATTGGGTGAAATATTTTTAAAACGTTCAAAACATGAGTCTCGTTTAAATTTTGTTTACAGACACACAATTCCTTATTTTGTTCAATTGTCTTCGTAGTGAGTGATACTGTGCCACAAATTTTTGCAGACTGCGTGTTCGTTAGAGAGTTGTTTCGACCAACAGTGTAACTTGGACTAAAAGAAGAAAAAAAAGAGAACGTGACGAGGTGCAAATTGGTGAAAAGAGTTGAAGATGTTTTGTATGCAGAATGTCGAGATTCGTTCACTTTTCGTACACCGGGAAGTAGAGCAATCGTCAGGCGAGTCACGATTCAATCGAAACTTCCGTAAACTCTTTCGCCATTTCTACCAAATCGTAGCGAAGATTGGAGAATCCTTTGATGATTGTATTTACACAACATAAAAAAAATCGATATGAGAATAAACATTTTTTTTTGTTCAGCGTTGTTTCAAAGTTGATACTTTTTCGAGTACTGCAAAAAAAAAAATCAAAACAATGAATTGAATGGAAAGTGAATCGATCAAACACTGAGAAAAAAAAATCCTCACCGAATAAATTAAACTAATTCGACATCACTTGTTCAAAAGGATCGATCAGAAGAATTGCTTTTTTTTTTCAGGCAAGAAGTCAATGTTGAAAAAAAAATGTCTCAGTCCTGCAGGGGTGAAATTTTTTCAGTAAAAGATTCTCGACGAAGGAAAAATCTTGAGGCTTTGCTTATTACGTAAAACAAGAGCAGTAGCCAAGCTGCTGTACATCATTTCTCGACACTTATTGACTCTTGAGTCCTGAATTGAAAAGTAGGCATCGAAGCTTTTTCTGCCCTCGTATACTTACTCTCACGCACCCCATTAATAACTCAAGGATATATATATCGGGGAGAGAGGCAGGCAAAGTGGTGCAGTGGGGCAAAATGAAATAGTGGGGCAAAATGGGTCGAAAAATGATTTTTTCGACAGGTGTTCCATTTTGCCCCACTGTTCCACTTTGTCCGCCTCTCACCTATATATAAATATATAAATGTTGTATTTTTCGAGTTCTGTTCTATTTTTGGACTTGGTCTTTGCACGAGGCTCTCCATCACACGCTTATTTAGCCGCACGACGTACGCGAAAACACGCGCAAGAGCCGAAGGGCGTGAAATGAAAAATAGCTCGAAATTTAGAGCGTATAAGGTTCTCGAGGAGAGCAACGTTAGGAACTTAACTCAATATAAAAGGGTGACTGTAGGCACGCGCTTATTTCGAGATGGAGAATAAAAAGGAAGGAGATAAATAAAAAAGAGAGGTTAAAAGATGCCGAAAGAAAAAAACAGGCAGCAGGTTCACGAAGGGTGAGATTGCTTGTGAGAGAAGAAAGTTTAAGACCTTTAAAAAGAGCCCAGTGATAAATTCGCCTGTCATTCTTTCGCCCAAATTTACAATTCATTTTCTCCCAAAACTCAGTTTTCATTTTCTTACTATCTCTTTTTAGTATTTAAGTGTTTGCTCGTAAATAAACAAAAAAGAAACATATTAAAATGTATATTCGTTGGAAAATGAGAAAACGGAAGATTTTATCTTCGAGATTCGTTTAAAATTTTATATCCAACGTCATTTTTTACTTGCAGAAATATCTGAATATTTGCCCAAAGGTTTTGTCCACAGGTATGAAAAGATTTACGAATATCCGGTGAATAACGTTGCACTATTTTTCAGATTCAACCGTTAAATCCTACGTGTGTTAAGCGAAAGTCTACGAGAACTCGCTTATATCGCTTTCTCTCTCTCTCTCTCTCCCTGTCTCTCTCTCTCGTTTTCTCTCTCGTATGGAGAATGAGATTTCATAGTTCTAGATCATTGTACAGCAGCCTCCCCTTCTTATACTTTCCCATAAGAAAAACCATATCAGACTGCCAAGAGAAATAATCCCCCTATTCACCGTGTAAAAGATGTATAGACTTTATGGTTAAGTCACGATATATATAGAGGCTTTTAGTGCCATAGAGATAAGAGTAGCCCCGAATCGACGTTAAATTAGTTGCGGTTTCATCCAAAATCTCCTAAATCGTTTCGTCTTACATGCTTTTTAACTTTTCGACTATAAAAATCAAGCCGATCGAAATCTTAGGACGAAAAATTGCTGCGATTTAAAAACTGAATAACGACCAAAAAAAAAAAACGATTAAAAAAAAAAATTAAAAACATAATTGTCAAGATAGTTAATTAAAAAATCTACTGAGAATTCAGAAATATTGAAAATTTTATTAGTTTTTATCGAAATCAAATTTATAACATTGTATCATAATTTAATATTATTTTAAAAGCTTGTAAAATAAATCAAAATTGGAGAAAATAAAGAAAAAATCGAAAAAATATTTTTTTTCTTTTTTTCTACTATTACCAAGTCATCTGCGTGACGAAATCTCATAAAGGTCTGCAGCGTGTACAATCGCACTATCCTGCTGCTCAGATAATTACCACCGTACATTCACGTTTTTTTTCTCTTTCTCTTTCTTTTTTTCTCAAACTCGTTGATTCGACTATCATCATTTTTTTTCTCACTCTTGTCGCCCAGATAAATGTATGTTTCGAGCATCCAACCGGCAAAGTGTACACACGCAAAATCGTAATCGAGCAGCCCCCGACTCCGAACCAACTGCAGAAAAAATATAATATTCACTGCTTTTGCACACCTGGAGCAACGATATTCTCTGTGAAGAAAAAAAAAAAAAAAAAAAAACTATGTGACGGATTTCAAATCGATGTTTATTTAACAACAAAATTTATTTATTTATTTTTATCATATTTTTCAATATTTATTTTTATTTTTAATTCAATTTTTTTATTTTTTATTTTTAAATTTTAAAAAATTTGGTGTATTTTATAATAATTTGATTAAATAACGTTTTTGCCATTTGTCAATAAAGAGAGTAACGAATAATATTTTGTTTTAACGAAGTAGGAGTTTAAGAGAATTTAAAAAAAAAATAAAAAAACAGGTATCGCTTCGGGCGATATCCGATAAATGCTTTATTTCCTCCCTTCAAGAAAACTCAATACCTGCATCTCCATCATTTTCCTTTTCTTTCTATATCGCTAATCTTCGTGTCTTTCGTGCTGGACGACGTCATGAGCACTCCTTCCTGTCCTTTTCCCTGCGTCGATGCATACTCGAACATTTTCCTTCACTTTTAGAAGAGGAAATTGATAATTCTTGCCTCGGGCATCTTTTTCGTGAGTCTCGACATTTGCCAGCTCTTGTTCGACTCTCAGAGACCAGAATAATCTCTCGCCTCTTGTCTTATCCTCATTCTTCTTGTTTAACAATTTTCCATTTTCCTCTCTCGTATACCTCAACCAGTTTTCTTTCTTCCTGGTTCAAGATTCCATTTTCAAGATATAAGTGGCCATTATAAAATCCTTTACTTTCGCCATTTACAAGGACTTTGTTTGCTCACTATATCAAGGATTTATTTTTCTACATATAAATAACGATCGCACGATCAATTTTTAATCGATCGGTTTCATGGTTTTATTTCAAAATATTTAACAAAAAAAAAACCCAAACACCCAACAGACCTGTACAAAGAAACAGTAAAAATAAATATAGAACGACGAGGAATGGAGAAAACAATTCTCCATTTGACGAATAGGGGAACATGGGGCAAAATGGACCCCTGGGGCAAAGTGGGCAATCCAAATTTTTTTTATTTTTGGGGCAAAGTGGGCTCTTCTAAAAATGAAGGAAAGTTAAATTTTTCTTCCAATTTAATTTTCCTTTATTTTTTTGAGAGCCCACTTGGCCACAAAAATAAATTCTTTTGACTAGTCCGTTTTGCCCCAGGAACCCACTTTAACCACAAGTAACCAATTTTACTTGTCCAACGATTTCGTTCATACACTAAAAGCTCTTAATACGTTGCTTTTCAAAAGACTTGTCCATTTATGTCACTGGCTTTTGACCTTCTTGTGAAGATATTGATAATCATTCGCCAGTTTCATCTCCTCGTTCTTCCATCCCTTAAATTTTTGCGTCACTCAAAATTTTCGGCAACTCTGACGAGCTTTAACATTCAAAGTGAGCAACTAATGGAGCCCCGTGTCCACGATTATGCTCAAAGATGGAAGGATCTTCAAAGGCATCGAGAGACTCGAGGATGCGCTCTTGCTTCCTCATTTGAATTTGGGATTGGACGCCTACGAGCTTTACTTTCACTGTCTCTCCTTCTTCTTCTTCGGAACCTGCTTCTCAACGCGTCCTTTGAAAATACTTAGATCTTCCTCATCTATCTCGTTATACGAAACCACAATAAAATCTTGAAAAAAATACACGAGAAAAAGAAAACATTAACTCAAAAAATCTGGACCATTCTCTCATTTTTTTTGACGAGATCCCTGACCTTTAATCCTAAAAAAACCGCATGAGTTAATTAGTTAAAAATTGAGAAAGTTTCAAATTTCCTTCATTTTTACATTTTTTTCGAAACGTCTTTTAGTTTTTTACAATTTGCACTATCAAATATTCACCGAATGAAACTTTATCGTATACCGTTCTCTTCGTTATTAAAAAACCTAAAGAATGGTGTAATTTGAACTCAATTATTGCAAACGAGGAACTTTTTACACCAAAAAGAATATCACGCTCGAAAAATTGATTTTCAATAAGTTCTAGGATTTGAAAACCGTGATAATTCATGGACTTTCGAAGTAATCAACTTGTTCATGAAACATTTCGATAACGAGAAAACATAGAGAATGAATTTCTCAAAAAATTAGGTTAAAAATTCCGCAATTACGAAATCGATGATTTTGCAACGATTGAGAGTTTCACGAAATACAAAATAAATATTATTAAACTTAATTGCCTCGCAATACACGAAAAACATTTGGAGAAAAAGACGATAAAAAAAAAGTTTTTTTTTCGGGATTGACCACTCATTTCAAATGAGAAATGACACTTTCTCGTTTCCCTCACGAATGGTAACTTATAAAGTGACGATTCTAAGATTCTCTCGTGTTCAATGTGTTGGTAGACTGATGCACAGTTGAAGCAGGAAGTGAAAATGCTGAACGGAAATTATGAGCTATCGAGGGAATCCGATCACTCAAGTGCGAGGGTGCGAAAGTTGAATCGCAATTCGATTACCGTCATTACCGAGGAGGGTACAATCGAGTTAGAAGCTGAAAATATCTTATATTCTGGCGCACCCTCGTTTTCGAGGGTGTACAATTCGAGTGAACCGGGCTTTGCGTTTTCGACAACCAATCGTTGTCTCAAACGTGTATTTACATTGGTTGGTGAAACTCTTTACTCGTTTCTTTGGTTCCAGGTCGATTTCCCCACAAGACAAAGTTTCAATGTCACGCGACAAAGATTATAATTTCAAAAAATTCGAAACTTTCAATTTTCTACTCAAAATTTCGATTCAATCAAAAGATCGAATAAAAATTTTGAGTACAAAGTTGACACAAAAAATTAAATAAAATTAACGAAGTAAATAATTTTATTTTTATCGTAAAAAAGTAAATAAAATTATTTACTTTTAAATGTAAAAAAGTAAATGAAATTATTTACTTTTAAATGTAAAAAAGTAAATAAAATTATTTACTTTTAATCGTAAAAAAGTGAATAAAATTATTCACTTTGTTACGATTAAAAGTCACGATGTGAAGACAAATAAAAATTGGTTTTCGTAGCTCGTCGAGAATTCTCCGGATCGATCGCACGCAGCACCTGCGACGTTTTGCTTCTCGTTCCTATATATAAATCAACAGAATGTTTCGATGCGTTTCTATATTTGTTTTTATTTTTTATTTTTTACCCCAAGCTCCGAGAGTTTGGAGGGAAAGTGTCAAGACTGAAAATAAATGGCGTTCATACTTCGACTCTTCGTATCGATTCCCTTTTGTGTCCTGTCGTTTTTAATTTTTTTCTAATTTTTTTAACTTGTAGAATTTTCCATCTCACGATCCGCGATTTGAAACCACGAATAAAGTTTAACCGAAAAAAGTCACAATAGAAATAAAAAGACATAATAATTTCTGAATTTAGGAAAACAGAAAAAAAATATCAACATAAGGAAAATTATCACGACGTGGAAAAAAAAACTGTCCATTTTTCTCCTTTTTTTGTTTGTTCATTTTTACTCTCTCCCAAGGAGTAAGAAATTGAGGTTTTATCTGATGACTCGTCGGACGTGTTTTCTGTCACGAATTTGAAGGAATGTTTCCGTGACTATTATTAAATTTAATAGACCGTTGGTACTTGATAAAATAAGCAGAAGAAGAAGAAGAAGAAAAAGAAGAAGAAGAAGAGAAAAGAAAGGACGAAAAAATTAGATGCTGGTAGCGAGGTCGTTTGTAAAGTACAAGCTGTCACTGTTGCTCTCCTTTTCACGTCACTTGACGTCGCGATAAATCAAAATGGGTAACAGAACGTTGTATTCGTACAACAAACACCATGAAAAACAGTTGTTAAGTCATGAGGTTTTGTGCAAGCGAGGTCCACAAGGACGAAACGAGGCAAATTCTCATTTTCTGTAGACTGTACACAACGAGACTTTAAAAGCAACGTAGAAACATTTGGAGAAGAAGGTGAGAGAGGCAGAAAAGTTGGCGTGTGGCACGCTCCTTGCGAAGCTCTTATATATATGCGTTCTCTTGCTATCGTCCAACTGATTGACAAGCCTAACTGACGTACGCAAAAAGCCTCCCTCGTGAGGGGCCTCTTGATTTTCGTTTCTTTAAAACCCCAAATTTAACGTAAATCGTATTTTTTTTTCAATTTTTTTCATTTTTTATAAATTCAGAATTAAAAAACGATCGTCAAAACGAAAAAAACGATAAAAATCAAAAGAGTCTCGAAGTTCGAGAAGATTTTTTCTTTAATTGATCAAATTCTGTCGATTTTTTGACACAATCTCGAGATTTTCAAAGAATTTTGGAGAACATTTTTCAAATCAATTTTAATGATGATATGCAAATAATTAATTCTCTCAAAATGAAACTTTATTTCTTGACATATTTCATTCCTATCCAGATTCATAAAATATATACTTTCAAACTCAAGTTTCTTGCCAAGGGGAATTTTTGCTGAAAACTGCAAAATCATTGTGACAATAAATAAAGATTTTTTTCTTTTTTTTTTTACTGAGGAAAGCTTTATTTTAGTTTCCACTTGACTGATAATGGATTCTCAATCGATGAGCTTCGCCAGTCAATACTATTCTGTCAGCAAAAAAAAAGGGGGGACAGGAAAAAAATATATGTAACGAATCTCACCCCTGACCCATTTTGGTGAGACGTGGAGCGAAAATTCCGGAGGATCGAGTACATTGCCCGCGGGAGTTTCCGGTGCTCAGGCGAAATAGCTCTATAGATATAGATATATATTTATTTAGGCCGAAGTAGCTCTTTACTTTCGCCTTCTCCCTCTTCATAAATTCCGTCACGATACCGTGGAGAACAGGAGGCAGATTTCCCTGTGCCTTCAGGGCAATGATATTTAGATACGGAAGAGAGTCTCAAGAGTCGCGTAAATACCAACAGTGAATATGCCATCGCTTCTGCTTTTCAGTTTTCGCTCTATTCGCACACCAAATACTTACGAAATCTTACAAACTTTACTCTCGAAATATCCATCAATTCTATACAAAAAACAATAAAAAATTTATTTTGCAAAAATCATTACAGATTCCGTTCATTAATGACGATCCCGATTTTTCTCATATCCAAGGGTCATCTTTATAAATAATATAATTATTAAGTCTCTACACTGCAAATTACAAAAAATTTCTGTATCGAGTAAAAATTTATTTACACCGCTTGTATTATTATTATTTTTTTTTTTAACTGTTTTTCATTTTCTTCATGGAAGTCTCCTAGGCATAATAAAATATTCAGTCAAGCAATCAATTACTTTCCTTTTTTTTTTTTTTTTTGGAAATGTCATAATAGTTTTATATAAATTGAAAAAAAAATGCGATGTTTGAAATTCTAGTTTGACGAATCGTCTGACCATAATTTGCTAACTTTTACGAAATTTTTTAAATTTATTTTTGTTTAATTATTTTTAATCGTTTGGTTGCATTTTATATTGCATGAATCGGTGTTGAACCAAAAATTCGTCATTCCTCAACGATCACATTAAATTTCCTACAATTTATTGTACAAGACTTAATATATCAAATGTCCTGTTGATTTACGTAGGTACGAAAATCTTCTGCGTCGTTTCTCAGCCTGGAATTCGAGGACATAGCCTTAGGCAATGATGCCTCGACTACCGTTTTAACGAACGTTTCCCTTTACCGTTCAGAGTAGAATTCGTCGCCCAAACTGTTCTTTTCGCTTTGCTCTGTAGTAAAATGTACACTTTTAAATCCCGTATAACTATATTTTCATTTTTTAACAATTTATCCATCAAAATGGAAGCGAGCAGCAGATCGATTGGAATGTTGAAGATATACGAGAATAACGAGAGGATAAAATTTTATTTTATCCTCTCAAAAGCGATTTTCGTTTTTCTCTTATAAATAACAGTATCGACGGATTAGTATTTTTGAATTTTGATTTTAATCACAAATTTAAACGAATCCAGGTGAATTATGAGCAGAATTTATGAAGTGACATTTTATCTTAAATTCTTCTGTATTCTTGGACTTTATCGGCAGTAAAACGTAATAAATTTGCACAAAAAATTGTCACGTTTTTCGATACGTCAAGGACTTTTATCAATAATTTGCACAGAGCAGAGAATCGCAAAGATGGGAATGATCATTATTCGTTTTTTTTTCTCCAGTTATATATCTGACAGATATATTTCTATATATCAGTAAAATATAGAAAGAGTGAAGGGCAAGCTTATACGTTGGATCGTAAATTGGCGGATAATGTTCCATCGGTCGAGAACCCTCGTAAAACATTTATGAACTCTAACGTCCAGGAGAGTAGCGCTTCTGTGATAGTCTGTGAATTCGAAGCTGTCGGAAAAGGCGACGCGAGAATAAAACATACATGTGCACTTTCTCGTGAAAATCGCAACGAATGGATAGACGTAGGGGAATATGGGGCAAAATGGACCCCTGGGGCAAAAAAGGCAATCAAAATTATTTTATTTTTGGAGCAAAGTGGACTGTCTGAAAAATGAAGGAAGATCAAATTCGAAGAAAAATTTGACTTTCCTCTATTTTTGGGAGAGCCCACTTTGCCCCAAAAATAAAAACCTTTCGATTGCCCGCTTTGCCCCAGAGGTCCATATTGCCCCATGTTCCTCTATACGATTGAAACTATTGCTATAGAATCTAAAGGGCGTAAGTTTTAATGTTTTATGTATTTAATCATATGGATCCTACCCTTTCAATTAAAATTACTCAATATCGTATAGAAAATGTAGAAAAAAATAAAATAAAATAAATAGGGAATCGTCCTTTTCTTAAAGGATTAAAAATTTCATTTTTTTTTTCATTAAAAATGACAATCTTGATGATCTGGAACTTGATTTTGAACTGAAAAATAAATAAAAATATTTATCTTTCGCAGAAGTAACAAAGTTTTTTGAGTAAAATCATTATTTGCACATCTCATTGCGACGCATTTTCTTCAAAGAGCCCGAGGCTTCAATCCCTTTAAATTGATTCGTGGATGTTTCGCCTCGACGAGATATACGTTGACGGAGCCCTTAAGCGTCAACCGTAAACGTCGTTTAATTCGATATAGAGTCGTAAACCTCCCTCAGACACGAGGTGCGTATACGCATCCGGACTTTATGGCCGGAAACTCGAGTCAAGATCATCATCGTTGGTTATGAGAGATGAGGTAAAATTTCGTTCCACCAATCTCAGATTTATTCCGTGGCTATTAATTCCAAGATGACGAAAAGGAAAAAAGTTTTGTTTTTTCAACAATCGTCTCAACATTTTTCACAACGAACTACTTTCTTTTTTTTTTTATAAAAAATGTATTTAACCAGTGAAATAAATTATTTTTTCAACGATTTTAACTATTTCAATAAAATATTAAGGAGGCAGAACTGATTTCTTAGACTTAAGAGCGTTTAAAAAATAAATAAAAAAAAAAAACGAAAAATAACAGTTTGAGACCTATAAAAAAGTGCTATTGCCACTTTATAAGAAAATTTTCGATCTTTTACATTATCACCAATCTCTCAAATTTTCGTTCCTTAATGGCTCGAAAAAAATTGAACTTTCGTCTTGCTCCAAAAGACAGAACTGTCAATAAAAATCTTATAAATAAAAATTTTTAAACTTTAAAAAATCTTGAATTTTAAATATTTGTTAAAATCTTATAAATAAGTGCACAA
Organism: Campoletis raptor; assembly: GCA_948107755.1. Taxonomy (NCBI): domain Eukaryota; kingdom Metazoa; phylum Arthropoda; class Insecta; order Hymenoptera; family Ichneumonidae; genus Campoletis; species Campoletis raptor. The sequence continues at coordinate 23,232,890 of OX403623.1, forward strand.
AGTGTTTAGTAGTCTACGTAATATAAATAATTCAAGTCGTACCATCGATCGTAGCTCCTTAAGAGCAAAAATCGAGACGTAATAATGGAGGAGGACACAGCTGTTGAATATGACAATAAAAGGAAAATCATCAGTAATAAAATTTCATATTCTATGTCTATATGTCTGTAAATTCAACATCCGAAATTTTTGGTTTGCTGTACGACGAAATTTTCATCGTTCAAACATATGGTATGACCAGAGTACGAGGTTATAGCTCTTCTGGTCAGTATTTTACATGAATATATATATATAGGGGAGACGTGGGGCAAAATGGACCCCTATATAAACTTAAGATAACATTCATCCACATATACGTGAAAATATACGACGAGGAAAATTGAATTTGTCGCCAGTCGAGATGCTTGCATCGCGGGTAGACGAGCACCCGACAAATATGACTTTTGTCCTCTGTTCAACGACCCACTATTATATACGACAACGTCAAAACCATGCGGTGATACGAAATCAAGAAATGGTTGAAGTAACGAGATCAGAAATGCCTTTAAACGTATTATAAAAAGTCTTAACGTCATGCTATTTAATAAAAAAATAAAAACCTGAAATTCCACATATTTTTATTTTATTTTTTTAAGGAGGTTCACGCGTCAGGCATGCCTCAGACGAATTCCAAGTTTAATTGTTTAAAATTCGTACGAAACTTCTCAACAATAATACTCAAGTGTGAATAAAATTTGAGAAAGTTTAACCATCTAGAAATCGAGTTATTTGTTGTGAAAAGTCGTCTTTTTTAACTTATCAAATTTTTGACACATTATAAAACGATGCTCAAGAAAATTAACGCAAAATTTCAAAAAATGATCTTGGAAATGGTTGTATCTGATGATTATGCCGTTACTTTGTATTTATTATTACAATTATGGAACGTGAACCTCGTTAAATCAAAGAAACATTAATCAATCTGCGTTAAATGCTAAAAGATTGAACGATTTAACTGATTATTGTTGAAACATTATTTTTTAAAGATAAACAATAGATTGTTGGATCTTAATCCCAGAGAGTCGAATATTCATTATTAATGATCCTGATGGATGCAAGCGATTATTCAAAGCCTCATAGTCGATTCAGTCGTAAACATAAACCCATTGATCTATATACGCGTGTGTGTATGTCTTTGTCTATATAATCGTACATACGTAACCAGAATACGTCTACGATGCGATCGATCCATGGTCGCATGCAGAATTTCTCGACTGTGTGAGACTCCAGCCTGGAGGGAGTTTCGAGCAAACTCCGATGAGCTATATATTCTCTTTCTCTCTTTCTCTCGTTCTCTCGTTTTCTCTCAATTTGTAGAAGGTTTATTTCTAGTCTCACGATCCTCTACCCCAGGCTCAACATCATTTTCCTCACGAATACCGATCAGATAAAACCTTTAAGATCATAAATATTCTACAATGTTGATTAAAAGAGCACGAAATTCTAAAAATCCAAAATAAACACACAAAACTATTATAAATACTTGAACTCCATGCGTAAGAATAATAAAATCTCCAGGTTCCTGGTTGACACAAAAAATCAAAAATTTCAAGTCGTTTCATAGAGACATGCAGTTCAACGACTGGATTGTTCATTATTTTTATTATTATTAATGCTGAGCTCATTATTTTTCGTCTGGTCATCTAATTAGCAAAAAGATTGACTGTTCTAATTATTTAAATGCTCGAATAAAAAATAATGGAAATAAATAATGAAATAAAACAAAATATAGGGGAACATGGGGTAAAATGGACCCCTGGGGCAAAGCGGGCAATCCACAATTTTTTATTTTTGAGGCAAAGTGAGGGGTCCATTTTGCCCCATATTCCCTGAAACTTCTGTAAATTCTAGAAAAAATTTAATAAAGCGAGTACCAAGTGTCGAATGAATTTAGAATTTTTTTTTCTTTTTTTATTCTTTGAAATTTGAGTCCGCAGGTTATTTAGCCCGATAATCGAAATTCTATTGAGCAAAATACGTGTGACAATGGAGATATCGATGTGTCGAAAAGAGGTTTCTGTAAAGTTGGGAATACCTTTATATTGGTACATCGAATGGTTGAGTGGTAAATAGAGGGAGAGAAATAGTTTAGGGCTTTATCGGAGAAACGTTTCAGTGAATATCTGAGTAGAGAGAACGACGTCTAATTGCTGCTCTATATTGTCTCACGAAGCTGCGATTCACGACGTTTATATGCATTCTCCGACTGTTGAGATAGGACTATCTCGGTCTCATTGTCGTGACGGTAAAACTCAAAATAGATTGTCGACGCTCTCGATACGGTTAACAGTCCTATTCGAGAGAGAAATAGCTTCGAAACATCTCGAATCACGATAGAAATCGATGTTTCCTATCATCAACATGCAAACACGAGAACTCGATAAATTTTCATTTTATTGCTGTTTCCAGCAGGATTATCCAGACGAGACAAAGGCCATTAAGCCTTTTGCAAAAAACAAAAAAAAAAAAAAATAATATCGGCAACTAAAATCTTTCCAAATTTATTGAGCTTTTTGTTTGTTTGTTTGAAAGAGCAATTAAATCGTTTGGATAACGAGTTTCAAATGATTTTCATCGCTAACACGATTATCTCGACTATGAAACTGATGCTGCGATTCGAGCTCATACTTTGTCTGAAAGAAGATTAACGAGCCCATAATCTCTCGGTTGCAAAGTTTTTATGAAGTAATACGAATAAAAACGACGCCTGCTTTTTTCTCACAAGATAAATTCTACAAAGAACGAAAACATAGATTCAGCAATGAAAATAAGATCGGAACCAGTCCATAGATCAGTTTTGCCTTCGGTTGAATATAATTTTCACTGAGTGAGCTCCGAGCAACAGGCTCCCTAGCTCGCGCCTCAATTAACCACGAAAATGCTTTTGTCAGACCATTTTAACGAGGCCATTGTTCGATTCGCGAAGTATGGGTAGGAATAAGCAGAACGTCAGTTAATTATCATGGTATGCCCGTCACACTGTGTCCATATATATTTCATCAACCCTTTAATATTACCAGTTATCAAGTTATTGCACATTTTTTACTTGAAAAAAATTTTAATTATTTTCTTATTATTATTATTTTAAATATTATTATTATTTAGTTATTATTTTCTAATTAATAAACATTTCAATAAAATAATTTAATAAAATATTTTAATTATTTTCTAATTAATAAACACAAGAACAATAGACATATAAATGATTTTGTCAGAATTTAAATGATCATTGAGCAACTCTTATTGATGCATCATGCACTGCAAATTTATGGAATTTAATGTGGTTTGTATTATTTTTATTTTTTTCCAGGTCAAAGTGATGCTTAGAGTGTCATCCGGTGAAGGTGGTAGTTTTTTCAATGCGGACAAGCGCAAGAAACAAGTGACCCTAGTTGACCCTTCGTCGGGTCAAACGTCGACAGCCGAAGATCGAAGACCCACCGTTGCCGCACCCAAGATGTTCGCGTTTGATGCCATTTTTACTGAGGAAGATTCTCAGGTGAGTTTCTTTCGATATTCAGTCCATTTTATCAATCATTAGTGAACATTTGGACCTAAAATTTTTTACATCGATAGCCGCCTCGTAAGATTATGGAAAATTCCAACTGGAAAGTGCAGATTCGTGAATCTTGTCAAAAAGAATCTGAAGAGCATCAAGAACTAGAATTTTTTGATAGGAATGATAAAAACTATTGTCTGATTAGTCTTTTTCTTGTCTCGTTGATAGGGAGAAACATTTCCGTTCCCATTTTGAATTTTCAATTTCCATCTTTTCCTCTCGACTCTCTTTTTACAAACACAGAACGCGGATCTGCGCACTCTTATTGTTCTCGAAATTCTTGCAAAAAATCCTTGAACATTTCTCTGACGAATTTACGGTTTTCCTGGAGGCACTGAATGGTTTGAGCAAAAAGGCGAAAATTCCGAAAGACGGTAAGAGACAACGAGAAGGAAGGTTAGAGTATTCAAAAGAGAAGCTGCGATAGAAACCTCCAACGGGTACGTGCCTCGCGAACTACCCGTGCAGTTCATTCCGCATCGGGGGAAGAGGGAGTGAGCGAGAGGCGTCCCTGCCAGGCGCATAACTAAACTAATTTCCCGATCTCTAAACCCTACCTCCATTTCCTCCAGTTCTCGCCTGGCGAGTCCAAAGACCGGTAAATCCCTCAAGGCGAATGTTGGTCTTTGCTTATGTTACAGAACCCTCTCTATCGTTTTCTCGCTTGTTGCGTAAGCGCAACATCTCTCATCTTTGCGCTTACGCTGTATTCACCATCCCAGGACTTTTATCGGAATATTTGCAAGATAGTATTACTCGTGGCCTTAATATAGTGTTCCGAAGCTACGTCGAAGAAGATATCGCTGTAGAATCAAAAGACAATAGAATTAAAATTGGCTGCGACACTACGTGGATGAATGACGTTCTGGATTGGACAATTCGCTTGATTACGTTGTTAGTCGGAAGAAAAGATTTGATGACCTGCAAAACCCCCAAATCCACATGCACAAGGTTTGGAAATAAATATGGAACGAAATGATTCTCAAGAGTGATGACGAGCACATTCCAGTAAGTGCAAATTCACATGACGGAAATGTTACGACTACGTATTTATAGAGATGGATTTTAGCTGAAGCTGAGAATATCGAGGTATTTGTGGTACTCCTGAGGGACGTTATAGAGCATTGGATTCAAATGCATTGCTATCTACGGTTTATAGCCATCGAGCTGGCTCTACCTTTAGTTTCGCATCCTTTTTCTGTATGGTGGTTCCCTTTCCATGCTGGATTCCGCCGACAACGAGGGTTCCCAAGGGACCAGCCGATTCCCTCCGCCGGATCCACCACCAGCACGCATCGATTGTTGTGCCACCTCTCGTCCTTCACAACTCGTCGAAAATTCAGAGCTGCCTCGTGGTGCCCTTTATCTCGAGCCGATAGCGTGTGTTTTGAAGAAACTCGATCGAAAGAGCACACAAGATAGCGCAGCTAGAAGAAGGGAATGAGAGAGGGAGAGGAAGAGAAGTGGTGAACAGATAAAGGACAGACAGAGCAATCGATTGATTCCATCAAATGCCTGCAGCTGATTGTCATGGAAAGACACAATGGGAGACCCACAGGCCTTCTCGTCTCTCACTCACCAATGGATTGCCATTGCTGCGGCTTACAACAGCCATAGTGCAGAATATATGGTGGTTCCGAGTTTCCATAGACTCTGTCGCTTCACTGGACTTTGAGGGCGCGGTTGCGCAACGGATCTGCTGGACGGTCGATCACCGAAAGGCCGCCTACGCGTCCTATGGGGAACAGTGTACAGGCTTGCCAGGAATCCACATGGACGCTCAACCTAACCATGTCAAACGCAGACTCGTTATCCTATCTTTCCCCTAACTTGTTATCCTCTTTCTGTCTCGCTGCCTCCCATTTTTTCCATTGTCTTCCCTTTTCTCCAGTTTCCTTTATTCTACATATGGAATGACAAGTGGTTTTGAATCCTCTATGAGACCATCATTGTTGTTGATTTTTTTCTGCTTCCCAATGATTTTATCTATAAATTGGTACTTAAGGTCTAGCTCAGCAGCTACAGCTCATTCAATGGTTGTCAGTAATCAAATTGATTACTATGTCAAACTGAGGCTTTGTACATGATGCTCCTTTGGAAATCTCTACTCCCTGTCTTGGACAATAATACTCCAAAGATCGCCCAAATCTTTGAAATCAATCCCTAAATGTCATTGGATTTAGTAGAATTAAAAATGGCCCTAAAGATGGATGGATTCGTTGGCAGTATTGTTTGCTATGATTTTGCATCTGCACTGGATATCAAGGAATATGTTGAAATGCTTCTATTTTCATGTTGCATTTCCATCCGAACGGTGAACTTGTCTACAATATTGAGACCTGAAGCTGATCATCGGATATTGGCATCATCTTGTCGGCTATCATTGTGCTGTATAAGGCTTTCCTACAATGTAGGCATGTAGCATCGACCACAACATACCACGAGACAAATATGTACACCGAAGAAGAAGAGAGTCAAGTGGGGTTCGGGTTGATTCTCTTCTGTGCAACCAAGCTTCGCTTCCCCTTGTATTACAGCGCCGACAGGTGTTTGGAGAGAGGCTTTACTATTGCCCAGTACCTTCCAATCGTGTCTACGCTCTCCTACGAACCACCAATATAAGCAAATGGATCCGCGACTGCTGCCAATCGATAATTCCTTGGATATTACCACCTATTTGGTCTCGCTTCATATCGATCCTCAGCATCTAACCCTCTAGCACTCTGTGCATATCTTGTTCTCTTTGCCTCTTTCGTCATAATTAAGCGCTCTCATTTTCTGATTCCGCTTACTATCGATTTTCGTCGATAACCGCAAGATTGTAAAAGAGGGGGATTTAAGTGATTACTTAACATCGAGCCAACGATGCCTTTCATCTTTTTTATGTGATTGTTTATTTTCCCGGAATATTTTGACAACAGGAAGCTTGTAGAGGAAATTTCATTTAGTTACAATAGAAAAAACTCCCTAACTTTATCTTTACTTTCAAGCGAAACTTATTTCCTTTGTATGCATGCATTTGACAACATGGCGTTCGTTGCTGGTTCTTGTTCCCAGACAATTTAAAACTCTGCGAATAAATAATAAAATGTATCAACTTTATTTTGGCAATTTTTTCTTCTGTCAGATTACAAGAATACTGATTGGCAAAAGAACCAACAACCATACCTGTCACCACTTTCCCGATGTTTTATGTGTGCGCGTATGATAAGCTACCGATGTGTGAAACATGGATGATAAGGCGGAACAGCAACGAGTAAGCTAAGTCGTCTTATGCGAAGAGACTTCCTTTGAAAATTTCTTCTCTTTGTAGTTCCAATTTGCTTGTATATATATTTTTCGTATTTCTTGTATCTCCAGTCTCCGCGTCGTCCTTGTATGTCTCTGTTTCTTTTGGTCCCGAGCGCCCGCAGGAGCTTCTCTAACTCGGTTTACCACACACGTAAGGCAGTTTGCCAAATACAATATCTGACAAAAGAACTTGTAAAGAAGACTCTGTGTATGACGGTGGTTTAGGGATTCCACCTGAAATTACTTTCACGCCGTTCTTCCTTTTATCTTCCATCTACAATGCTTATTTTTCTTACACGATGTTGCGTCTTCTGAAGAACTTTCTGTCGCTTTCATGCCATACAGGTAGACGATGATATTCCTTCTTTCTACATCTATGAGCGAAATCTTCTGTCCTACCTCCAGATAATAGAAGTTGAGTATCCACCGGTGCAAAGTTGTCCGTAGTAGTTAAATAACAAAAGGTATTTGCTCCATTCTGAATCTACTGTTCCACAGGAAAGTAAAAGTATTTAATTCGACTAGGGAATGGTCGATGAAAATAAGGGTTTAAAATGAATCAAGTGTTATTCAGCAAGAGATACAGAGACATCGAGTGGCGCACATGTTGAGCACTATCGGCTGCCCAAGGGGCCCGATAGGAACCGCGGATGGGCAAATGAAACCTCTAGCTGATTCACCCGAACATCCATCTCAATTACTCGGATCGTATATAGACGCTCGACACATATCGCCGCGGGCTTCCGCTACTATGGGTGCAGGCGCACCAGCACCGCAGCAGCCACGGCCGAGTACCGATAGACTCGAATCGACAATTCTATTGCAACCTGCGTACATTCTAGCCATCGCACCGGATCCCACTACTACTACTTATACTTGCATCGTAACCAGTATAATTCACCGTAGCCATTATAACTCGAGCTCTGGACAAGGGGTTTATTATTGACTTACGACTAATAGTCACGCAGTAGATTACACGAGTGTATGCCAATTCCAATGCATGCACCACTATTGTCCATGTGTGTGCATTGTCACGTGTGTATGCCCTGCACAAGTAGTGACTACAGGAGTAAGGCTCTGGGGATCCCTTCGTGACTAAGAGAACCCTGAGCATTACCTTCTCTCGTGCCATTATATCCAAACCAGTTGCGATCTATTGCTCGTTTGCTGCCAAATGCTGATTGAACGAGGTGCCCTATGAGACTCATAAGTCATCGATACTAACATCTTTAATCAGCGTACCTTCGCAAAATGATACCCGATCATTCATTGATTTGCTAATTCGGATTTCACCGATACATTCGTTTCCATTGATATCTTAGTGACGTCAAGAAATAGCTAGAATTCTGAATAGGACAATTGCTATAATTCGTAGCAATACCATCGAAATTGGGCAAAAAACGTACATTGTGTACGATCATAGTGGAATCATTGGTCAAGATCTGCAGATCATCACATTCGCCAATCCCTTCGATAAATGGGACACATTGCCTTTTACCTCATCCATAACAACAATACCTGATGTTAGCTCCTATCGATAAATCTTTTACGATTGGATCAAGATCTGAGTTGGAAGCCAGCAAGCAGAGATAGGAAGTGATAGAGAATCAGTGATCATTTGCGATGATGCTTGCGGTAAGGGAATCCCAGATAGAGCGCGAGAGACATTGAGAGAATGAGTGTAGGAAGGAAACCGGAATCGAGAGCGACAAACGATAACGAGATCAGGTTAGGTGCACAGGATCGAGGGAATTGGAAACGTAGACGGAAATCGATATCACGAGTAGCAGATATGGTATACTATGATGCCATAGGGAATCGGGACTGATTGTCAAGCCGCGATACGATTCGATCGGAAACCAGAGTTCCAATGCTGTGACACGCAACACGTATCTTAGTGGTTTATCTATTTGGGACCTAGACGATGCGTTTACGATATCAAGGACTCACATGTAACGCCTGATGGCCAGAGCATCACGACTTTGTCCCTTTCGTCCCTTCTTCAAAGTTCCATCAATCAGGTCCATCGTTGGTCTTAACAGATTTGCCAAATAGGCATGAATGAAGTACAGCGACTTGACGAAGACAACCGAGATCCGCAATCTGTAAACGGATCATACGGGCCTCTGGGTAGTGTCGTACACTAACCATCTCTCGCTACGTATGCGTTATTCAACCCCTCTAGTTGGGTCTCTTCCACTTCTGTCGGTTTCTGCATATACCTCGATCGCGGAACAAAGATTCTGAGTCCATTGATCTTTCTTTCTCATGGCTTACGATGCTGACCTTAGAGGTTGGTTTGTTACTTATCAAACCCACACGCATTTCCATATTACTATTGGGATTAATCTGCCTCGATGGCAACGTTACAAATGCTGATGAAGTTTGACAGATATATAGTTAGCTAAAAGCAAAATACGAGATAGCTTTGATGAAGATGGGCTAACGTTGGTAAGTACCTCAGTGAGATGGACAAAGGTCTACATTGTTCATAGGCAACCGGCTGTAATTAATTTGCTGTGAACTATGTACATGGCCGAACTATACAGACGTTTAGAATATGCCCGATATTCAAATTTTCCTCTCGAGTTTATGCGCTATACTGAATTTTGTTTAATCCCGTGAGTGGTGTATTGAGCTGATGGACATGCTGCTGGAAATAGGTTTCAAGTACAAATGGAATTATTTCAAAAATTGCTTGCATGTTCCATATCTCAAGAGATTCCTACCAAGTAACCATCAAGCCTTTAATTATTATTTATAACCGCATCTATACAATAAATTTACGAAAAGAGAGGGAGAAGCAGAGATTTCCATTCGTGTGTTCGTTTGCTCTTCGAAATCCTATAAAACGATGAATGATCGGTCGCCGAATAGGTGCTTCTCGTTCGCGCATCCATGTTGAATGAAATCGCAGCTGGTGTGCTGTTGCTACTGCTGCCGCAATGCAATCCCAGTATAACTGCGTAAAACGAGAACGCACAACGCTATGGCATTCGCTTCACACATGTATGTGTACGAGTTAGATTCTGTTTTCAGTGGCATTGCGATGTACTGTGGAGGCACGCAATACGAGAGAGCGTCGACAGTGCTTTCGATTTTGAATCCCTCAAAACAGTGTGTGGAACTATTCGATATCGAACGAGCCGTACTGTGCGGTGTATACTATTTGTCCTTTATTTTCTCTATTTAACCCTCTGTCTGTTTCACTCTTTCTCGCTGTCGGCGATCAGTTGTCCGGCTTGCCCAAATGCTTTTTTGATCCCCGGCCTATGCCTCGTCCGTTTGGCTATCTCCCTCGTTTCGTTCCTCTCGAGTCTTGGTCTCTCGCTTCTATCGGACTATCCTCGGCACTACAGTCCATATATATATATATATAAATGGACATATACATTATGGTAGCTCACAAGCTTGCCTCTCGCCGGGGGCGGAAGAGCAAACGCACTTGCTGCTCCCCAGGCGCCAATGACGCCAATCTCCCGTGTAAATCGCGACATATTTCACGACACGCGGGGTTGAGGAGGGGAATTGGGGGTACCAGCGCTCCAGCGAACACCCCTCACAATTTTCCCCTTTACTGTCGTCCTCTCTCTCTCTCTCTCTTTCTATCTTTCTCTCTCGCTCAGTCTCTCACCACATCCCATTGGCATAAACCCAGCGTTCGACCCACCGAAACCACCCCCGATTGGCTAAACTGGTGGCGCGACGCATCGTCGCGGCTCTACCAGCCGTTTCTTCGCTAAGGGGATCCAAAACTTTTCAAGTTACATCGCTCTCCCTATCCTCGGGGGCTCACGCCCACCCAGTTATCGTGATTTTATAGCCAAATCTAAAACTTGCAGATTTACCAAAGAACTCGCATGTATTTCTTAGAAGAAGAGCCATAAGAAAAAAAAAAAAAACTCTCGTGGTTCACTCGCTCGAGTTGGAATTGAGAACACGATTTGTGCCTTCAACCCCTACTTAAAAAACCAATCGATTATTTATCTTTCGTATCGTATTTTAGTTTTTTTTTTTTTTTTTTTTACTTCTCATGCATATATGAATCCTAGACGACTTCTGAATAAAAAGAAATTTATCATTTTACGACTTTCAACGAAATAAGGGGATCATATGAAGGACGCTGAAGAAAAGCCGATTTACGCTTCCGTACGATTAAATCTTATTCGAGCGCATTTATCGAATCGTCAGCAGTACAGGGGGTTAAATACGAAACGTCTTAGATTTGACTTTCACCCTCGAACCATCAATTTTTCTCAAATCTCACGCGTTATACTCCGAGTTTGCAAAAATCATAAATTTTCGATATATGCAAACTATCAAATATACACATCAAAATATATTTGTATCTCGTTGCATTTTCCCAAGCTCGTCTAATAGTCTCGTAACGGCGTTAACCCCACCCCCCTCCCTTTTCGCTAACGTAGATACGTATCTATATATACATGACATAATCCCAATCCGGCCCCGCTCCCCCCCCATCGCATCTCTTTGAAAACCGTGTGTCGGTGCATAAAATTATCGTAAAAGGATGAATTCACCGTACATTACATTACAGCCACGCTTTGTGTGCGCGATGTCGTCCCGTGAGAATCACACTCTTTATCTCTTGAGAGATATTGTTCAGGGGCTTGCACGGGGTTAACACGTACCGGATTAGGGTGGAAAAGTTATCTTTGGAATGCGACCACGAATATGTTTTTTGCAACGTAAGCAAATGCACTTGTCACACGGATCTGCAAAAAAAAAAATAATGTTTCCCAATCTTTGTAATTTTTACAAAGTACGAGAAAACTAATTGCAACGTGCGGACCAAGATTATGAATTTGGAATAATTGTAATGGATGAGAAATCTAGATTCGAAATCATTATTTTTTTTTTGAGTTTTTTAAAATTTTTTTTAATTTTTTTTATTCGTAATACATGAATTTTTATTGGGCTTTTCAAACAAGATTCCTCTTCAGCAAAACCTTGTTGTCGAAATATCCATCAACGACGAGTTCCAAGCATCGAGGGTTGCCAAAAGGGTCACAATAACATGTTTTCTCGATGTGTATGTATAGATTTATAAAGTGTTTCTTCAAGGAATAAGGGTGGATGCTGGTTTTTTTACAAACACCCTCAAAACGTATTTTACTTGTGTTTCTTCTGTTCTCAATCTCATCTTCGTCACGAGCGACAAGTGCGTGAATGATTCACGCAGCAATCTTGTGAATTGAGAGATCGTCACGATTCTCAAGATACAGTTGAGAAAAAAGGAAGAGTACGCACGTGGCGCCTTTCGATTATTTCCCGCCATTAGCCGTCCAAGAGCTTCGAGCTTTCGTCAATTTTCCCCTCTCTCTTTAACCATTCGCACTATACTTTTCAGAAACCCTCGTCTGTTAAAAAAAAAAGAGAGCTACGAAAAACCATGGATTCCAGAAAGTTTCTGCGTTGACAAGGCTTTTGCATTGTCTCCGGTGGGGAAAAACGGATGGAAATTCAAAGCTCTTAATTCTTCGCTCTTTCCCTTTTCTACAGCGGATTTCCTTCAGGGTGAAACAAGATTAGAAGCTATCCCGAACTTTTTTACACCCATTCTGTCAAGAATAGAACTTATAACACTGGCTTACATATAACGAAAGATTTAATCCATGCGAGAAAAATGTTGATCGATTAATCCCAAAAGAATTTTATTGGTTTCGTATTTTCGAAAGTTTAACGTCACCCCAAACCCCATTCATTTTATTCCTTCGTTCCATTATTTCCATTTTTCCAAAAAAATTCAACTGTACGTTGAAAAAAAACTATAGGGAAACATGGGGCAAAATGGACCCCTGGAGCAAAGCGGACTATTCAAAATTTTTCATTTTTGGGTCGAAGCGGGCTCTCCCAAAAATGAAGGAAAGTCAAATTTTTCTTCGAATTTGATCTTCCTTTATTTTTGGGAGAGCCCACTTCGCCCCAACGATAAAAAAATTCGGATTGCCCGCTTTGCCCCAGGGGTCCATATTGCCCCATGTTCCCCTAATAATGTTACAAAAAAGTTTCTGTAACCTTCGTCGAGAGTTCTAAGGTCGTCGCTCAAAGTTTGACAACGACAGACGTTTCTCCGTCCATTTTACTATCTCAACAGCCCCCTACCCTCATGTGTTTTTCTTTCGAAATAAAGATACAGCAGGTTGCAAAAAAAAATGAAGCAAAATCACATTTTTCGACAGTTTCAAAAATTTGACCGATCCAAAAACCAAAAAAAAAGCTCGTAGCAAATTCTCTTGTCTTTCGAATAAGATTTTTTCTTATCAAAAATAATTGGAACGTCGAATTTTTGATACAAGATGAAAAAAAAAAACATTGGGTTTCACTTTTTTTGGTTGTGACTGTATGTATATTGTTTGACGCTCATATTCCCCTTCCACAACTTTCTCAATAAGCTTTCCTACACGTATTTCTCGTTCGAGAGAGAAAGAGAAGCCCGGGCGTGCCCGCATCCCAACCGATGATTCGTATTCAGGAGAGCTACGCCAATATTGCGTTACCAGAACGCGCTCTGAAGCTCAATGCTCGGGTGTGGGTGAGAGGACATCAGGCATCAACAGTGCGAGCTTTCCGTGTGATGCCCTTTCGCACGATGAGAGAGCGTTTCGTGCCACGCTATAGCTTTTGTAAGTCATACGATACACACGCCCGAAACACTAAAGACCTGACATGTATTCCTTACCGTTGCTTCGCTTTTAATTTACACCCAACAAAATAAATGGCTTTACCGGGGGCTCTCCTTCTCAATCCTAATTGAGACTTGTCCGTCCCTCGCGGTTTATTTTCCCAACTCTACTACACGCCCCTTTGAATTCCTTGACGATTTTTCATCCACCGAAGCTTGAGCCTTGTTCTTAGAGAAATTCGTTCACGTCCAAGTTTAAGGGAGAAAGAAAAAAAAAAAAAACTAAGAGGGACGAAATGAGTTGAGAAAATTATATCGAAAGACCTAGTCAGTATTTCACAAGTTTGTTTACGGACGTAGCCAAAAAATCGACGGTTATTTATTGTTTATTTTTTTTTTTTTTAATTAAAATAGAAACTTCTGTCTATCATACAATTTGGAAAATCGATCAACAAACCTTTTTCGATCAAACTAATGTCACAAAAACCTCTTGAAATTTGTATATACGAATCAAAAAACAATTTTCTTCATTATCCAACTTCCTTAAGATATTAATTATTGGAGAAAGCCCCTCGGAATTAATGACTTAGCTATTATTTTTCAGCCTCCAAAACTAATTGAGACGTGGCCGTTTCAATTCAATTCCAAGCTTCCGCACCCCATCAAAATCATCGATTTTTTTTTCATTTCTTGACGTTGTAAGCCACGATTTAAGAACAGTCATTACAGAGGCTTTTTTTTGAGGATAAAGAAAAGAAGGATGATGAAGAATTTGTTTAAAATAAAAATCCAAGATCATGGGGCAAAGTGGACCCCTGGGGCAAAACGGGCTAGCGAAAATTTTTGATTTTTGGGGCAAAATGGACCCTCCCAAAAATGAAGGAAGATCAAATTCGAAGAAAAATTTGGGTTTCCTTCATTTTTGGGAGATCCCACTTTGCCCCAGGAATAAAAAATTTGAGCTAGCCCGTTTTGCCCCAGGGGTCCATTTTGCCCCATGTTCCCCTATATATCGACATCAATGATCAATGATCATTGATCCTAACGAAGTGATGGTACAAATATTAGTTTGTGTGCACGATCGAAAATTCGGTAAACGAGAAAGGTAAAGTGTGCAAAACGGTGACAGTGACAAAGACAGAGAGAGATAGAGAACATTCATGTTTATCAAAGTGATTAGATTTTGCTTACCAGAGAGGTTCAATCGAAAACGTTTGTTGCTAGTTGACGAAGCGATCATCGAACGATCCCTTGGTCGTCGTCTTCGCCATTGTTGATGTCGTCACCATGTTAATTTTGTTGGCAATCGTGTTGGCACGAAAAGCAAAAGGATTGGGTGCTTAAACGTATATAAACGGGGTAGAGAATCGTGAGAGAGGAGGGTCGAGTCGTCCTGTACGAAAGTCCTGTAGTGGGACAAGGATTCAAGCAGCGAGAAGAGAAAGCCTCTTTGTATCCTGTCGCCCATACCCATCCTCTAATCTACGTTACCTGGATACCGCATCATCGGCAACCTCTCTGGTTCTCTGTATTCCTCTTTTACCCTCTGCCTCCCATAACCCACGACGCACTCTTCCTCTGTCTGTCTGTCTCTCTCTATCTCTCTCTCTCTCTTTCGTTTCTCTTCGTATATACGCGACCCTGATGGTAAGCACACGAACCCATAGGAATCAAGTGTTTGAGATTATGACGAAGGCTCCGGTCACGTATTTCATTAACCGTCACGGCTTGCTCTGGGACACGTGAAGGGGAAAAGGACCGAGAGTGCCATCAGCAGCCAGTGCCAGCCAAGGCTTTTCTCCCTCCGCTGCATCCCTCGAATCGAAACCGTACAACCTCTCTTTTCGTTTACACACTTATATATATTTATATATATTATTTTGTGCACCATTTATATACATATATCTTCGAAGCAGACTGTTTGCCATACTGGTTTTACTTTCCCCCGAGATATCATCCCGTTATAATTATATGAATCTCATTTGTTGTTTTCTCTTATTACTGAAGGAAATTTTGAGTAAATATATCTAGAGCTTTTATTACATATCCTCTCTTCTCGCCTTGCATCATTTTAGTGTCTTACGTGACTGTTTTATAAAATATATCATGTTTCTTGCGACGATCGTTGAAACAAACAGCTTAATTGACGTCTTGTCGCATCAAGAAACAGAAATTCGTACGTTCCTCGACACTGGATACTTTTTTCAATTTCCTGACGTCTCTTCCACTCGCAATAAACAATTTTCCTTCGTTTTTCTATCAACATTTGTATTCCAAATTTTGTACAACAATCACTTTTCGTCGAAATTTCCTTATCCTTCGTGACCGGGAGCAGGTGACATCAAGGATAGCGAAGGGTTTCGCTTCTGTCAATGAAAAAATAAAATATACAAAATACTGTACGTACCAGAGGACAAGCTTCCAAGAGATGCCCACGACAGATTGGAATTACCATATCGAAAAAGGGAGCACGACTGCCGGACTTCTTATTTTGCCGTTTTTTCCATCACGCATGACATCGGAGACCTCGAGCAGACTACACAGACTTGGACTTTTTATTCCTTTTCAACCCAACGTGCGATTTGTATTTTTCCTCTTTTTTCTTCCTCTTCGTCTTCTTCTTCTTCTTCTTCGTTTTCTTCCAATCTTCTTCCTCTTTCTCATCTTCTCGTGCTCTTTCCTTATTTCTCTACTTTGCTCACTCCATCTGCATTTGCGTTTCTTTACGCTGCTGACGAGAGGATACCAAAGAAATAGAGAAAAAGTAAAAAGGACCAGGGAGGACGATGGTTTATTCCTGTACCGAGGAATACAGCCCCCGCCCCCTTCCTCCTCATACCTCCCTCTCTCTCTCTCTCTCTCTCTCTCTCTCTCTCCTCTCTTTCACTCATGTATAACGCGCTCAGCTTTCATCTCCCATTTCCCATCTTGGTTCTTCGAGCTCATCCGATCCTTTCCCGCACAGTCCTCGCGAAGATTTCAATCTTGTTTGGCCGAGGTATCGACACGTTCTGTCTCACTCTTATTCTCCATCATTCTGCAGGGAATGAGATCTATGCCCTTGAAGAAGACCACTCGTTCCCGCCCCTAGGCTTAATGGTAAAACCGTCGGTACACCAGTATCGATCAATATGTACACGTTCTTCGTACAAATATATATAGATATTTATTGTATAAGGAGATTTTAGATGAAAAAGGGAGAAACATCCGGAGAAGCTTCCGCAGGAAATTCGAGAATTTTCCACCCTCTCGGGCGACACCCTTAAGCTCGATCCTCTTCTCACGATACGTATGAGAATTCGCGAATTCCTATCAATCCTACGCGTACATGACCTTCAATTCTCAACAAACGCTAACGGCCTTTTAAACTTCATTTCGATCCAGACGAATAATCAAAGACACTTCACACCCATAAAAAAAGCTCTTTTATTCGTTACCAGATGCCATTGCAGGCTTAGTTTTTGTCAAACGTTACATTCAACCGTAGAAACTTCCCAATGAGCAACACCCGAAATGATTGTAGGTGAACATGGGGCAATATGGACCCCCGGGGCAAAGCGGGCTATCCAAAAAATGAAGGAAAGTCAAACTTTTCTTCGAATTTGATCTTCCTTCATTTTTGGGAGAACCTACTTTTCCCAAAAAGAAAAAAATCCGGATTGCTCGCTTTGCCCCAGGGGTCCATTTTGCCCCATGTTCCCCTATATCATTTTTTTTAAATCGCAGCTGCTTTCGGCTCTTTTTTACTGCTCTTAGCGCAGCATTCCTTCCGGTGCATCAAGACTTTTCATAAATCTGACAATATTCGATAAATTGTTGTGAGTACAGAAATAAAATTTGGACTCCTTCCCAAGCGGAATAACTTCTCCGCTGCAGGTTGATCGAGAATAGAATGAGTTGGGTGCAAACTGGTTGAATCCGCGATCAACCTTCTTCACCTGGCATAATACTTGGGTTGGCGAAGATCTATGAATATATTACGAAGAAAACGAGGCGATGTACCGTGGGGACTGCGCGGGGGGTAGTTTAAGAGAATGAGAAGAAAAAAAAAACACGGAGAATCTCTCGAGTGTATACTCCGTTGTCCCGAGCCAAGTTCATTCGACCGGGGTAGTTACCGACCCTTCCTCCGAAACGTCGTCCCGTGCTTTCTTAAACACTTGACGAGAGCGGCCAGTCATTATTCTCAAGTATCCCACACTTCTCACCCGTGCTTCTTGCGCGCCCTCAATTTTACTCAATGTTATCCCGGACTCCTGGTTTTTACTGCTACTGGCTTTAAACTTAACATCTCCGGAGATGGAAAGACACGAAATTCAGGCAATATCTGAAAACTGGGGAGGAGAAAAAATAAAAATAAAAAAACGTTGTTTATTCAACTTTTTTCAACGAGTTTTATTATTAACTGTTTTATTAATCATTTGCAGAGTTATGATCTTTAACGATTGTCAGAAATTCTTATTACCACGTTTCGTATTAACGAGGTTCACGCGCCATAATGATAATAGTATATAGGGGAGAGGCGGACAAAATAGGAGACAGTGGGGCAAAATGGACCACCCGTCGAAAAAAACATTTTTTCGATGGGTGTTCCATTTTGCCCCACTTTACCCGCCTCTCCCCTACAAAGTAATGGCAAAATCATCAGATACAATAAACCTTAAAGGAAACTCTTTTTTTTCATCGTAACAACAAACGCCATCTATCAACACGAGCCTTAACTTCGAGTCATTAATTTCAGACCGAAATCTGCTCGAGCGCCCTCACTGATGTCATTCACGCTGTAATCAACGGAACCGATGGCTGTCTATTCTGTTTTGGTCATGCGGGTCTTGGTAAGTCTTTCGCCATTAATCAGTCAAATAAAAAATCCATTGAAACACATTTTGAAAGCTTTACATACACTTTGTTTTATTTTAATGTCACGAGAGCTTAGAAAAATCGCGACTTTTGTTTGCTCGTGTTCACTCAGTCGAAAAGTAATCAAGAGTTCAACAGTAAGAGTGGAAATATTTTTTTAAAAAACGTGACAGACGTGAGGTCGATTTCTTAAAAACTCTTAAACTCGTGGATAGTTTTCTTTTCGATATGCAGAGGAGAGTGACGGAGAGAAAGTCATGACCTGAGAATCATATCCTGCGAGCTTTTTCTTTTTCTTTTTTTCCTTTTTTTTTTGTTGCATTCTTTTTTCCTCTCCCTGCGCGCACTTTCACGAGAGGGTGGAAGTGAACGAGCAAGAACGTCTACGACCACCACACCCCTCACTCCCCTCGCAGGTACTATCTCGAGTTCGACGTCCTCGTAGACAAAACGCCATTGTTATCTCGAAGAAAATCCATCCGGACGTAGACGAGATAATTACGTAAATGAACAACTCGAGCAGTAAAATGGAGAAGAAGATGAAGACAAGAGAGCCGAAGAAGCCGAAGAATAGCTCAAGACGGAAACCGACTACGTGAAACGAAAAATAATAAAAATTCAACAACCAAAACCTTTTACATCGTATTTTTTTCGTCTTGAGCTTTAAGAACATATTTCACAAAAAAAATATTGTTTTTTTTTCGCTGTCACATTGCAGCTGGAAGTTAAAACGTTTTCGTCCTGTACTCGTCATCAAAAATTATGCAAATCGAATTAAAAACAGTATTTTGCTGTAAAGAGAACTTGAAACAAAAATTTTTACTCCCTTGTAATTCCTTGACTAGGAATTTCTTTTATATTTAAGGGAACATGGGGCAAAATGGACCCGTGGGGCAAAGCGGGCTATCCAATTTTTTTTGATTTTTCGGGCCAAGTGGGCTTTCCTAAAAATGAAGTAAGATCAAATTCGAAGAAAATTTGACTTTCCTTCATTTTTGGCACTTCGCCCAAAAATACTTTTTTTTGGATAGCCCGCTTTGCCCCAGGGGTCCATTTTGCCCCATTTCCCCCCAATTTCTTTAAAGATTTTTTTGGAAGATGGAAAATTCATAGAATCCTTGTTAGTGAACTGGAGATTTGGAAAGGAATTTCGAAATTTCGCGCATTGAAGATGAATTTTGACAGACAATGGCTGCAGATATGACCCACTTTGAAAACTTATTTAGTCACACATTTGACGACGATACAAACTTGTCCCATCAAACAACTTTCCATACAAACACAAACACACAACGAGAATTTACGTTTTCTCGACAGACTATCGAATTTTCTCCTCTAACCCACATCACGTTTCTGGCTGAATAATAATATCCAAAAGTTCGTTGACACTTTACACATACGCGCGACACTTTGCTCCTGTCGCGCGGTCGAAATGAATTTTTGGCAGTTTTGTCGATTCACCAGAGCTCGAAGTTTACCTTCGGCAACAAAATTTCAAAATAAATTGCTTCTCAAATTAAATATGTATTCCTGGATGATGGGAAAGACATTATCGATTATATGCCAATCTGCATTTCGAAGAAAACGAATAATCAATATTCCCAACGATATTTTCCAACCCAATATGCAATATTGTAGAAAAATTAATCAACACGAATATTACGAGCACTTCCAAATAAAATTCAATATCGACATGTGATAAGACACCCAGAAAAACATTCAGTTTATTTAACGATGATCTGATTAATTTGAAAAAAAAAAAACGTTTTTTTCGTATTTTTATGGAATTTTTTTCGTCGTTTTTGGATATTTGCACATTTTTGATCAATGGAAACGCTAGTTTTTATTTTTTTTTATTTTTAATAAAACGAGACTTTCAACAAATTAAACGAGCATGAAGTTGAATTAAAAATAATCCATATAATATCTTAATATTAATAAATATCATATTCAATAATTATATTATTTAATAATATTTCCATGGGTTTGCAACACTATTTTGATAAAAAAAAATATAGACATAATCAATCAACGTCTTTTGATTTCCACAATTTATGCACATCCAGAATGCACAATTAGTGAAAAATCTGGAAGCTTTTTACCACTCAGCAGTAAGAAAAAATAAAAAATGACAAATTAAAAATAAAATAAAAATAACAAAATATAAAAATATAAATATTTTATACATTTCTTTTATTTAAATAGAGCTATTAAAATAATAAATTGTTTTTTTATTTTTAGTTTTTTGAGTAAATGCTTCAAGTTGCACAATGAAATGATTAATTAGTATTCTTATCGACAAACTAATTTAATATCACCAACGAACAAGTCGTGTCTCAGAATAGAAACTTCTGCATTTAAAAAGCATTAACTTCCATGGTAATTGTAAAATCGATCCATCTGCTAGACAATTTAAAAATTGAAAGAGTTGGAATTATTCATTCAGTGGATGTCTGGACAAGCTTTTCTAGCTTTTTCCATCGTATATTTATTTTTTATTTTTTATTTATTTTTATTTTTTTTATTTTTTATTTTTTTATCCGACACGTTTCATTCTGTGTTGCCACAGCATGCTCAAATGTGACTGTGCGGTGTATGGACTGCAAGTGTACTTTGGGTATGCAGCAGCAACACGGTGAGACACGAAGTTGTTTTACATTTTAAGTAGTGATATCGAGTTTGCATGCAAATGCATGATTATAGAATGGTGGGAAAGAAGGGCACGATAAATATACAGTTATATAAAATTCTAGAAGTACGAAAAAGACGAAAAAAAATTATAAAAAAAAAAAAAAAAAAAAAAACAAAAGGTGTGATCCAATGATGAAGAAGAAAATTTTTCCAAGGATCGTTGGACTTTGGATCGTGAAATGAACGAGCGGAGGAACTGGAGAATAAAAAATAATAATTAAAAAAAAATTAAAAAATTAAAAAACTGACGCTTGAGACGTTGAAAAAGTGCAACGAAAAAAAAATTAAGATGCAAAGACAATGCGAGAGAAAGAAAGAAAAGAGGAAAGAGCAGAAGATAAAATATGCTACTGGGACACTTTCTCGTATTTTTTTTTTTTTTTTTTTTTTTTTTTTTTTTTGGTTTTCACCGCGCCGTGTCGGATTATCTTTACTCCACGCTCGAGTTATGTATTCATCACCATTCGTATATATGTAGGTGCGATCTTAAAGCCAGGGGATATCTACGACTCCCTATATTTCATCTATTCTCCCTTCTCCTCTTTACTTTTCTTCACCCACAGAGAAATAAATGCCTTAATTTCTCCCCCGAGTGAACACCACATTTCGTTATAAGTAAACTTCATTTCGTTTGAGTTATATATTTATTATGATAATTTTAATACAGGCAAATAAATAATTTTCAGATTATATTTCATTTTTTATGAAACTTCAAAACCAGACAATTCTGTGCCATTTAAATTATTGATTAGTAGATCGAATGACATTTTTTTGATTTTTTTTTTTTATATAGTGATTTTTGAGACATTGTAGGAATTACGTTGACCCACTTATTTGTTTTTGCAGTTTTTTCGACTCTACACGATTTTTCAATCATTTGTAAATGTTAAAAAATATTAATAACCATTATTTTTTAATTATAGGGGAACATGGGGCAAATTGGACCCCTGGGGTAAAGTGGGCAATCCAAAAATTTTTATCTTTGGGACAAAATGGGCTCTCCCAAAAATAAAAGAAGATCAAATTCGAAGAAAAATTTGACTTTCATTTTGCCCCAAAAGTAAATTTTTATGGATTGCCCGCTTTGCCCCAGGGATCCATTTTGCCCCATGTTTCCCTAAAAAAAAATTTCGTACACGTAAAATATATTTTTAGGAAATATTTTTATAGGTCGTATTATTAATTTGTTTTTTTAACCTTCGTTATAACGAAGATTGAAGGTTAAAGACGATTTTTTCATTTCTTTTTAATTTTTCGAATTTTTCATTTAATTATCAATCTTTGTCAGAGGATTGCGGCACTTTCACTTTGAAATGAGATATCAGAGAATTTCGAGTCCCCAATGGAACTTCTCGACGCGTTCGTTTCATTAAGAAAACGTAGTGCCGAAGATTTAAATCTTTCCCGGATCTCGTTTCCGTCCCGGAAACGATGGGATGCTCGTGAAAGATCGTAAAATTGCAGCCGTCCTTATCCCTCGTGTGTGTGTGTGTGTTTTTATTCTCTGTAAATTTTTTTCCACCCTCGGAAAAGCTTATCGTAAACTCTCCGTCCAATGACATCCATAGCACATAAAAAAATCTTATAGTTTCCATTTTTCTCTATCGCCACTTTGTAATGAAATAAAGTCGTTATTTTAATTATTCGAGGCAAGTGCTTTTACGCCTTTTTTTCATTCTTTTTATCTGATTCAAACGTCGAATTATTATTCTATTGTCTCGTAAAAAATACAAATAAAAATTTAATACGTTTTTTTTCGCCATGAATTATCAAATATTTAAAAAAATAAAAATTCACATTGTTTACAGACAAAAATGTCATTAACTAAATTAATTATCGAATAACAATATATTTCCACGATTTTGATAAGAAAAATTAAGAATTAAATTCTCATGAACCCCCGCAGTCTCTTTACAACTAAAAAATTTTTTTTACAGGCAATAAAAAGTTCAATAATATTCATCAAAATGATCAAAACGCATTAAAAAATGATCAACGCCGATGGTCAAATAATAATCCTGGATTTAATGATGTAGCGAAGCACCAAATTTTCCATTAATGAACTCGTTATTAATTCCATAAATGAATGAGAAACGATGATAATAATTTTCCACAATTTTAACGCTCGAGGTAGTAACACTCGATGGATAATGCAATTATGAGCATCGTTCGCATTGGATTTCATGTCCTCTAATTAGGTCCATGATAATTTTATCTCAAAAAAAAAAAAACACTCATTATCTGTTGATTTTATTGTCAAATTTTTAGTTTTTAAAAATTTATTTATTTGTTTATTACGAACTTTTAGAAATCCATGAACATTTTATAATCGTAAAATCGTAATCAATTAGTTCGAAACACGATAATTTTATCATTTAAAAAAAAAAATCATTATCTTTTTGATTTTATTGTCAAATTTTTTTTTTTCTTTGTTTATTACAAACGTTCAAAAATCTATGAGCATTTTATAATCGTAAAATTCCAATCAGTTAATTCGAAACACGATAATTCAATCATTAAAAAAAAAATCATTATATCTGTTTAATTTTATTGTCAATTTTTTTTTTTTTTTTTTTTTTTTTTTTGGTTCAGTACTAACTTTTAGAAATCTATGAGCTTTTTATAATCGTAAAATGGTGATGAGTTAATTCGAAACACGATACGTCACCTCGTCAATGGGAAATCTGTTTGAAAGTATCTCGTTTATCTCGTCATCGAATGCCTTCTGTTTGTAAAGTTTTATGATGGAAAACTCGTATCGTCACAGAGAACACATGCCACAATCACACACGGAGTACAGTCCGATACATCCACCCACTAAACTGTAAACAAATTAATCACACGAAGCTGCCTACGGCTCGGCCACAAATCAAACATCGCAATTATGGAGGACCGATCGAACACACCGAGCGTCGTCCAACGCTTGCGTTATTCAGCACCGAACCACAATTTTCCGGATGCTGTACAGCACTCTCGGTAAATTAGTTCGACACGACACTGTACGCCGCCCCAAGCTCTATTATAATTATTCCGAATGAGCAAATGCTAGTACAACCTATTCACACAAAAGTGATGCTTAAATAATCTCCATAAAAACCTATTTTCACTTTGAAAAAATTTCATTTTTAAAAGACATTTAAAAAATCGTTGATTAAATGATAAAATAAGTGTTTTATCATGAATTTTTGATTAGGGTTTAGAAACAAATCCTTAATTTCACAATGAACACGTCATGGTCACCATAAAAAAAAAAAAAAAAAAAAAAACTAAAATTTATTTAAAAATATATAAAATACCATTTTGGAAATTTTTTTTTTTTTCAAATTTTTTAGCCAACTGTCAGAAATGTTCATAATTTTTAACTGATGGTTAAATGATGTCGATAAAAACCAATTTTCACTTTGAAAAAATTTCATTTTTGAAGAAGATTGAAAAAATCGTTGATTAAATGATAAAAATAGTGTTTTATCATGAATTTTTGATTAGAGTTTAGAAACTAATCCTTAATTTCACAATGAACACGTCATGGTCACCATAAAACAAAAAAAAAAACAAAAATTTACTTAAAAGTATATGAAATACCATTTTGGAATTTTTTTTTTTTTTTTTTTTTCAAATTTTTTTGGCCAACTATCAGAAATGGTTATTATTTTTAAATCGTCGATAAAATGATGAAAATGATGTTTCATCATGAATTTTTTTTTTCAGGGTTTAAAAAAAAAACAAAAATTCATTGAAAAATATTTAAATTACAATTTGGAAGAATTTACTTTCAAAATTTTTTTTTGTATCAATTGTCAAAAATGTTTATTATCACTCGTTCTATCAACGACAATTCTAATGTTCCAGGAAAATCTCACACCATGCTGGGCACTCCGGAAGCTGGTCACACCCTGGGGGCAATTCCCTGTGCAATAGCTTGGCTGTTTCGTGGAATTTCCGAGCAAAGACAACGAACTGGAGCGAGATTTAGCGTGAGGGTTAGTTGTGTAGAATTAACAACTGGGCAGCAACAATTGAGGGATCTTCTCGCAGCTCACGCAAATGGTAAGTCAACATTTTTTTTTATTTTTAATATTTTCAACAGTTTATGCAAAAAGTACCAAAAATATAATTGACCAGATTATTAGAAGCATCGAAAGAAAAAAGGGTCAAAAAAAATTTGAAAAAAAAAAATAATAATAATAATAACAATAATTTCCTTATCGGAAAAAAAAGAAAAAATGGTCAGGGTACCAGTAATTTCTGCAACTCGAGCCTCTTCCATAGCACCTTCATTAAATACCTTTTTTTTTTTTTAAAAAAAAAAAAAAAAAAAGAAAAAGGAAAGTGTAGAATAATTTGGAAGAAGTGTACTTTGAAATATTTTTTACGTTTTCGTAACGAGTTCGTTCAAACGACTGGCACGTTTTGTATGGTACTCGAAAAGCTTCGGGGCTTGTACGAGCGAAACGTTTCAGCGAGATTGGAAGACAGGGGATGTATAAGCTTTTCGTACGACCCTAAGGCTCCAGAAAGCCCCGTACAGAGTCCACCAGCAGCTATGGGACAATAAACACACTTGGTGTGTAGAGCAGAACTTTCGTCGTCCGAGAATATCTCTCGTTCCATGTAGAAACGTCTACGAGTACTGCTCGTACGAGTACCTAACGCTCGTACCCACACAGTCCTTCCTACAATTAATTTCGTGCCTCGAATAATACGGGCTCTGGCATATAATCGTTTAGATTAATTAGAGCCAAGTATGTGGACCTGGTGTCACATCTACGACACATTGTCGTCAAGAAATATCCTCATTGTCGTTCTATCACGGATTCATACTTTTATTCCTGCTTTTATTAAAATTAATTTCATTTATTTTTATTTTTTTTTAATTTATTCATTTAAAATTTATAAATATTTTAATTTTTGAATGATTTTAAATTTCTTATCAAAAAAATTTACTAAATTTTTAAATTTATTCATTCAAAATTTATTAAATTAATAAATTGTATTTGAAATGAATTTATTCATCTAATTAATTAAATTAAATAATAAATAAATTTAATAATTCAGTTAATTGAATTTAATTTCTTCAAATTAAATTTTAAATAAATTTATTTATTTAATAATTTTATTTAATAAATTACGAATAAATATACTTAAAAAATTTAATTAAAAATGAAAAATTAATAAATTAAAATCAATTAAGTAAATTTATTTATTTAGTTAATTGATTTTAATTTATTTCAATAAAAAATAATTTTAATTCAAATAAATCATTAAATGGGACAAAATTCAACAGATTCTAAAGATTTTTATCGACGTTTTCTTACAACATAATAAAAAATCATTAAATATTAAAAATATAATTTTGTTTATATTTGAAAAGAATACTAATTGTGCAAAATTCGCCAGAATCTCAAGATGTCATTTGTTTATGTTCAATGCCATAAAATTCACGGACCAGAAGTCCAAATTTTACGCTATCTCTGATTCTCCCTTCGTTTTTATTGACGGTCAACCGGAGGGTTGCAACTCTTGAAAAATTCTTCGTCCGATGAAAATTCGACTTGAGATGATAGAGCGATGAAAAGCAGAAGAGTGGAGTGTACATCGCGGAAGATTCAGAAGGAATTGAGGGGTGAAAGACAGAGAAAGAACGATGGCACAAAAATTCGGAAGGGTGCAGAGCGACCGGGAGACTCGTGGACGAGTGGACACTTACGTGTCTCTACGGGGTGAGCAGTCGAAGGGTGAAGAATACGCTTCGGTAATTCCCCACAAGTGAGGGTCGATTTCCATTTCTAAAAAATCAACCACTGCCCAATCTCTTCTGTTTTCCGGCTTTCGAGTGTAATAACAAAGTCACTATTTGCTCGAACAATTTTTTATTTTTTTTCACTGTCTTTTTATGACTTGCCCACGTGAGGGTGAGTTTGAAATCGATGGAAAAAAAAGAAGATTTTAATGTTGCTAAAAATCTATATTTTGAAAATTCAATTTATTTGAAACTCTTCAAATTTTTTTTTGTTTCTAAAATTTTGAGAGATTTTTCATATTGGTGACTAAAATATCTCAAATTATTGACTTTAAAATTTTAATTTATTGAGAATTTATTTCCAAATAATTGTTATGAAAAATAATTTTTTTGTTCGATTCTCGTAAATTTGCTCAAACCATCGATACAGATAGAAAATTCATTTGTTTTTTTTTTTTTTTTAACCTTTCATTTTTCCAAAAACGTGTACGCAAAAAAAAAAAACAAAAAAAATATCTACGAGTTAAAAAAATAAAAAATAAGAGAATTTTAATCTGAATCGATGTGGAAAATCAAATTGGGAAAAAACTGTTTCTATTTTCTGCTTTTATTTGAAGTTTAATAAACGTAAAATCACTGGTTAATTGTTAATACAATAGTGACACTGATATAACGTATCACGAAAGTATGAAAGTGTGGAGACGATACCCTTTAGTTAAAGTTTAATTATAAAGTTTAATTAGAGGCAATATAGATTGTAATCAGAGGCTATCGTAGTTGGTACTTATAAGAAAACTCATACAGAGAGAAGGAAAAGTTTTTGGAGAGACACACGAGCCCTGCGAAGTGTACAGGATTATATCGTTCGCCCTCAGTCATTTCCGGAAGTTTACTTAAGCGATACGAGACCAGAACTTGCCCTCCTTCTTTTCTACACGAGTAAATCTTTCGTTGGTGAGATTCGTTTCGACAATCGAAGCTCCTATGGAGGTTATAGGGGAATATGGGGCAAAATGGACCCCTGGGGCAAAGCGGGCAATCCAAAAAAAATGATTTTTGGGTCAACGTGAGCTCTCCAAAAAATGAAGGAAAGTCAAATTTTTCTTTGAATATGATTTTCCTTCATTTTTGGGAGAGTCCACTTTGCCCCAAAGATAAAAAAAATTGGATTGCCCGCTTTTGCCTCAGGGGTCCATATTGCCCCATGTTCCCCTATAATCCGTTTCTCTCCACATGCCAAAGGGAAAAAAATGTCGTTTACCGGAAATGGATATCTTCGGACGAACGCATTCGGCAAAATACTTTATCGAACGAAACTCTAGCGGGAAATGCTTTCGAGGTTCACTTTATCGTAGTGGATCTTTCGAGGGCAAAGTGGTGCGTCTGAAATCTCGTGAATTTGAGTTACAACGAGAGGACCCTCGCTACACTCACTCGAAAAACACATGGAGCGTCATTCAAATGCAAATTTGTCAGGAGAGACGTAAACTTCGCTGCTTATCTGAAGTTGGATTTCGAATGAACGAAAACCTACTACCCATGATTGCCTCGTCGTTGAGATTTTTTCACAAATGTCATCATGGCTGCGTTCGAATTTTTTTATCTCAATCGAAAAATTAAAGGTTCAAGATTATGGTCCAATTAAGACGTCATGTCTAGTTAGAATTTGAAAAATAATCGTGTCCTTTTTTAGAGAAAACTTTTATAATTATTATTTATTTATTTTTTATTTACTTATTCCTTTTTTTTCTAGAGTTTTGTGGTGATGACGATTTTTAAAATTCGGCTCATCTAAAATGCAAAAATCAAGAATATTTATTCGAAATATCGACAGAATAGTCTACGAATGAAAGATTTTCAATTTTTTACATACGTTTTTGTTTTATTGACGAAAAATAAGGATCGTTTTTACTGGAAATCAAAGTTTCCAATTCGACGTCTATACAATTTTTGTGAAATTGAAATTTTTGAAATTCTTTGATTCGTGTACGTATCTGATAAAAAATATCTCAGAGACGAAATTCATTGCAACTTGAAAAATGGTCCAAATGAAAATGATCTCTTTTTTATTTATTTGCTTAATGGATAATGTTTATTTTTGTTCGTATACTTAAGAAAAAAAAAAAAAAAAAGAAACGAAAATGTTTTCTATTCGTCAAAGCAACTGCAGGGATTTGTATCGTTTGATACACGGTATTAATGACAAAAGCCCGTTAATTAGTAAAAGTGTATATATACGTATAATTGGATAAATTCCCTTGCGTAGAGCTTTATACGATAACGCTTGAAAAAACTTATTAGAAGCTCGAGTTCGCAGAGAAGATCCGAAGTGACTGGTGACTTTCCAGTTTGTCCTCTTTTGGGCTCCCCTTCTTCGCCTTTTTCTTATCCTTTTTCTTTGCTATGCTTTTCCTCACTTTCGTTCTCGCTCCCTTTCACATCACTGACTGTGCCATTTCGCGCCCTGATTCTGCGAAGCGACAGAGCTCTAAAAACGACCTCTCCAACCCCCCCAAACTTCGGCTAATTAAGGACCGGGAGTTTCAATTAATTTTCCAGCTTATTAAATAATAAACTCGAGCTACCTAGGAAATCGTCGTTGCGGCAGAGCCTTTATCTCGCTTCCTTTCTGCCGCTACCCAGTTTTCAGCTTTTTCCGCTTTCTCCAGTATCACCAAAGTCCAATTCTATACGATTTTTCAAGAGAAACCGCGAGTTTTATGATCGTCTTTCCTCTTTTCTACCCTCATACGTTCTCGAAGACGTAGATTTTCAAACATTTCGAACTTTGCCTTAAGCCCATTATAAACTTCGATGTAAATGGTCATTGCACAGGACGCCATTTGTAAACATAAAGACATGAAATCGGTCGGAATGAAAAATCGAATTTGACTTATAAAATCAACGATTGTAATGACATTTTATTTCGTACAATAAGAAAATAAAAAACGAAAGGTTCTTCGAGTCAAAAATGTAAAAATGTAACTCTTTTCCTGTTCCAAAGTAGCCTTAAAGCGTTAAATGTTCAGGGCAAGTTGCTGGGTAACAAAAAAAAATTCTTTCAAACAAGTGAACGTGGTTGGGAGGCCAAAAAAAAAAAAAAAAAAGAAATCAGGCAAAAGAACGATTAAGAGGGTAGTTGGAGAAAGCGATAAAACGTTTTCAAGTGAGGAAAAAGCGCAATGTAAAAAAAGTTGAACCACAAGAAAGGGTGAGAGAAGGAGGAGATCGAAAAGGAAAAAAAAAAAGAGAAGAAAAAAAAACGTTGGCGAGCATATTCTCAGCCCCGTGTGTACAGTTCCGAGGAATAAATTAGAAATATTAAATTAAACGGCGTTCGAATTAAAAGCTCCGCGAACCAACCACCCCCCGCCTCCCTCCACCACCCTCCCACCCCATTTCCTCCCTATATTGCGAGTACAACCAATCTCCCTCAGTTATAAATAAAGTTAGCTGGTAAATGAGCATTCCCGAGCGTATTCGCATTTCGAAGTGATTTATAAAATACGTGAAATTGTACGAAAAGCCAGAGTAGACTCTCGGTAGAGAGCATAGACACGCGTATAAACAGAGAACATATATCATCGAATATATATATATAAACGAAAGAAATATAGAAGATAAAATAACATAAATAAGGGAACATGGGGCAAAATGGACCCCTGGGGCAAAGCGGGCTATCTAAAGAAAATTATTTGTGGGGCGAAGTGGGCTCTCCCAAAAGTGAAGGAAATTCAAATTTTCTTCGAATTTGATCTCCCTTCATTTTTGGGAGAGCCCACTTTACACGAAAAATGAAAACAATTTGGATAGCCCGCTTTGCTCCACGGGTCCATTTTGCCCCATGTTCCCCTATATATAAACATATTAGAAAGAAGAATAACACCATTCTGGAACACCATCAACGATTCTTTACCTGTGGCGTGCTGCTGAAAATTCATGCCATGGCTGCTTATTACAAAAGCTAAGCCAGCTTTCTCGCGTGTCTGGTACACCTGTCCACGTTTAACCCCCTTGGTGGAAAACGACTCGATTCTCTTCCTCTTCCTTCTCATTTAAACTCCCTATCCTCACGATAGTTGGCCTACGCTGCTCCATCATCCCTTTTATCCTGGAACGTATGTTCTCGTGCATCCTCCTCTTCCACCATGAGCCGCGTATATGTACTCTGCAATGTTATATATCGAAAGAACGTGCAAACTATAGATTGCGCGTGACGGGGGTACGCGGGGCTGCGTTTATTTTGCGCGAAAACGGCAATGTACGGGCGCATAAACCAAACGAAATGTTCTTTAAGAGCGCATAAGGTGTACTTGCTTCCAGAGGAAAAAGACTCTGCGCCACCCCAATGGCGAGCCTCCGGCTGGTTATGTAAAGACTGGGGCCGGCCACCGCGTGGCTACACTTTCATTCTTTTTGTATTTATATATATATAGATTTGTCTACGGCTGTAAAGGTATATATATTTGTACCCTAATTCAAATCCAGTCGCAGCTTTATCGCAGCTGGACTGGACACGGGGTGAAACAGATTTTCTTTACTGCTTTCCAACACGATGGGGCGAGGATTCATGAAAAAACAAAATATCACTACGGAAAAGCACGTTTCTTAGAAAAAATGATGGAGAGGAAACAATCACAGCCACATAGAAATATGAACCTGCGAGTGAATAATGGCGAGGACAAATGCATGTGGGCGAAAGCAACAAAACTGTTTTGGCATTCGAATCGCGTGAAAATGCGATTTATCCAAGGTGCCACGAGAATCGTTCCCTTCCCTCGATTCCACTTGTACCAGTACCACGTGTGGTCTTTGTATAAGAGGGTTGCAAGTTTCTCTAAAGATCTAGTGCCAGGAAACAAAGAAAAAATTCTTGCTAAAGAATCGGCAGGATAGAAATTGGCAGTTTGGCAATTGTTGGCAGATTCTTGATGCGAATCGTCAATGATGTTTCATTTGGGCTGGAAATTACTGGAACTTCAAAACCATCGAACAGCATAGAAAATGACTGCAGGGTCACATTTGGAATGTGGAAGATAAACTCGATGTTCCCAACCATGCCAATCCCTGGATCTTCTTTGTAGTCTTGATTTCGGAATCACGGAGACGTGTCTTCCAAGATCCAAGCACCAGCCATCATTGTTCGTTAGTATTCGAATCGTGCGCGCAACATTGCCCTAAACCGAGAAACGCCAAAATACTGCAGAAGATGGACAAACAGTGAATAGGGAAAAAGATAGAAGAAGTTTCTGTTTTTATGTCATTCCCAAGCCTGCACTTGGAACGTACAATTGGAGAAGTAAAGGGGAGCGTTGAAACATACGTGTGGAACTTAAGCAAAGCGTATATAGCGAACATCCGGGCTACCACACGGCACAGATGCTGGCAATATTACTCGCTCCCCCTCTGGTCTCTTTTATGGATATTGCTGCGCGCGGTGGAGGAACCACCGTGTACTTACTACCACTTTCAGGACAGTCGGCAAGGGACCTCCTTACAGAGATCTTATACTTCCAGCGAGAAGCTTGGCCTCGAGAATTCTTGGATCCTTTCTCTATGACCGGAAACTATATGGGATATGCCACGTGCTGAAATATTATTATATTACCCGGGTCATCCTTGCTGCTCAATGTTCCTCTTGCCTAGAGTCAACGCACACTGTTAGAAAGGCATTGAAACACCATCAGCGGAACATTCACTAAGGATCACTAAGGACTCGTTGGTTCTAAACGTCATAAAAGTTTAAATTTCCGTTAGCAGCATTAGGATAGAAAAATAAATGAAACTTATAAGAGCCGGGAAAGCCTGTGATAAGAATCCAGAACAAAGAACACACATTTTTGCCAGGGATTTCGTTCAGATTATGAATTACCCTGGAAAATCAATGAGTCAGTTGATTTCTTTGATGTTATACTTCAAATGACGAAACTAATGAAATTTATCGAGTTTGATCTCAATGCCAATGTCTACTGCTACTCATTAGAATGACGCGATGTAATTATAATTGGCAATTTGTTGAACTGTTTGACGAATCAACGTAAAACAGTCGTTTGTAGGAGAGAAGAAGATTTTTGTATTGAAAACTCGGAAGCAGCCTCTCGGATGCAACACTTAGAAAATATGGAATATTTTTACCCTTGGAAATATTTGCTTGCGAACGAGAGATCCATGGATAAAATGTGTTCACACTCAGTCTAGCATACGGTGAAGTAGCAAGGTGCCTCAGGGACCAGACCTCCACATACGCCTGAATACTTACCTGTGATGTGTATCTGCGTACGGGATGACGAGAAAGGTGCGAAAAGCCGCTTTTACGACTACGACGTCGTCGTCTGCTGACTCCGCCGTATCGATCCGTTCCCAGTCTCTTCTACCATAAAATTCAACGGACGATTTTCTTTTATCACTCTTACTTTTACTTATCATTCTTTTTTCTTTGTCGCACTTTCTACTTCTTTTTCACCTGATTCTCTTCATATGTCTGCACCAACGTCACATTTCCTTATCCGCTGTTTGTTTGTCGTTGAAAATTAAGAATCTGAAGACATAGAGTACCATTAGGCAGGGGATTGCTCCAGACCAAGCCAACAAAGAAAACATCTGCACATTCGTATAATATCTCCATGTAACTGCTAACATTATTTTATATTCTCTGATGTGTCTATTATTCCTCGTTTATAGATAAGAAAGCCTTGAAACGCGATGCAACCAACAGAAGTGTACACCATTACGTTTCGCGACACTTTTACGACGATTTTGTATATTCCACCAGCACATGCTGAGCCATCAAAGATACGAGGGACAGTCTACCTTGTCCCGATTTATTGCTGTATGATCATATGCATACGATTCTACTACCCAGTCCGCTCGCATATCTTTCCAACTGCACAGTCTATTCTGCATTCTTCTTTGTTCCACGTTTCATGACCATCGTGAAAACCAAGCCACTTGCCAAATCCTGTGCCGTCGTATCAAACAGTTTCCAAGGATCAGCCACGACAAAATAGAAGTGCAGCAACTTAATTACTCACTATTCAAGTGGTTTATTAAATCTTTGAATCTTTTCAGCAGAATGAAGAATTTTATCAATCATATCACTTTTTACTGAATATCTTCTTCCATCATCCTGGTTTTCATGGTCATATGAAATTCTAAAACCGTGGAAAAATTGTACTGACTTCTTCTGAACAGTCCACTCAACAAAAAGATCAATGAGGGTTCTTCAGGGTTCTTTTATATTTCGGGCGGTTTAGCATATAAGGATGCGCAAGCTATTGTAACGAAAGTGATAGACGTTTGCAAACGTGTGTATTATCTTTTGCAGACTCGGAACAGTCACCTGCCGTATATCTGAGGGACGATCCTCTGTTCGGTACACTCCAGTTACAGCAGCACAGCGAACTGAGAGCACCGACTGCTGAGCGTGCAGCTTTCTATCTGGATGCTGCAGTAGCTGGACGTCAACGTGAAGACGGTGATGCCCACATGCTGTACACCCTTCACGTTTATCAGTACAGCGTTGCTGGCAAGGGTGGAGGTACGTATCAAAGACAGCACCTTCGGCAAATTCTAGTTTACCTACGATCAAACCACGTAACTTGGTGGAGTATGAGTCAGCAAACGTTCTCGTATGCATATCGTGCCGCTGAATGCTGTAACTATAGGAAACGACATTGTCAGATCTCCCTGCACTGTATTCTCCTCCCAGCAGCTCAACTTAATCTCGTAATTTCACAATTATGTCATAATAACGGGATTGTTAAAGGCGTGTGCGCACGCATGCTACAATTGTAAACTATGATTATAGCATCAATGCGAAGCTAGAATAGGAAAACTTGAGTGACGATAAAAATGTTTATCGCTCATGAGTTTTATATTGCCTTATAAAAGTCACAACTTTTGCCTCCGGCTACGGCGCACTACAATTTAATGGGCTTTTCGTTCTGCACACATTTTACTACGGGTTCCTCTTCCTCCTCGTATATATATATCCCCGATTATCTGATCGCGCGAATGTACGATCGCATTACAAAAGAAGCCGAATGAATAAAAGACGAATCAACGTGGTTGGTGAATTTACAGTTGCTGGTGGAAGGAGCAGGCTTCATCTGATGGATCTTGGCAACTCGGATCGTGGCAAAGCCTCGGGTGGCATTCCTTTATCAGGCTTGGGCAATATTCTCCTTGCCATATTCAACGGCCAGAAACATTTGCCATACAAGGAACACAAGTTAACGCAATTGCTGAAAGAATGCCTGGGCTCGTTGACCTGTCACGCGGCTATGATTGCCCATGTGTCACCCAACACTCAACATTATACGGAAACTTTGACAACGGTGCAGTTAGCTTCCAGAATACACAGGATGCGACGACGGAAAATAAAATTCGTTGGTGGAGGAGCTCAGGGTGCGGGAAGCGGAGGAAGTTCCGGCGAAGAAGCTGCCGCGAGACAAACGAGCGAATGTGATCCAAGCTCGAGCGATTTATCAGCTGATACTGTGATATACGTTGGTCCTGGTGCCGATGACGCTACGGACGGTGAACATCCGCCGGTCTACCTGCCAAGCTTGAATTCCGGTGATCAACGTTGCGCAATGGGTCGAGTACTGCGTGGCTCAGCGGCCGAAAGACCTAGCAAAATACCCGAGGAACGCAGTCCGGCTCACAAAGCTACCAAAGTCGTAAAAGCTTTGACCCAAACAGCCTCGAAACAGACGTCACCTGCTCATAGTGCAACGCCAAAAGCGAGTCCAGCGAGGAAAGCCAACGCAAGTGGGAAGACTTCAGCGAATGCCAAAGTTTCGGATTCACCCACTAGCAAAATACCAGTTTCTGCAACGGCAGGTGGATGTTCCGATGAACAATGGATAGATGGTCCAAGAATTTCAAAATCCAAAGTAGCCGAAGCGAGGCACATGCTTAAAGAGTCTCATCACAAGAGGGAAACTTGGATCGACGGTCCGATGCAATTGACGGGTCCACCACTGCTTCACACTCAACAGCATTCGTCCGGTTACGGTTTTATGGATAATCACAAAAAAATCATGATACGAAAGTGGGTAGAGAACCAATCATCGCAGATCCAACGTGCCAAACATGCGGCCTCGAGAACCGATTCCAAAACGAGTGGACAATCCTCTGGAATATTCAAAGAAATGACGAGTTTCAAAAGCTGCGATGATAACGAAGATGACACTTCGCTCTCTACCGTTGACAGCGACAGCTTCAAAGCTACCGATCTCGAGGATATCACTGAAAAATTAGGTGCTAAATTGAATCTATTGAACGTCAAATCCAACACGGATTCTGGTCTCGATCTTACCGCTAGTCCAATCATGGAAGACAGTTTGGACAAGAGCAGAATCGATACGCAGTACGACGAGGATGACGATGAAGAAATTGTCGTTCCACCTCCACTTCCCCTTATCGAACCACTCAGCAATGGTGTTAGTCGAGAAGTTTCCATGGAAAGCCTTAATCTGTCACACAAGGACATCATATTACCGTCCAGACATTCTGTATCCTCCGAGGACGAAATACTCGAAATCGTTGAAGTTGAAGATCTTGAACCTGTTCCAATGCAAGATTCTTGTCTTCAAGTTACCGAGGAAGATATTGCACTGTGTATGGGAGAAAATCCGTTGCCTGAGAGCGATCAGGAGGAACATCCTTTGAGGATACTTAGTCAGGAAAATCTTACTGTTGTCTCCACTTTTACTGGTGAGTAAAATTCTGTAATCTCGTTAATTTCGTTCTGTACTTTCGTGAGTGTAATTCTGTAATTTCGTTGATTCAAATCATTGGTCTTCGATCGCATCTCGATGTTGCACAAATAAAATCAATTTGTCAACTTGTTCCAGACTCCATGTCAGTAATGTCGGACACGGAAAGATACAGGTCTCACTATCCACCGTCCGTTGCTGCTGGTGTTCTGCCTCGGCCTTACTTCGACCACGAGGACTTTCTCGAACAAGAGACCAGACACAAGTTTGACCAATTGGCACGTCTTCATGAACTTTATCAAAGCAAACTAGCCCTTGCAAACGTCTCTAATTCGGCGACTTACCAGAGAGAAAATTCGTCTTCCGTTAGCGTCCGGGACACACCATGTAAGATCATAGAAATTTAACTTTCGATCGGTCATAAGTTCAGCCAAGAACAAACTTTGCTTTAAACTCAATAACAGAGATTGGTGCGTGCACTATTCGAAGAAATTCTCAGTCTTTCCACTTCGTACTGCATTTTTTACCATTTTGACAAATTCTTAATAAATGGTAACCTAAGAAATTTCATTGTGGGCGAAGACTTCCGACGCCATGGGAAATATAAAAAAAGTGTCAATTTTAAGAAATATTGCAAATATCCATATTTGTGCGTAGTAAGACTTCCGGAAACCCAAACACACACATAGACACACAACATTCGACATATTTACGATTAGGGGAACATGGGGCAATGTGAACCCCTGGGGCAAAGCGGACAATCCGAATTTTTTTATCGTTGGGGCAAAGTGGGCACTCCCAAAAATAAAGGAAGTATCAAATTCAAAGGAAAATTTGACTTTCCATCATTTTTGGGAGAGCCCACTTTGATCCAAAAATGAAAAATTTTGAATAGTCCGCTTTGCCCCAGGGGTCCATTTTGCCCCATGTTCCCCTTATTTTCTATAAAAATCGCAACATGAAGACTTCATATGTCAGGAAACTGAAAATAAATATAAAATTTTGTTTTCAAAAAATACACGTGTTTATTTTTTTTTTGTCCTGTTACCCTGATGAAAGCTTTTGAATAATGAGAGAAATAAAAAATTAACAGCTGCCACAGTCTTCCGTCCACCTTCGCGCTGTCAGTCGCTGTCGTTGTCCGATGTTCTGTTTAACGACGCAGCGAGTAATCACGGCAGTATATACAGCGAACCAGCGTATATCGCTGGCAAAAGCGACCAAGAGAAAATATGCGACAATTGTCGCCAGAGTATGTCACGTCCGGCAACAGCCTCGTATTGGTATCCAAGCAGCGTTGCTCATCTCGCAAGTCCGCGAAGATATTGCGGCAAACTTGGCGAATGTAACATCTCGAGTCTCAGACATCCGGATGGTGCATCCAATCCAAATTTGAAGGAAGAAATCGAGAGGATACCTGGGAATGGTGCCTCGGGATCCGATCCTGAAGAGGAATATGTCGAAGCTAAAAAATTATTTATCACCGCCGAAAGATCGGAAAGAACAGTCACCGGAAAGTCTGATATCGAAGAAGATTCTAAAATACCAGGTAATTTTTATTTTTACTTATTAATACCGAATAATCGCTTTTAAATCAATTTTAAATACTCCTGCAATTTATTTTTCCGAACATAAACTTTACAAAGCGTCCAAAAACACTCCAAATTGATTCTTCAGCCTAAAATTATTTTCGTATCCGATAACGAGGTTCATTTTTTACAGCATTTTCTTCGTTTTTTAATAACGAAGAGAATGACGTACGATAGAGTTTCATTTGGTGACGATTTAATGATAAAAAACCTCTAAAATGAGAAACAATTTCGAAAATGACGAAAAAACAGTTTTTTTTTTTAATTATCCAATAACACTTTGATAATAAAATGATTATTTATTTGTTTACCTCATTGTTTTCAGCGACCGTTCCCCTACAGCTGTCAATTCCGTCCTCGGTCCCGTCCTCCGGACGTATGCAGCGTAAAATTCTCAGTCTCGGATCGTCGCTCGTTCTTAATAGGGAAGGATCCGATTCGGGGGCTGATTCAACCCCTCGAGCTGCCAAATTATCACCCGCCACACTTTCCAGACATCGAGCCGAAAGTTCGGGCTACGATAGTGTCCTCAGAGACAGTGAGACGAGCAGTATAGCCAGTGATTCGTCAAGACATACCGGAGCACTTCAGGAACATCAAGGTAACGAGACTAATTTATTATTTGCATTTCTTCCAAAAGAATTCTCTATCCTAATAAATAGAAAAAAAATAATAAAAAATTGGCCAACGTATCAAAAGACTTTAAAATTGATGAAAAAACTTTCTCGTTACAATTTCATTCGGTTCCAAATACTCGAAGCTTTTCATAAGGGAACATGGGGCAAAATGGGCCCCTGAGACAAAGCTGGCAATGCAAAAAAAATGATTTTTGGGGCAACGTGAGCTCTCCCAAAAATGAAGGAAAGTCAAATTTTTCTTCGAATTTGATCTCCCTTCATTTTTGGGAGAGTCCACTTTTTCCCGAAGATAAAAAATGTTGGATTGCCCGCTTTGCCCAGGGGTCCACTTTGCCCCACGTTCCCCTATTTCCTTTCTTTCAAATTAACGACATTGAAGAAGAAACAACGTTGAATAATGTATCAAAAGAAAATTCAAAACGAATTTTGACATTTTCCTTCAGCTTTAAAATTGCAAAAAAAAACAGATAATCAATCAAATGGTTAATTGAGGACATAATTTTACTTAAAATGTGAATCTTGACGTAACAAAAAGCAGCAGACACTTGAAAGGTCCTTTGTTCGTTGGTTTTACATACCCGATCCATTATAACTCAATCTTTGCTCAAGCTTTATTGACTTTCTTGTGAAGCTTGACTATTCGGAATAAAAAAAAAGTTAAAAAACAAGTAAAAAAAATAAAATAAAAGAAAATTGAGGGTATTTGAAAGTCTGGAGGGTTGAGAGTGCGGAGTAGCTTGCATAATTTCTCACGATCTTTCACCTTTCAATAACGTCTCATTAATCACGACGTGAGACCGAGGGCTTACAGCGAATTGTGCAAGGGCGAAAGATCGTAGCTCAAATTTCTCTTGGTCCATCAATTTTTCAAGTCCCACTCGACGTGGATTGCGCGTCTGTTATACGATGGAACGGAAAGAATTCTTTATTTCTTGGCGAATCGTTAGTTGAGAAGTTTCCTCGTTTGAACAGCCATCTTGACACTCGTATATAGATATAGGGTAACATGGGGCAAAATGGACCCCTGGGACAAAGCGGGCTATCTGGAATTTTTATTTTTAGGGCAAAGTGGGAAATCCGAAAAATGAAGGAAAATCAAATTCGAAGAAAAATTTGACTTTCCTTCAGTTTTGGGAGAGCCCACTTTGCCCCAAAAGTATAAAATTTCGAATTGCCCGCTTTGCCCCAGGGGTCCATTTTGCCCCATGTTCCCCTAAATGTCACGAGTTAATCTCCATCGTGTAGATAAAAAAGATTTGAAAAATCCTCAACATTCATTTTAGCGAAGGATAAAAAACAAATATCTTGCATTTTTTTTTCTCTTTACTCTTATTAAACGATCAATTCTTTTGTTTTCTACGCTTTTAACATGATAAAAAATCAAATGATGAAAAAAATGATAAAGGAGCGAGAGAGAGAGAAAAAAAAGTCTAAAAACGTCCCCACCTTCGATGATTCTTCTCAGGTGGTGCTCTGGGCGTTCTAACATCGACGTTGTGCGGGTGTTTCAGCGGTGGTACCACCGGTGGAAGAGTCAGGCCACCGGTTGCCACGGGCTCATCCAATTCTCGCGGGGATTCTCGAATACACAGACGAGGACGTGGAAATACTGGAACGTCGCGCACAACTACGCTCGGATCCCCGTGGCACGATGTCCAGGATACACAACCTGCGGCTGCGCCAGCTCCTTCTTAGACTCGAACTACGAGAAGCCAAAAAAAGACTTATGGTCCCTGACGATCGTTGGAGCTATGAACGTGAGTTTTATTTTTATTAATCTTTTTTTTAAACATATTTAATTGTTTAAAATGCGTACGAACCTTCTTAACAATAATACTCAACTGTGGGTTAAATTTGAGAAAATTTTACCGTCTAGAAATCGAGTTATTTGTTGTGAAAAATCGTATTTTTTCGTAACTTCCCACAAGACCTCGTGTTAAAGTTGCCATTTTAAATACTCAATATCTCGATTACTAGACGGTGAAACCTTTTCAAATTTTTGACACATTATAATACGATGTTCAAGAAAATTAACACAAAATTTCAAAAAATTGTATCTGATGATTTTCCCTATATACTTCGTGTATAGAGGAACATGGGGCAAAATGGGCCCCTGGGGCAATGTGGGCAATCCGATTTTTTTCTTTTGGGGGTAAAATGGACCCCCCAAAAATGAAGGAAAGTCTGATTTTTCTTTGAATCTCATCTTCCTTCATTTTTGGGAGATTATTAGATTAACGCAAAATTTCAAAAAATTATCTTGCAAAAAATAAATTCCCATAAATTGTTTTCAAAAAGCCCTCAAACTGCATAATTACCAAACTCTTCATTCGTTCTAATCAAATTTATCGACTCATTGAATTTATCGTGTTTCATAAAATTAATATATATATTGTTTTTTTATTCGATTTAACAGTGCACGTTGAAAACAGCATGGACTGGCGAGATCCATCATTTCTCGAGGCTTTGGAATCTGAGACGTTTATACTACAAAAAAGAGTCGAAGCATGCAAGAGTCACGTACTATTAGTGACGTGTTTCGATTCTTGTCCGCTACAGAGAAAAAGGCAGATCGAACCACCGCCTGGAATAAGAATAACATAACGTAGACTGGGATCAGTTCGCTGGACGGCGTGCTGATCGAACTCGATCGTGATAACGATTCAAGAGAATCGTTAAAAATCTATTGGAATGAAAAAACAACAAAAAAAAAAAACAAAAACCAAAAAAAAATGAGAAATTTTTATGAAAAAACAACAAAACTAAATGGGGATTTAAAGGAAAAGTTTTGAGTATAAAAACAAAAAGAGCCTCGAAAAGATATTAATTGCAAAATGTACGTAAAACGTGCTGAGCTTATAGAAAATGCAAATTTTCACACTGCCACGTCATTGTCATTTGTCGTTTATTCCATCGGTCCATTTATTACCAATTATCATTATCGAATCATTCTCATCATCGAATCATCATCTTGATACTTAAAACTAATCATCGTCGTGCATTTAATATTTAAAAAATTAAAAAAATTAAAATAAAAAAAAAATACAAGTCCGATCGAGAGTTTGGAGACTTAAATTAAGGAATAAATGAATAAATAAATACACACACGACTTCCAATAAAGACTGTTGGCCATTTGCCAAATTTCATTATTTCGATGATCTCCTTGACTGATACAATAAGTCTTCATCGTTCGAAAAACAAAAAAAAAAAACAAAAACACAAACCACGAGATATGGACTTACTAGAAAAAAAAAATATTAAAATTTTGTCCATTTAATCAATTGGTAATAATGTTCAACGAATTTAATGTTCTACGGGCCACACTGCCGGTCAAAAAATTTTAAAAATTTGGGAAAGATTCATTAATCGAACGTGACTTTCGAAATCGTGACAAACTTTTGATTCGTTACAATATTTCGTTATTGATCAATTAACTGTTTTTACGACGATCCTAATATTTAAAAATTTTCATCAAAAATTCATGATTTATATTCAACAAAAATTGTCACATTCTCGTCTCTGTCTAAATTATTTTTGAATAGACAAAAAATAATAAAAAAAAAAGCTGTTAACATTTTTAAAAATTCATCAAGAATTCATGATTTATATCAAAAAAAAATTGTCACATTCTCGTCTCTGTCTAAATTATTTTTAAACAGACAAAAAATTTGAAAAAAGTCATAAATTCTTGCAATTTTTTTATGTTTTAATAACATCGTCTCGATCAAAAAAAAAAGACATTAAATTTGGTTATTTATTGAATATTTTATCAGCTGTATGACCAGCAGATTTTTAAAAGAACAAATAAAAAATATTCGAAATAAATCTTTAATTCCAATCGAATGAATTGGGTGTCTATTGATTTGCTGAATAAAATGTTTATTCGATGAGAGTATAAATTTTCATATGAATTAAAGTTTCATATATATACGAATTATTCAAAATGAATTTTTCTCAACAACGTTTTTCAGCTATTGTTAAAAATTTTTCGTTATTTTGTTCACATTATTTCATTGAAAATCGTTGCATCGTTTATCTCGTTATCCAAATAGCACAATTACGAAGCCACGTGAACCGGAAGTCTATCGAATTGGTAGAAAAATACATCATTCAAAAAATAAATACAAAAATACACAAAACCGAAAAAAAAAAAAAAAAAGCTGTCAACAATGAAATATTTCGTGTCAAATTCATCGAATTCACTGAAATAATTTATTCTTCTTGCGGGGAACGAGCAGAGAAAATTTTATTCGATAGAAAGTCGATTGAGATTGAATTTACGACGAGAATAAATAAATAAATAAAAAAAATTTCATAAACTTCGATTCATTGGCAAAAAAAAAACATGATTTTTCATATTTTTTCCTAATTTAAATAATTCGTTTGTCATGGAAATGATAAAATTACAATAATCTCAAATAAAGATATTTGCAATCACTTTCCTTCGAATTATTTTCTAATGGTTGAAAAAAAAAAATATATAGCGAACGATGAGTGAGAACCCAAAATATTGGGAATTAAATTGACGAACTGCCAAAAATCATTAAAAAAAAAAAAGAAAACAAAAAAAGAAATAAAAACCAGGAGTTAGTAAAAATAAAAAGAAAGGAGAAGAAAGAAAAACTGTTATACGATTAACAATTAATCAAAGGAGAAATGCCGTTATTGATATATTATTAATGCACGCACGTTCATTCGAGTAATATTATCGTAGCTTTAATCGTTAATCAGCAGTTACCGCACGACGTAGCGCTCTGTAAATCACTTTAGGGAGAAAAGCAAAGACAAAAAGTCGTGAATGGAGCAATTTAATCGTAACTTTTGGTAATCGCGAAGGATTATCGAGGCTCTTCGTGGGAGGTCAGAGTGGAATGCGATAAATTTGCGATAAATTTGACCAAATTAGTGAAAAAAAAAGAAAAAACAAAAAAAAATCAATTGAAAATACATTTTTTACGTTATTTAGAGTTAGAACAATAACAAATTGCAAATCGCTTTCTGATTTCCCACCGATCGATACACCATCGATCCAAACTCCCGTCTTTCTTGTCCAAACTATTTTTTCGAGATTTTCGTGTGCATGGCTGACTGATCCGTTGACATAAAAACGAGAAAATCCATTTTCATGAGTTCATAAAACAACTTGCTCACAGAACT
Organism: Campoletis raptor; assembly: GCA_948107755.1. NCBI lineage: Eukaryota > Metazoa > Arthropoda > Insecta > Hymenoptera > Ichneumonidae > Campoletis > Campoletis raptor. The sequence continues at coordinate 23,276,823 of OX403623.1, forward strand.
GATAAAAAAAAAAAAAAAAACCCAAGTTAATCGATGAACAAAATGAAGAAAATCGATTCGTGACGAAGCAAATAGTTTTTTTAATTTTCATATTTTTTACAGCTTCCAAAAACACGATTTTCGTCATGGAATCTGATCAAAATTCAATCAGAATTTTATGATTTTTATTATCCCTGAAAAACAAGAATTTAGAAAAAATAAATTCGTATTTGCGATATTTTGAGTGAATTTCTAAGTCAATAAAACGTTGATTTTTTTTTTTTTTTTTTTTTCATAAAATTTTTTTATTTCACTCTACGAATGTGCCTTTTGGACCGGAAACAAGATCCTCAATAGATTTTTTTTGTGACACCCATTAAATGATTAGAAATCAACGATCCATCAATGAAAAAAAAGAAAAAAAAAGTTTAAAAAATGCTGCGTCACGAATTAAATTTTAATCATAAAATTAAGTTCATTCAGCGATGCATCGAATCCCCGAAAAATCTCTTATCTTTTGTACTCTCATTGCCATTAATTTTTGGAGCTGTGTTCGTTGAGAATAAAAATGAGAAAAGAGAAAAATAAAAATGTCCGAGTAGATGATGTGAAAAAAAAAATGATGATAGATCGTAATCGAACGATATTAATCGATCGAGAATGGCAATTAATGCTAATCGGAAAGTATTAATCCGTCTCTGCCGTTCGAAAGAAAAATAATGAAAGAATAAATTTTTCTTCTACATCCCACTAAAACATCTTTGTATCATAGTTCTTGTAACATATTTATATTTTATATGTACAAATTAGCTACGTAATTTCTTGTAATAAAGATCAATTTACAATGTGTTCAATGACTTTTTATTATTATATTTTTTTATTCTCCTTTTTTTACTCGTTTAGGGACTTCTCTTAAAGGATCAGTTCTTTCTCAGTTTCGCTATACAAATGAATAGGGGAACATGGGGCAAAATGGACCCCTGGGGCAAAGCGGGCTATCCAAAAAAAATGATTTTTGGGGCAAAATGGCCCCTTCCGAAAATGAAGGAAAGTCAAATTTTCTTTGAATTTTGATGAATTTGAAAATGTGGAAGAAATTTCGATTCGATCGGCCAACCAGAAAGAAAGAAAAAAAAAACATACTTTAGAAAAAATTTCTTTGAAGTAATTCATCATTTTTGAAAAAATTTCTACGTGCTCTCAAAAAATCGATGAATATTATGAAATAAAAATTTCATTGAATAAAAAAAATTCATTTTTTTGGACGAAAATATGGTAAATATTCAACTATTTTCGTTCAAAAAAATGAATTTTGTTTAATCAACGAAATTTTATTCTCAGTGAAGCAACAAAAGAAAAACTGTAGATTTTATTTTTTTGTCGATTGGAATTCCAGAGTAGCAATTGTTAGGGTACGATAAGGCAATATTAATAGAGAGACGTATATGAGAAAAGGAGTTTGTCAATGTAGGTATCCACCTCCGTGCGTCTGACGCGCTTCGTTTCACAATATTTCCGGACCCGTCGGAATGATGACCAGCCCCCAAGTGCAAAAGAGCGAGAAACTTGCGGTGCAATTACCGAGTCGTAAACCCTACGCAGCTGGTTTCCCGCATCACAGCCAGCGCGGTGCCGCAATACGCGAGCGTGCATCACAGACTTATTATAAGGAAAAAAAAGGAAAAAAAAGAGAAATAAAATGTCCGGGGGAGTTCAAAAGATGCGATATTCTTATCAGAGCAACCGGAGCTTTCTAAATTGCTCCGACGGCGGATGAACGAACAAGCAAAAATGTCTGATCGGAATTTGTCATTTAACGGTAAGAAATATTCAACAGAAATATTATTTTTATTGATATTGATTCATGAATATAATTTATTGCAATAAAATACTCAGTTCTGAGATATTTGATTAAAGAAATCCTCAAGAAATTCTAATTTTCATAATTTTCACACTTTCTTCTCGTTTTTTCGAATTATCATATTCAAATATCCATCAAAGGTGACTATATCGTACACCATTCTCTTCGTTATAAAAAAACCAAGAGAATGGTATAAATTAAACAAAATTATCAAATACGATAAACATTTTACAATGAAAAAACAATTAGGGTGCCAAATTACCCCACTTTGGGGTTCACATCCAAAAAAAATCATTTTAGGGTTCTACGTTTGGGCCATAAAGATATTTGTACTCTTTCCCTTGAAAAAAGAAAAAGAAACTCCTTGTGAAAGAAGAAAAAACTCAATGTTCCTTAAGATTCAATAATAATAAAAAAAAATCGTCAGTCAATAGTCAATAAATTACAATCGGCAAATCACTGTCATCTAAAAAAGTTTAAGATCCAAAATGAAAAGTGACGTTTGTACCAAAAATTCATTCAAAATGATGACGTAAAAAGCATCCCCTGTCAAAGAGAAAAAGTGGCGGGAAAATTTGAAAATCCAATTGTCGTTTGAACCCCGGTGACGAATGTCCAGAGTCGATAATAGTACAAAAATACAAGAGTGTATGTATAAAGAGAGATAATCAAAGAGTATTAGATAAAAACTTATAACGACGTCGGTCTTCGTTAAACGATATGGTTGGTAACGGAATATACGTCATCTCTCGAATATTGGCCTGTATACATGTGTATACGTTGGAACAGAGAGGGGGAAAGGGGCAGAGGGCTAAGTTGAAACAGTTTGAAAAGCGTGACGAGTATAAAAGTATGAAAGTGTAGGTCTGTGAGGGAGAGAAAACGATTATAAGCGAGAAGTGGCCCGCGAGACAAGTCAGAAAGCATCAAGGGTGGGGCAAATGCTTGTTCTCTTGAAAGCCGATACACATAACGATACCATACTGCCATAAGCCATCGTCGTGCCACTCGAATTTATCGCCACTCACGAGAAGTTTGTAATTCCCTAAAGACGAGCTCGAGAAATAAAAAAAAAAAATTGAAAAAAAAAAAAACAAAACAAAACAAAAACTTAGATAAATAGTTATAAAAAAAAAATAAAAATAAAAATTGTAAGAAAACGAAGAAGCAAAAATACGATTAGGGATTTAGTGTGACCCCGAAGTGTGACTCGTCGTTCGTGCCTCGACGATTCAGTCGCCTTTAGGCATCAACTCCGTCAGGATGGATCGTGGCGCGAGTTCAAAGTTTCTCTTGTTCCTAATAATAATCGCGTTTATATCCACCGGTGCGCGAGCTCTTTCTCGTGAACATTTGTATCCTTATGCTTTACCTGGCACTTCGTCCTTACAACTCGAATCAAATGGCCAACTCGTCACTGCTGAAATCACACTCAAAACTCCCATCGTTTTCTACGACAGGACCTATCCGAGTATATACGTAAGTAATGCTTTTTTATTTTCATTCGTTTTATCCATAAATATCAATATTTAAGGTAATAGACTCTCCAGAACGTTTTTCTACAGATTTTTTAATTTTTTTTATTTTGCTCACACATTTAGGACTTAGGAAACTTTTTGAAAAATACGTACAAATTTCCAAAAATATTACGAGATATTGGCAATCAAAGATTTGAAGATTTTATACTCGTTTTTATGGGAAACAGTCAAAAAACTTACATTTCACGAAATAACTCCGAAACTTTTAAACAAATTTTGTTCTTCTTTTTCTTCATTACGTTGGAAAACGTATGACGAAGTTTGAGTAAAAAAAAATTAAATAGAAACTTTTTGTACTTGATGATATGAGAAAATTGGTTATTTTTGAAATTCTGAACTTCATATTATACATTTTTTGTAAAAGTTTATGTTTTTTATTATATAATTACATAAATCATATCCAAGTTTTCGAAAATTAATGAATCTACTACGTTTAAGGATTTCTTAAAGATAGAAACTGCAGTATATCGACGATCAAATCATCGCAGATATATTTTTCATCTCAAAATTTGTTGAACTGCAAAGTTTGGTTCTCATGGATCATTTTTATTTTCAATAAAATCTCATTAATTTGGCTATGCTCATTATGTGACGTTTCAAAAATAAAACGACACAGATTTTTTTTCTCGTAATTATGGAATCGAGTTGAATGAAAAAGAAAAAATGGTCCTTATAAGGGAACATGGGGCAAAACGGGCAATCCAATTTTTTTTATTTTTGGGTCAAAGTGGGCTCTCTCAAAAGTGGAGGAAGATCAAATTCGAAGAAAAATTTGACTTTCCTCCATTTTTGAGAGAGCCCACTTTGCCCCAGGGGTCCACATTGCCCCATGTTCCCCTATCGATCCAGTATCGAGTCAAATTGTCTGAAACTTTGTACAATAAATTTTCGCATGATAAAAATAGTACGCGAATGTTTTTCATGGAAAATTTTAATTAGTTTCTCTTTCACACAACATTAAAGATATTTTAAGAAATGCTGATGACGAGTACGAGTACCATAACGTCTTCTATACACCGAATGATAATTCTAGATAATAACGGGTCAGTTGTCACGAGTGTGTATATATGAGAGCAAAGTGAGAATGTGAATAATTTCTTCGGGTAATTATGCAATTACGTAAACACATGCTTTTGTGTTGGGCGACTGTGTAAACAAGAAAAAACGAGGCCCTTTTTCAACTCAACTTTTCTCGTATAAGAAAAAAGTTAATGTCTCTTTATTGCCTGCTTTTTTTTTGACGTCCAGATAAAACACCGTCTCAGAGAAAGATTAATTCGTTTATTGAAGTTAATTCGCTCGTCCGTGTACATATGTGTATGGATATGATCTCACGAGAGAGTTTATGATGATAATGCGAAGCCGCGCGCGGACATATTTGGTCATCCTCTTAATTCACGACCGCGTGGTCTAATTTGTCGTCATCTGGCATGTGGCATGACACGAATTCGTTTGTAGGGTTGGCCGAACTGCATCAGGATATAAGGAAATATATATAATTATGTTTTACGTTGTGGTAAATTGCTTAAACTGCAAATTCAAGGAGCCCACACACCCTCAAAAAATATCTCTCGAACATTCGAATTGTTATTGAACCGGTTAATCGGTTCCATCAGTCAAATGATTTCGAATTTAATGGTAAAAATAGTAGTAGTGCATCGATTCATCATTCAATTCAGTTTTAGTTGATAATTAGGGTAACATGGGGCAATGTGGACCTTTGCTCAAGGGGTCCATTTTGCCCCATGTTCCTCTATTTGGTTATATTAACATTAATAATTAATAATTAGTTCTGGTTATAAATCTAGAGCATAAACGTCATCGTTGAGACACATTTTTCTTGATAAAAAAATGATAAAGTAAATTGAAAATCTTACAAAATAGCTTGATCTTGCAATATTTTTATCGCAAACGTAACATTTTATTTTCTTTTCTTTTCTTTTTTTATTCTTTCTTACTGTTAAACTCAGGAAATTTCCGAATATAAACGATGTTTACGGAACCAGCTGAAACTCTTGTAAATTATTACACTTCGTGACTCCGGAAGATGCGCGATACCACGTGTGTGCGTGACTGTGTGCGTACTGCCAGCTCTCTCTCTCTCTCTCTCTCTCTCTCTCTCTCTCTCTCTCTCTCTCTCTCTCTCTCTCTCTTGCCGGTGCACCACGACACATTTCTCTTGATTTACAACTGCACCATGTGAACTGGGTGTCGTCTTTTCCACTTTATTTAACGACGAATAAAAGAGGAAAGCGATCACGATGCAAAAGTTGTGCTACGTTTCTTTTTCTCCACACTTTTCTCGAGTATCGATAATTACATCTGAACTTATAGTTCACAGGAAAATGTCAGCAAATTTGAAAGATTCCTTTAGTTAAAAACTCAATTGAAGAATAAAAGTTCATTTTCTAAAGTTTTGTCCATCAACGCTCTGTTCAAATGCAAATTTATTTAATCGATAATCAGACCATTTTTTCGAACGTCATAAAATAAGATTTTGTTGATTTGCTGAACGCGGTTCACGCACCATAATCATAATACTAGGAGAACAGGGGCAAAATGGACCCCTGTGGCAAAGCGGGCTAGCAAAAAAGAATATGTTTGGGGCAAAATGGCCCCTTTCGAAAATGAAGGAAAGTCACATTTTTCTTTGAATTTGATCTTATCTCTATTACAATGAACCGGAACTACAAGTTGGAGTAAGAAATAAAATCATTAACGATATATACAGCATCGTTTTTTCAAAACGTGTTGATAGACACTATATTCGTCTCTGGTACTGTAGCATCAACAAACTCGTAAACACACCTCCATTCACGAGACATAAACGCCAATTAGACCTCGCTGCTTTCCCACATTAATTATCACATGACATCTCTGTAATTTTGTTCCAAGTTGCGAAGAAGTTACGAAATTTGCCTCGACATCATCATTGGTGATTTAAAGCGGGTTGTGCGGGTGGCTAATTAACGTGTTTGTGAATGATCCTCAGATAATGACTTTGTTGACGTTCCTCGTACGCTCAACCGAGCATAAAATTCATAAGTACAAACGTTGAATGAAAAACGTTCCTCTTACTTCCACTTCCAAAGAAAAAAAAAAAAAAATGGCAAGATCACAATTTTAAAAAGGAGGCCGGAGTTAAATTTGTTCCAAAAAAATCGATTCCAATTCTCTATTTTCCTGATTAAATTCAATCAAATAATTTGATTAATAAAACGAAGAAGAAAAAACTCACTTTTGTTTCCTGTTTACATAATTATACGGATTGTTAATTTGTGCAATTAACCTCAAGATTTTTCAATGTCACAAGGAAGTCAGAAACGTTTGGAGTCTTGGAATTTCCGATCATCAAACAAATATATAGTGGGAGTTGAATATCATGTTCAATTTCATGGCCATCCCAGTGGATATAAGAATATTATAGTTGTAAGGATTATGCAAGGGCATTTAACGGTTACATGTCACGTCGTGTGGCCCACCATCGTCCATCTCATTAACACTAGTCTCAACAGAATTCATCGCCACATCATCGTTATATATAATACATTATATATAACGTTTATATAGGGCAAAATGGGGCAAAATGGACCTCTGGGGCAAAACGGGCTAGCCAAATTTTTTTAATTTGTGGGGTAAAGCGGGTTCTCCCAAAAATGAAGGAAAGTCATATTTTTCTTCGAAATTGATCTTCCTTCATTTTTGGAAGAGCCCACTTCGCCCCAAGAATAAAATTTTTTGGATAGCCCGATTTGCCCCAGGGAACCATTTTGCCCCATTTTCCCCTATAATACATTATATATAACGTTTACATTTCTATATTTACATACTTATGCACATGTTCATGTACTTCAATATCTAAGTGTTATGTGGAGAAAAAAAAAGGAAAACCGTCTAGTTTAGACGATGTTCTGCCTACACTACAATCATCTCCATTCTGACCTATCGCGCGTTGACCATTCTCTTCATCAAAATGATTGCACCCGATTACACGATTGCGTTAACGCTTTCATCGTCATTGCACTGGGCCTCAAGTGGGTCTGCTCAATCGCATATTCCAATGATGTGATCTTTGCCAAAGACATGTAATAAATTTCAAGATAATATGGACCCCTGTAAAAGGTCTTCAGTTTTTGGATGATTGTTTATGTGTACAAATGAAATGTCTATAACGTTTGATCAATTGTTATAATTTATGGAAACAAACTTAGGGTAGCCCTGTTGCAAAATTTCCTTAACTATTCCAGCCAAAGTGAGACTTTCCTGGTCCCATCGATTTTATTGCAGTTTTTTCATTATAAAACACGTTTCAAAAAAGAATATTCAATTTTTTTAGATCTACGTGGACCCTGGGACGTTCATAAATGTAAAAAAATGGTAAAAAGTCATTATTTGTTAATTGCAAAAGTACCGTATATAAATAAATTATCGAATTTTGTAAATTGATGTTCGTTGGAAATTTCGATGATAATTTATTGTAGTATTTTTGGAATTTTTGCACTTTTTTCTCGATAATTTTTTTTTTTTCTTTTTTTTTTTTTCATTGTAACGTAACGATCAGTGAATATTTAAATTTTGATCGAAATGAAAAAAATAATGGGTCACCTATTTCGTTACGTATACTGTACATATTTTACGATCACATAATCTTTCTTCAAATCATTAAAGACTCGTGCTCCGAAGCTCATGATTATACTTGTATATTTAACGTGCCTGTGTCTCATCGAAAGTCGAGTTGTGACCCATGACCCCGAACGATAGCCCCCTCCGAGATATGGAAATATGGCACTCGACGTTTCACCAGTGTCAAAAGTAACGTTAAAGAAACCCCAGACCCATTCGCTATGCCTGCGATTCAATCTTCTATAATTACGCAATTTTTTTTTTTTTCATGTTATTATAATTATCAGAAAATTTTTCAATTTCCCAGTCAATAAATTCTATTTTTGTTAAAAGAATCTTCAGTCCATGAATGAGAGACAATAATGTCAGATTTAAAGTCATTCGTTCAGCATTTTATTTACTCGAACATTTTTTTTTTTTTTTTTTTTTACAATCGAAACTTTTTTATTTGTGGGGCAAATTTGGCTCTCCCAAAAATGAAGGAGGATCAAATTCGAAGAAAAATTAGACTTTCCGTCATTTCTAGGAGAGTCCATTTTGCCCCAAAAATAATTTTTCTTTGGATTGCCCGCTTTGTCCCAGGGGTCCATTTTGCCCCATGTTCCCCTACGACAAAATAAAAATCCAGTGCAATACTTTGTCACTGGATTTTCGTAAATTACAACACACTTTTAAAATAATACACAATTACAAAAAAATAAAAAGGAAATTGCAACGTGTAACACATTCATTTTGGAACAAGACTCTGTAAGAAGTCTTGATCAATTCGTGTCAATTCAAGGGGGCGTCGTAAGTGGGTCGACCAGTAATTATGCGAGGTAGACACTATCTACGATTCCATCTATATATATATATACATATTTATTCACCATGATTATGCCACGGAAGAGATTACGAGAGAGAATTATCTGAAATTCTAAAACGCAGCCTACAACATTAACCTTTGGTGTTAACAATGTCAGTCGAAATTTCGAGCATCGTGAGAATGAATTTTCGAAAAATGACCAACGAAAATCATACTCCAATCAAATCCAATCAATTTAATAAAAATCTAAGGTCTACGATGCCAAATACATTTTTGAATCCCAAGAAATAAAAAAGAATTGAATTTTCTTGACAATATCAAATTTGTTGTCACGCAATTTAATGGAATTAATTGAAATATTTAAATTTGACTCCAGAGGCGAAAAAATTCAAAGAAACTCAACCGATCGATGACTCTCACAATCGTCCTAATTGTCAATGAAAAATTCAACACTATGAGACGAATGAAATAACGTCTGCGAATCACGTATCAACATCACGAGATCTAAATATGCTTGAAAAGCTTTAGAGTTATTGTAACGCGTGACAGACAAGGCTAATTGAGCGTATATATCACGTGGCGAGAAGCCACGAGATCGCTCTCTGAGAAGCGAGAATATGAATCATAAAAATAGATTAATCAAAATGATTTTATGACAAATTCATTATGAATAATCTGCGTGGCATAAGAAAGCATCTAAAATTTGCTGACACTCAAAACGACTTGGAATTTCTTGAATTTATTAGTGTGAGAATTCTCGACTTAGATTACTTTTCATTTGAGTAATTATTATCTGTTTAGGCAATAAAACAATGTTTATACTTTGGAGAATATTTACGAATAACTTAAAATCGAATAAATGACTTTCAATTTTTATTGTTCTTTTTTTTTTAATCTTTTTTTCTTGACCAAACTGAAGGACGTTATTTTATCACAAAATGACAAATCGATGATGATTTTTAAACAAAATTTTGATGATTGTTTAAAAAGAAGTCCAACGAAGTTGTCATCGAAATTTTGACTCGATCAACCAACTGGTTATCGAGATTCGTGTCCACCAATTAAAAGAACACATTTTTGTGAAAATTTGAATGATTCAACCGTGTTTAAAATTTTATCAAAAAACCACAAACAGTTTCAAATTTATTCCAACGTGAAAATATTCTTAGAAAACACAATTCAAAGTAAGTTTTTTTTTTTAATCAAATCTTTAATTTACATAAGATTTTTTACATGAAAAATAAAAAAAGTTATTAATATTTATAGTATTCTTTGTTGGTATATTAATTTGACATAAATTTAAAAAACGTAATTGTATAATTATTCGTAATAAATAGTAAGTTTTTTTTTTTTTAATCAAATTTTTAATTTACATAAGATTTTTTACATGAAAAATAAAAAAAGTCATCAATATTTATAAAATTCTTTGTTGGTATAATTAATTTGACATAAATTAAAAAAACGTAATTGTATAATTATTCGTAATAAATAGCAATGCGAGTAGAGTATTGAGACGAAAGGCTTGTGTGTGTGCGATGGGTGAATGACTTCTCGACGTCAACATTAATTAACGCACAATCTAGTGCTCGCAATATGTCTACTATGTGTATTCGTAACAACGCCGACGACAAAATGATGCGATGATGGTGACTTCGTCACTCGGAGAATAATTGAAGCGTGTGTTTCTCGTCACGATGACAAAATCATTACGTCACTTTTATCTCCAACGATTGGTCGACAAACACGTGCCCCGCATTATACTTCATTCAATCTCTGTGCCCGGCATCATTATTGCGTTAAATAATGGATCGCAAGAACAAAGACTATTTCGACCGATAAAACTTTTTATCAATGATCAAAAATAAATGGAACAAAAAAATAGTTGAAATATGTTTATAAAAAATAATTTATAATCGCCATTAATTTTATTTCAAAATTCAATTTATTAAAATCAAATTTAAGAAATTTTTTATTTTAATTATTAAAATAAAATTTAAGAAATTTTTTATTTTTAATATTAACATAAAATTTAAGAAATTTTTAATTTATTGAAAATTTAAATTATTATTATTAAAATTAAATTCAAAAAAATTTTGTTTAAAAAATTGAGTTTATTGTTAAATGTGCTGATTCATCGATTTTCAAAGAACTTTCAACGACGAGCAAACAACAAAAACAATAGTAGTGTAGAATAATTTTTTTCTAAACATTCACAACAAAGTTTCATGAAAATCAATGAAGTGTCTTCGTGACTTGGCCCGAGGACAGAATTCATTTGATCTCGAATTTAGTAACCAAAAGTCTATTTAGCAATTTTAAGTACCGAGTTCTCTTTGAAAATGTATTATTTTTTGGTTTGTTTGAATGTAGGTCAATGGAAATGGTATTCTATCGTTTATACGATCGATGCAAAGGTTCTTTAACATTGCTTTTCCATTGGACGATCCAGTGATTGCGCCGCTTTACACGCACGTCGATACACGTGGCTCTGGAGCTGTTTACTACGGAGAAACTGATGTTAAAGAAATTATTTTACGAGCCAGTGGAATGGTGCGAAGTTCTTTCAAGGATGCCATGGATTTTTTGCCTACTCATGTTTTTTTAGCCACGTGGGTCGACGTTGGTTATTACAATGAAAAAAGTGACAAGGTATCCAAAAAAAAAGTAAAAAGTTGATGACATTCGAATAGTTGGGAATTTATTTTGATTTTTTTTTATTTCTTCTCTTCTGACTTTATCGATTCTTTCTTTCTTTCACTCCATATTCGTATATAGACTTTATTTTCTTCGTATACTTTTCTCTCGTACACTTTTTTTTATTCTCTTTGGGGGTCGGTCGTTTATCAACCTGAGACCTTTGAACTCCGTAGGTCAACACGTACCAAGTGGCCATTTCTTCAAACGGCACAGCCTCGTACATCGAGCTACTTTATCCCGAGGGTGGTATACAATGGATACAGGGCGAATCACATCCAAGTGGACTTCCGGACGCCAGAGCTCAAGCTGGCTTCATGACCGAAGGCAGATTGTACACCCTCAAGGGCTCGGGAAACGATCAAATTCGTAATATCGATAAGTAAGTCAAAAAAAAAAAAATTGCAATATTTAAAAAATTATAAAGAAATTATTCATTTTTCTTAAGCATCGATTTTCTAAGTATAATTAAACTCTATGATTAGCGAAAATATTTTTTTCGTAATTATCCTAAGAATAAAAGAACGATTAGTCAAGCAAATCCTTTTTTTAATGAAATAACAGATCTTAAGGAAGCTCACGCGCCATAATTAGGAAAGTAGGAAAATATGGGGCAAAATGGACCCCTGGCGCAAAGCGGGCTAACCATAAAAATTTATTTTTGGGGCAAAATGGACCCATAAAAATGAAGGAAGATCAAATTCGAAGAAAAATTTGACTTTCCTTCAGTTTTGGGAGAGCCCACTTTGCCCCAAAAGTATAAAATTTCGGATAGCCCGCTTTGCCCCAGGGGTCCATTTTGCCCCATGTTCCCCTAAATTTCGTAAAAAAAATGCTTTATTTTTCAATTCATGGAATTTGTTACTTAATAAATTAAGTACTTAAATTATTAAATCTTAAATAAATTAAGATTTTAACAAAAATTACAATGAGCTGATCCCTTGAAAATATGACGATCATTTTTTAAATAGACAAAAAATAATAATTTGAAAATTCTTCAGATGGTCAAACGTGAACCGTCCGGGTCAATGGGTTTTTAAAATAGGGCCCATAGCCGATGGTGAAAACATCCAGATCCCTGACAATATCGAAGGTATAGAAAAAAAACAATTAAACAAATATGAAAATAATTCGCGAAAATTGGCTATAGAAAAAAATACCCCTGAATACGAATCCACCAAAAAATGAATTAAAACCTAATCAAAATTCAAGCGTTTCGATATTAATGACGACGTGTATAACGCGTGCGCGTCAAGTCGTTAACGAATTGTTTACAGACTCGAGTATGCAAAATGAAGCGACGTGTTCGGCTGGTGCAACGACTTGTCACAGTAAAGCAAATTGCATCGATTACGAGGTGGGATATTGCTGCGAGTGTAAAACTGGATATTTTGGAAATGGAAGATCTTGTCAGCCGAACGGTAATTAAACCAAATTCAATCTTTTCCAAAGTAATTTTCAAAAATTTATAAAAATGAGGAAATTTTATTAATTTTATCACTAAAATAATAAAATAAAAAAATAAAATTCCTCGTAACGTTAGAAAAAAAAAAGTTCCAGCATCGAGTCAACGAACCATTAATTTTTTTTTTCTTGTCTATAATTTTGTAAATTCTAGAAACTCTAGAAATTTAAAGATCAGAAAGCAATCTTTAGAAAAATCTTTGAATACTCGAAATTTAAAGATTTTACTCGATTTTTAAATAGTTGAGAAAGAAAGAGAAAAAAAGTTAAATGAAGGCACGTGGCAGACTGACGGCGTGGTCCCAGACGGTTTGTTGAGCTCCATGAGCCATTAGAGTACAACAAGTAGTTTGAGTCGGTGTTAAAGCCAACATATACGAATTCTCTCTGATCTATTCATAGAGTGCCACCGGAACAGAGAGGACGAAGCTCTTACGACTTTGTTGGGCTTCCACGACGTAAAGTTTTGCTCTTTGCCTATTTCTCTCTTTCTCTCTCTCCCTCTCTCTCTCTCTCTCTTGTCTTTCTTTCTCTTTGCAAAAGAGATGAGAACAGAGCTGCAAAATGGTCCGTTGTAAAGCCCTTTCACAACGGAGTGTAGGCTCTCTTTGTACACACTTTTATCATCGACAAAATTTTCCTCCTTTCCACTTTTCTCCTCTTCGCCTTCTTTTTCCCTATTCCTGTATATATAGGGGAACATGGGGCAAAATGGACCCCTGGGGCAAAGCGGACTATTCAAAAATTTTCATTTTTAGGTCGAAGTGGGCTCTCCCAAAAATGACGGAAAGTCAAATTTTTCTTCGAAATTGATCTTCCTTTATTTTTGGCAGAGCCCACTTTGCGCCAACGATAAAAAAATTCGGATTATCCGCTTTGCCCCAGGGGTCCATATTGCCCCATGTCCCCTGTATATTGTAAATATGTATTCAAGTACTTCGCGCAAAGTCAAAGACGACGAGGGACAGCCCATCAAAAGTACAAAGCAATTCACCTACACTCGAGGCTCATTTCTCATTCTCGTCACTACACAGGCTTATTTTCCCACTTTCGAGTACTTTTTTTTTTTTTTTTTCTTATCTTTTTATTATTTTTATTCCTAGCCCTGATAATGGACTGCTTTACTTCAGTAACTCAATCGACAATCATTTATTTATCAATGAAAAAAAATCTGTAATAATTCATTAAAAACTCCTTTTTTTATTTTTTTAACTTACGAGTCAGAGATAATTCTAAAAATTGATTAGTTTCATTTATAATTTTATTTATCAAAAAAGAAAAAAGTTGTTAAAATAATTCATTTTACTTCAGTGGCTCTAGTTTTTTTTCATTCGTAAAAATGAAAAGAACTCTAAAAAAAAAATTATGAGGGAGAGATGATTCTAAAAATTGATTGATTTTGATTTTTAATTTTCTTTACCAAATAAGGAAAAAGTTATAAAAATAATTAAAAAATTGTTGATCTAGTAGTTCGTGGGAATTTTTTTTTTTTTAATGAAAAATTTTTGTAGATTTGCCTCTACGAGTTATCGGACGAATCGAAGGTAAATTGAACGATGAAGAAATTCCACCAAGAGATCTTCAGTGTTACGTACAAACCAAAGACGGAAGAACTTACACCGCTATTTCTAGAGTTTCTCAAACAATCGGACCGAGTTTTCAGTTGCTTGGAACAGTCGGTGGAATTATTGGTTGGCTGTTCGCTAAACCCATTGGAACTACGAAAAATGGTTATCAATTGACTGGTAAGAAAATTGACTGGTAAAAAAAATTGCCAAAAACTCCATTTCAATGATTCATTTTAATTCCTCAAAAATATATCGATCGAAAAAACAAACTTAATATTTATTTCAAAAGACAAATCATTGTCAATCAACGTGAAAAATTTTGCAAAAAAAAAAAGCTGCGATCGTTTTTTTTTTTTTTATAAAAAAAGTTTCTTTTTTTCACAAAATTCTGTTTTCGATAACAACATTTCCGGCTGTACATTTCAACCCCAAAATAAAACCAATTTTTTTCGTCGAGTTATCAAAAAAAAAAAAAAAAAAAAAAAAACCAGTCCTTGTCAAAAATATTTGTTTTTATGCATAAAAAAAATGCCAGCAATTCGAGTTCTAAAGTCGAAATTTTGATAATTTGGATATTATTTCGTTTTTCATTCAAAATATTGAACTGATCAAAATAAAATATAAATATAAATATAAATATAAATATAATTTAGGTGGATTACTGAATCACACGAGCGAATTAGTATTTGGAACAACGGGAGATCGAGTGACGATTAAAAGTACGTATCTCGGTCTGGATGTATTTGGGCAATTAAAAATGAATGCAGAAATCCAAGGTCACATTCCAAAACTGAGTTACGACGCTAAAGTGGATTACGGGGATCACGACGAGTTGTACACGAAAAGTCAAGCGGGCACGATTCGATCGCACAGCACGAGATCGTACAAGCTCGTTGGTGATCCAAACACCGATTATCCATTTACTCAGGATCAAACAATAACTTACAACGATTGTCCTTACGACAAAGAAAACGCTGAAGAAGATACGACGCGATTGAAATTTTCACGTGGCGTTACGACTTACGAATCTACCGAAGGAATCATACGATTTGCAATGAATACTAAAATCGCACCACTCGAAGAAGAAGATCCGTGTATTCAAGGACGTGCTACTTGTGGCGTTCACAGCTCGTGTGTCATTGATGGAGATGATTTCAAATGTGTCTGCAATCCTGGGTAAGGTTTTTTTTTTTGCTATTTTTGCTATCTTTATTTTTAATTCATGAAATAAAAATAAATCGAAAATAAAAATGCTATTAATCACAATGTAAAAAAAAGGGAAATGTATTAATGCTATTTTTATTTTTAATTAATAAAATGAAAATTAATCAAAAATAAAAATATCAATAAATTGACTGATTTACGATAAATTTGATAGCATTTTGACGTCAACTTGACTAACGTGTGTTGCTTAACGAATGATTCGAAAAATTCATATGTGTTTTGTTTATATTTTTATTAATATGATTAACCGAAGACATTTTTTCACGAATTTCTAAAAAAAAAAAAAAAAAAAACTAGTTTCCAATATCTTTACGAAGAAGACAACACGGCAAATTGCGTTGACGTGAACGAATGCACCGCCGGAGTTCACATGTGCTCACCCGACGCTCAATGTGTAAACAACGAGGGTAGTCACAGTTGTCATTGCCGACCTGGTTTCAGCGGAGACGGAAGAGTATGCGAGAGTAAGAAAAAAAACTAATTTCTACCTTACCGGCTGTCGGTAAATTACCATCGACGTCTAAGCCTTCAAAATTCTTTTACCGTATGACGGTAAAAAAAATTATTTTCCAGTTTATCACGTCGTATCGATAATTTTTTAGGAATGCAAACGTGCGAAGATACCCGATGTGGTAATTACGAAGAATGCGCAATGGTAAACGAACAACCAATATGTTCGTGTCTTCCTGGATTTGTAAATACGCAGAGAGGATGTTATCCTGTTCAAGGCAATAAAAGAAATTAATTTCTTTTTTTTTATTTTCAATTTATTCACAATAAATATTCGATATTTCATAAATTTTTGTAGATTTAATTGAAAATTTTAATAATTCTCTAAATTTATGACAGGTCCTGGCCAAGCACCTTGCAATCTTGCTGATAATTGTTCACCATACGGAGGTTGTGTTTACGACAGCGATCGACAGGGACACATTTGTGTCTGTCATCCAGGATACGTTGGTAAGTTTCTCACATTTTTGCATTTAATATTCATCGAATTTAATTATAAACATTTAATTATGCAAATTGATAAAAAAAAAATTGCAACAATAGGACGATTTGTTTCTTTATGAAAATTTTTTTTAAAGAATTATTAATTAATGCAATTTTTATAGATTATTTCTAGAATTTTATCTTTTTTTTTTTTCATTGTAAATACACGATTTTACCTCCTGATAATAATCCTTAAAATATTACTCACACGAAAGCCTGAAAAAAAATTCTATGGATCAATTTTCCTCGACACACTTGTCCTTCTTTTCTTCAACATTTTTTTTTTTTTTTTTTTTTTTTTTTTTTCAAAAAATTAAAATGTGATTTTACCCCAAGAAAATACGTCCACAAGCTTCAGTAAAAATCCAAACAAAAAATGATTTTAAAACCGATATTTTTTTTCGAAAAAAAAAGGGGATGGATACACTTGCTACCCGGAAACTGAATCAACGACGACTCATGAAAGTGGACCACCGAGTCCTCGATGTCACGATGGAATGTGTTGGTGTCCACGTAGCTGGGAATATCGTGACGATATGTGCGTCCCAGCTGAAAATTCCGGAAGTAGTACAACAGACTCTGCACCTCGTGGAAGTGAGTTGAATTATTAATCAAAGTATAATTTCTTTATATATAGTGATTGAAATTCGAAGATGAGGATGAAGAGAAATAGAAATTGGGCAGGACGTAAAAATCAGTTCAGTATTTTTCATAATGATTTTAAATCATTAAATTAAATGTGATAACTTGTAAATATAATTAAATGTAATAACTCTTAAATGTACAAACAAAAATGTAAATAACGTTGAAATGAAACCTCGTGGCAAGCAATTGTCAATGCATTGTGACAATTTAATTTTGCTTTTAAACAAATATTGCACGAAAGGATTGCAAAATTAAAAATAAAAATGAACAATAATAATATAAAAAAAAAGAATTAAAAAAAAAATTAATAAAAAAAAAAAAAAAGAATAAAAAGAAATATTAATTTTGTTCTGTCAAATTAACGTGCACGATTTTACTGATAAACAGCAAATACTACGAATCTTCCACGATGCACTGAAGAATTTTGCTGCCCCGATGCTAACGTCTTCGATGCAACTATTAACGATTGTGTACCCGAGTCAGGAAATACTTATGAAACGACCGTTTCCACAGGAGGTAAGTTTAATATTTTTTTTTTTTTTTTATTATCATTATGTTCCAACAAAATTTGTCCAAATGATTGAACTGCATTTTAAAATCTACATATATTTTTTCTGTTTAACAAATTCTAATAAAAATGCACGTGAAAAATAACTGAAAATAATTATTGTGGATAAAAATAAAATAAAAAATTAAATTAAATAAAAA
Source organism: Campoletis raptor (assembly GCA_948107755.1). Taxonomy (NCBI): domain Eukaryota; kingdom Metazoa; phylum Arthropoda; class Insecta; order Hymenoptera; family Ichneumonidae; genus Campoletis; species Campoletis raptor. The sequence goes on from OX403623.1 coordinate 23,294,925, forward strand.
AAAAAAAAAAAACAAGAGATAAAATTTCACTGCCTTGCGAATAATTCCTGTAAATAAATATCTCTCTATTGTAACGATAATAATTATTGAGCTAATTTCTGAACTTATAAAAATATTATTCAAAACTTTCAAGAGCTTTCACCTGAACAGATATGCATGCAAACAAACGATTTTTTTTTTTTTCATCTGAATTCTCGTATTTATGTGAATTTTTCTACCAAAATGCATCGACAATAAATGTTCATAATTTCTCCAATTCTTCGAAATGATTAATCAAATTTTAATACAATAATCTCAAAATTGTATTGTTTCTAAAAAAAAAAAACAAACAAAAAAATAGATTTCCGATTCCCGATCAAAAAATCGATCGAAAAATTCATTGTTCAATCAAATTATGTAGATCCGCGATTTAACGAAAAAAAAAAGTTAAATTGATCATATTTTCGTCCAAGAAAATGAATGAAATGAATTTTCTTCGTTCAAAGATATTTTTTTTCAATAATAAATCTTTTTTTTTTTTTTTTTCCATGTATAATAATTGTATTTATTGGACATAAATAAAGCCGAAGCTTTCAATAGCCTGGCAATCAATGTTTTAATAGCACACGCTTATCTCTGTTAGCTTGCAACGAGGTATCGTTATGTCATCCGTATGCTCAATGTGTTTACATAACAAGAACAGGAGATTACGAGTGTCATTGTAATCCAGGATACGAAGGCGATGGAATTGACTGCGTCAAATCGGGTACGTTTTTACATTTTTTTTTTTCATTCATACATTTATGGAAATCAATTGTTCGTCATCTGGTGAATGAATTTTTTAAGGAGATCTACGTTACGGTACGTTACATTAATTCCAAAAAACTATTTTTCCAATTTTTTCTTTTTTTTTTTTTTTCTTTGGAAACAGAGATTTCTTGTCTGGAAGTCGATATTTGTGATCCTAACGCATCTTGCCGTCCTGACGACACTGGTGCTAAGTGCGTCTGTGATTCTGGATACGAAGGCGATGGAACAATCTGCAGTAGTATCGGTGCTTCTCATTTTTCCTATACTATTACTCACTATTTTCTTCATTTCTTTATTTCTTTATTCAATAATCAAAACTAACTAATAATTCAGTTTTAATCCCAAAAAATATAATACCATTGATGCAAACTTTTTTTTTTTCATAATTAAAATCTAAAATCTCAATAAATTCTTATCGATCGGTTGCAAAAAAGACTCAAAAACTGTTCTATAAAATGTTCAATCATTTCGTTAGAATTTGGACTTTAAAAAAAACGTTTTTTTCCATAATTATGTTTGTAATTCCTCAGATAATTGAATGAAAAAAAATGTAAAGATTTCTATAAAAAATTCGACATTTTTAGCCATGGAAAATGGATATCGAATTTGGGGAAAATTTCTTAAATCGAATGACCCAGAAATGATGATTTTTTCAACCGTCTATTAAATTTTCGTAATCGAATGATTTAAAGAATGATTTCAGGTGAATTTGTTTTTTTTTTTTTTTTTTTTGCCATTGTAAACGATACAAAATTTTTTTTGCCCATCAGACGAATGCAGAGACAGTACAGAATGCGACGAGAATGAGAGATGTGCTTACAATCCAACGAGAGCACGTTACGAATGCGCTTGTAATCCTGGGTACGGAGTTGTCGATGGTCAATGCGTCGTTTCCGACTGCTCGGTTAATCCATCGCAATGTCACGTAAACGCTCAGTGCGTTAGATCCGGTGGAGAAACTTACAAATGTGTTTGTATGGGTGGTTACCATGGAGATGGAATGCGACAATGTGTTGCCGATAATATTGGCTGTAACGTTCTTAATAATTGTGGCATTAATGCAGTCTGTGCTCATAATCAAACATCAGCGAATTACGCTTGTATCTGCGAACCGGTAAGTCTTCGAAATGTATAGAAATTTTTTTTTTTTTTTTTAGTACTGCAATTTCTAAGTTCCCATAATGAAATTATTCCAGAATTTATTTAATTTTTTCTCATTGTAAATTATTTCGAGCCAATATTTCAAAAAATGATACGCTGAGCTCTTTGAATGACATTTGTGACGTCATATAAAAAACCAGGATCATGAAATGGTTCAAAAATTCAATGTAAATCTTTCTTTGAAGGTTTCTACGTCGATAGTCACGGTTTTCTATCTCTGTAAATTATTTTGAGCCAATATTTTCAAAAATGACACACTGAGCCTTCTGGATGACACTTTGGACGTCATCCAAATAACCAGCATATTTGAATGATTCAAAAAATCAATTAAAATCGTTCTTTAAGGGTTTTTACGTCGATAGTCACGATTTCCTCTCTCTGTTAATTATTTCGAGCCAATATTTAAAAAAATGACACCCTGAGCTTTCCGAATGACATTTTTGTCGTCATCCAAATAATGAAAAAAATTGAATGATTCAAAATTCAATATAAATCGTTCTTTAAAGGTTTCTACGTCGCAAGTCACGATTTCCTCTCTCTGTTAATTATTTCGAGACAATATTTAAAAAAATGTCACCCTGAGCTTTCCGAATGACATTTTTGACGTCATCCAAATAATCAAAAAAATTGAATAATTCAAAATTCAATATAAATCATTGTTTAAGGGTTTCTACGGTGATGGTTACGATTGCATCTCTTACGTCTCTTGTATACAAGATCCTGACATTTGTTCGGAAGATGCAACATGTGTACAGACCGGTGATCAACATTATACCTGCGCTTGTAACGAAGGTTTCATCGGTGATGGAACGGTATGTCGATCAAGACCGCGACACGAGTCCAATTTCTTGCTCGTTAATCAGGGAATGGCCACTCATCGTATTCCATTTTTTCCAACGATCGTTAATACCGGAGCTCCTATCAATATCGCGTACAGCCAAATGGCTATTGGAATCGACGTTGATTGTCTCAATGGAAAAGCCTTTTCCAGTGACATTGCTGGTAATTACACTATTTTTTAAACAAATTAAAAATCATTCAAAAACTAAAAAAACGAGTTGTAGCTGAGCTTTAACTTTCGAATAAAAAAAAAAAAAAAAGTTACAGATATTTTCATGAAATGACTTTAAAAAATTGACAATCAAATCATTTTTTTTTTTTTTTTATTACTAAAATTTTGATAATTTCGTATATAATTATTATTAATGTCAATTTTGACAATTTTGTTTATTTTTTTCATTTTTGTGAAATTATAATGATTTTACGAATATTGATTATTTTTTTTTTTTTTTTTGTTAGGCAACAGAATAACAAGTATGCATTACAATGGTTCAAATGTACAAACTTTCGTGACGGGAGTGAGCAGTGCCGAAGGTCTTTCGATCGATTGGGTATCAAGAAATATATTTTGGACCGATTCGGGCAAAGCGACTCTCGAAGTAGCAAATATGGATACGAAGAAACGAAAAGTTCTTGTTTCGCATGGTCTCGTAAATCCTAGAGGAATCGCCGTTCATCCTTATCGAGGGTATTTCCATTTTTTTATTTTTTTTTTATTTACCAACAAAACTCATTTTTCGTGTTATTTTTTAATTTTTATTTTTGTTGTCAAGTTTATTCATAAAAATAAATAAAAAAATATACAAATTAGTAATGAAAAAAATAAATAAAAATTAATATGAATTTACAGAAAAATATTTTGGTCCGATTGGAATCGTCTTGCTCCAAAATTGGAATGGTCCAACGAAGATGGCTCCGGTCGTGAAATTTACATGCACGGTGACAACGTCAAATTACCAAATTCGTTGGCCATCGATTGGGCGAGCGATGAATTATGTTGGGCCGATGCCGGAACGTTTACCATAAGTAATTATTTTCTTTTGTTTTTTTCTTCTTCTTTTCTTAGTTCAAAAATAATAATAATAATTAAAATAATAATAATTTTAATTTAATAATAATAATAATAATAATAAGATCTAAGTTTATGAAATAAATAAACAAATGTTAAATTTTAGGTTGTACTCCAATCGACACCAGACAAGTGCACGTCGTTGCCAAAGAACTTTCGTATCCATTTGGTTTGGCAATCTCTCAAAATCATTATTATTGGACCGATTGGAAAACGTAAACTATTGAAAATTTATTCATTTTCTTATCATGGTTTTTTTTTTTTTTTTTAATAGGGCAAAGAAATTGAGATTTGAATGCATGGAAATACATCGAGAGTTTTATTTTTTTATTTTTCAGGCAAAAGATCGAAGTTGCTGCAAAAAGTACGGGTGAACGACACAAAGCGATAAATATTCCACCCGGTGGAAGTGGAAAATTGTACGGCGTCGTTGCTGTACCAGAATTTTGCCCCAGAGGTAAAAATCACTTTTTCTTCTTCATTTTTTATTTTCTTTTTTCATTAATTAAATATAATTAATAATTTAAACCATTGAAAAATAAGGCATTTAAATAAAAATTGAAAAAATTGCAAAAAATAGAATTTTCATAAAAAATAATAATGTTTTCATTCCCTAACTCGTAATATTATTGAATTTATTATTATTCCTGATTAAATGTCTTAATATTCCTTGAAGAGTGAATTAATCGTTCGAAACTTTTCCAATTTTCAAAATTATCGAATAAGAATTGAGAAAAAAACAATTTATTTATTTATTCATTTCCTTGAAGAGTAAATTAATCCTTCAAAACTTTTCCAATTTTCAAAATTATCGAATAAATATTAAGAAAAAAAAACAATTTGTTGAACAAAAAATAACAAAAAATGGAAACACTGATAATTATATTAAGGATTTTTTTTTTTTTTTTTTTCTTTTTTTCAGTGTCAAATGTATGTCAATACGAAAATGGTCGATGCCACAAGGATCAATTGTGTTTGCCCGATGGACTTGGTGGAAGGACATGTGCTTGTCCAGACGACAATAAAGGTCCATGTACCGAGTCAAGATATCGCGATCCAGTTTCGTAGTGAAGAAAATACCTCGTCGTAAAATTTGTACTGTAACACATTTTTTTTCTTCCTATTTCCCTCTGCCTGCGATTACGATAAATTTTTATTTTTTTTTTTTCGCCTTTTTCTAAACGATATTTCTGGTACTTGAAAAAACAAAAATTGTCACTGGCACAGCATGGAGTGCTCTTGAAAGAAAAAAAAAATCATCCAACATTTTAAAAAATTATTAAAAACGAAGTATGGACGTTTAAAAAAAATTTCGTAAATTCATCCCAAACGTCAAAGTTGTCAGTTGGATCGCGAGTGTAACTTATAACATTATATTACACATATTTTATTATTTTATTATTATTATTATTCTTTATAATTATTTTCACCAAAAACAAAAATCGTTCCTCGACCAAAGACCATCTATTTTTGTTTTTTTTTTTTTTTTTTTCAACGAGTCACGAGATTCTGATCATTCGAGGAATCGTTATTGTCAAAACGAATAAACGTTTGGACGTTATTTAACAATAATAAAAACAAAACCCAGACTGGAGAGTCTCCACTGTGGAAAACAATTTTTCTTGTTTTAATTATTTCACTAATACTTTTTTCTAACAGAGAAATTTTAATTTCACAAACACTTCAAGTTTGTGGGCTCCAAAAAAATTTTCTTTAATTCTTTGTTACCATTTTTTTTTTTTTTTTAATTTAATTTAAAAAAAAGGAAAAAATCGTATGAAAGCTGGGAAAATAAATCTTTTATGAAATACGAAAAATACGAAATGGGGAAAAATAAAAATCGTACAATAAATGTGGAATTAATATTAAAAAAGTAAATATATTTTTTTTTTTCATGAAATTTTGTGTTATTGAGAAAATGAAATCCTTAAATTACATCAATCGATTCGTTACTTTTTTTATGATCTCGTTGGTACGACCCCACGTTTTTCAAGATCTTCTTTTATTTTGAATTTTTGTACTTTGCCACTGGTCGTTCGGGGAAATGTTTTCACGATTTCGATGTAACGAGGTATCTTGAAATGAGCAATTTTGCCTTTACCGTATGCACGGAGTTCATTGACCGTGAGTTTTGAATTTTCCCTCAAACGAACACACGCACAAATCTCGTCGCCATAAACGTCATCGTGGACACCAAAAACGTGAGCTTCTCGCACGTCAGGATGAGTTTCCAAAAAGTGTTCGATTTCCTTTAAGAAAAAAATAAAAAAAACATTCATTTTCTCGTTGGAAAAAAAAATGTTTGAAATTGTAAATTTGGTCAAAAATTTAAATTTAATTAAATTTAAATTAATTAAAATTAATTAAAAATTTAAATTTAAATTAATTTAATTTTAAATTGAATTCAAATTAATTTAATTTATTAAATTACAATTAATTTGATTTATTTAATTCAAATTAATTGAATGAATTCAAATTAATTTAATAAATTTCAATTAATTTATTAAATTTAAATTAAAAATTAAAAAATATTTCAATAGAGCATCGATTTAAAAATGATAATAAAATAAATATAATTCCGCTTCTGAATAAATTATTTTTCGAATAATCGTAAATTTTATACTTTTGGAAAAATGTTTTCTCCTCCTCGGATCATCATGTCTTTAAATCTTCCAACAATTTGACCATATCCATCGGGTCGTAAGACGAATTGATCGCCAGTTTTGAGCCAACCATCTTCGGTTAATGTTTTTCTTGTGTTCTCTTCGTCGTCCCAGTATTTCATCATCGTTGAGTATCCTCTGACCCATAATTCTCCCATTGATCCCATGGGCACTGGAGATCCAGTGTTATCGACGACCTTCAAAAAAATATTAAAAAATTACCCACCCCTCAAATTTCCCAGAGCTTTGACAACCGTTTTAAACAAAGTCTGTTAATTATAATTATTCACCATAACTTCCAAATGATCCGACACATGGCCCACGGTGTTTTCAGTGAGCTCAGCATTCTCATTTGGCAAAGATTGAAACACAACTGCAGTCGTTTCCGTAAGTCCAAAAATGCTCTAACGTGGAAAACATTTTTTTTTTTTAATTAATCAGACGCCATGGAAATTTATTCTTTAATATTGCTTGAGAGAATTTCCCAAAACGTTTTTCTACAGATTTTTTTTTTTTTTTTTTTCTTTTTTTTTTTTTAAATACACGACCAGGTCACTATTATAAAACTGGGTGCAAAATTTCAAAAAAGATTCACCCTCCTGTATCTGAGGTATTGGCAATCAAAGATTGCAAAGTTTACCACTCGTTCTTATGGGAAGCAGTGAAAAAAAAAAAAAAAATCCTATTTCATGAAATAACTGCAAAACAGTTCAACAGATTGTTTTCCTTTTTTGTGTCTCAATCAGAGAGGAAATTTTTTCAAAATTTACTGTAAAGTTGAATTTACATTTTTTTTACTCACATTCTTAAAAATATACAATTACTCTAAGAAATAAAAAAATCATTTTCAAAATTTCACATTCCCAGTCTCGTGAAATTCCACTGAAACTGACATTTCATTAATTTGATCGTTTTTTTAAAAAAACACTATTTAATTGACTCACAGAAAATGATGACAGAAGATTGATTGAATTTCCGATAATTTAAATATAATTTGAAAAAGTTTACGAGGATATTCAACCACCAAAGTTTCATTTACAAATGAATCGAGTTGTAGAGCAAAGTCCTGTGTGAAAGGAAATTTCTATATTCAAAGGAAAAGAGAGAGAAAGAGAGAAAGAGAAAGAGAGAAAGAGAAAGAGGAAAGAGAAAGAGAGAGAGAGAGAAAGAGAGAAAAAGAGAAAGAGAAAGAGAAAGAGAAAGAGAAAGAGAAAGAGAAAGAGAGAGAGAGCAGAGGAAGAGAGCTCGCAAAATATGTGTTCGTGAGTGCATATTCACTGTGTGTATATGCACACGAATCCCCTCAGTTCTCTTGAAAGATATGTGCATAGATAGGGGATGAATAGCCCCTCGAGTCATCGACCTCTCTCTTCGTTGGAGGTTTCACCTATATTCCTGGTGGAACATAAAGAACTCTGACGAAGAAGTCCATAGCGTCTGTTTGTCGATCGGTCAGATGTTAATTTCTTCGATTAACATACTCGCGTAATTAATTCAAAACGTAGAATGATCGAAAGGTGAATAAAACAAAACTTAGTTTTGCAAGCACTAAACATTATTGGCTCGACATTTTATATAGAAACAATTAAATTTGAAAAAAAAAAAAAAAAAATTTAATGAAAAAAATGAAAAAATTCTTACTCCAAATCCAGAAACGCCCAGTTCATTTCGTATTTTTTTGACACATTCAGGTGAAATAATAGCTCCACCAGAAATACCACATCGAAGAGTGTTAACTGGAGCCTCAAGTCTTTCACGAGCATCCAATAAATTAATCTGCAAAAATTATTGTTTTTTTGCTGATTTTTAACACTTTTGGAGAACAAAAAAGCTCGTCATTGTTTTTCTAAAGTTTCTTACCCACATCGTAGGCGTTCCGTAAGCTACTGTACACTTTTCTCTCATTATTGCCTCGATGGAATGCTTTGGATTAAAAGATGCAGATTCGATGACAATTGTTGCTCCGGAATGTAGAGCAGCGAATTGTCCCATTACCATTCCAAATGCATGGAAAAATGGAACGTTCAAACAAATCTTATGATGATCGTTCGTCAACCCCAATCTTCCTGCACCCTTTAATTATAGATTTTCAAACATTTTTCTCCATTTTTTTTTTTTTTTTTTTTTTTTTTTTTTTTTTTTTTTTTTTTTTTTTTTTTATTCCAAGAAAAAGGTAAATAATAATTCCGGAATTCTGGAAATAATGTTTTTTCAAGAACCCGAGTAAAAGTTCAGATCAGCTAGAATTGTGAAATTGATAAAAAAAAAAATGAGAAATCATAATTGTATTTATTCACAAATTAAATATTATAGGAAAAAAAAAAAGTTTACTTTATTTATTCTACTGGAAATTATCACTACTAATAAATCCTTGGATCGAAACTTTTTTAAGTCTACGATTTTTATCGAATGTTTAGTGGTTTTTGTAATAAAAATCAACAAATGACCTGAATTTTTGGTCTTTTATAAATATTAAATACGTAAGAAAAGATTTCAAAGTATTCTGACACTCCTCTTCAAGACACGCCCTCGATTTCCCTTTTCTCCTTTTCTCATTAATCAATTCCAAATCCAATCAGTTTAGAACTTTTAAAAATCCTGACGTTCCTTATATATAATAAAATGATAATCCTTAACAGCAGTTAATAAATATTAAAATCAAAAAATTTCATCGAATTTGAATATAAAAAGGATTAATAAAAAAATTTCAATAACTTTGGACTCATTGCGTACAAACAGAAACACCAATTTTGAGATGAAACAATAATTAAGACGATAAGTCGAAATAATCTGAAAAAAGTGTACTGTTGAAATATTCAAATAAAGATTTGGTCTCTATTACTGACATCATTTAATTTTTTTTTTTTTTTTTTTTTTTTTTTACTAAATTTATGGCTTATTCCAAATAGCATTGATAAAATATATTTTATCAGAAGACCCAAATAAAATAGTAATTAAATAATTTTTTCTGTTGATCCATCCAATTATTTGTTGTCAAAAATAATCAAAATTTCTAAATCATTTTAATTGTATTCGGTTGACGGTATTTAACAAAATAATTTTATTAAACGAAAGAAATTTTCCTATTTTTTGTAAAATCTTATAAATAATTTTAAAAATAAAAAATTTTTAATGTAATTCAAATTTTTTTAATTAAAAATTTTTAAACTTAAAATTTTTTTTTTTAATCTCAATAAAATCTTTAAAAATCTTTATAAAAATTTTTACAAAATTTGTAAAATAAATTTTTATAAAATTTCAATAGTTCGTGGGTGTAAAAAATAATAATAAATCGATTCTCACTTGTTGGCTGTTGTTGACCAAAGATCTGTGAGAAATAAGAGTAGCTTTTGGATTTCCTGTGGTTCCGGAAGTGAATTGAATGTTGCATCCGTCGTAAGGAGAAATTTCATTCTGCGTCGCAGCAATAGCCTGCACCTCCGTATTATTGGCGAGTGATTCGACATCGACGAAGCTACGAGTACCGCTGTTGGAAAAAAAAAAAAAAAAAAAAAAGGTTGGGATACTTAAATCGATTATTTTTTTTTTACATTGCAGTTACATCGCAGCAAAGGAGAATTAAACAGTGAGGGAAGCGACTTTCGTTTAACCATTAGCCTAATTGCACCTGGAGAATCCCATTAAATGCCGCAAGGCGATCAATCAGTTCAATCGGAAGTTTGGGACGCTCCTATACAACGAGGCAGAAGATCGATAAGTAAACAGCTAGAAAAATGCATCGCTACGGATTACTCCGAAGAACATTCGTTTTTACTTCATTGAAACGATTTTTTGACTAATTTTTTTATATATATATTTTTATTTTCTTTTACAAAAAAAGAAATTTACTGCAAATAAATAAAAAGTAATAAAAATTTCACGTTTTTCCTACTTTTATTTCAAAAATAATTGCAGTAAACGTTGTAACAAATTAATATGGAAAACGAAATCGAATACTTTCGAAATAAAATATCTAGTTCATCGAATTTTTCAGTATGTCAGATAATAATGTTCATACATCACGAAAACATTAATCAATACAACGAAATATACGCTGACCCGCAACAATTCTGATCACCTCAACTTTTTTCATAACATTATCGTTCGCCCTGAGATTCGAACACGAGCATTTGACAGTACAATAATTTCTGCAGTTATTATGCCACTATTTTGTTATTAATTAAATTATAAAACTGTAAAAATAGTTTTACAATTGTATAACAATTTTTTTTATCATTTCCAACAGATTTTTTGAACGATCGTTACATTTGATGACTTTTGAAGGAAATATGTTGCTTGTTAATCTTTTCTTTTTTTTTTCAAATTTGAAATTACCGTTCAAAATGATGTCAGTGAGAAAAATTTGTTCATGATTTTGACATTTTTTGTTTTTTTTTTTTTTTATTTTGTTTTTGAATGAATGAAAAATTTCAGCCTCACCTGACGGAATATCATTATTGGCAATCAATCGAAGTGACGTATGAAAAAAAAAAAAAAATTTCTCCCTTTTTTCGGAAACGTAACCAAATTGCATAATCACCAAAAATTTGGAGTAAATTATTATTGAGTGTCAAATGCTGGACCAAGGCACTGCCTTTTTTTGACAAATATCAAGAGCACGATTCCTCGATAAAAATATATGAAAGAAAACTTTCGAAAAATTCTGATTGAAAGTGTGGCATATATTAAATAAGTTTTGGAAAATCAATCAAGAAGAAAGTATGAATTGAGATTTTTTGTGGTAACCGTGTGACCGAGTGGCCTTCGTATATGGTTTGACTCAATTGTCACGACAAGTGCTTAACCCGTTTCGCGTAGACGAAGAAAAGCTCTTGAGAGTTAGTTATACAGAACGACGTTGCGGTGGCACACGCGATATTCATGAATCAGTAAAGACCAACACAATCACACATCTTATAATAAGGGTGACTTTGTGAACAACGTGAAGGGGTTCTCTCGTACACAAAACTTCCGGGCTCGTAAAATCATTAATGATGAAGCTTTAAAAAATAAATTATTGTTATTTATTTTATTTTATTTTATTTTTATTTTATTTTATTTTATTTTATTTTTATTTTATTTTATTTTATTTTATTTTTATTTTATTTTATTTTATTTTATTTTATTTTATTTTATTTTATTTTATTTTATTTTTATTTTATTTTATTTTATTTTATTTTTATTTTATTTTATTTTATTTTATTTTGTTGCTGCTAATTTTTTGCCCATTTAGTCATTCTTGGTGGTCAAGAGAAACTGTCAAAAATCTGGACGATCCAAGGATCGATATTTTAATTAAATTTAAGTTGCTCAGCAATATAGAAACTTCAAAAAAACTTGACGGTCACCCAACCAATTATTGACCTGGCCCTTAACTCTGAAGATCGCCTGAAGCGACACACCGACCATTCATCCATCGCTGTCAAATTATATTAATTTATTTTATTATTATATTTAAATATTAAAAGAATGAAAAAAAAAAAAACATGTCTCACGTAACACGATCTTCGGAGTGGATAATGATGTGTTGCAAGCCCGGACAGTTTTCCTTAGCTTTGATTAACATTTCTGCATAATTTTGAGTCTTGAACGTCCTCGGACTGATGACAGCTCGAGCATCAACTTTATTCAAACAATAATTCACTTCGTTCTGCTGAAACGCAGGATTAATTCCTACCATAATAAAACCAGCGCGAGTGATCGCCATGAACGAGATAAACCACTCGATTTCATTGGGTCCCCAAATAACCACTCGATCTCCACGTTTCAGACCCAATTTCAAAAGTCCAGCAGCCAATTTGTCAGCTCTACGAATAATTTCTTTATAAGTTATTCTCACACCTTTTTGAGAATCAATTATACAGTCACGATTCGGCCATTCTTTTGCTGTATTTTCCAATAAATTGCCAGCTGTCATTTCCAGAAGTGGAGTTTTAACTTTGTGTTGAAAATACGATAAACTTCCGGAATTTCCCAAAGAATTCCATCGTTTCGTTACCACGTCATTGCGAGTTTTCTCATCGTCCAATAAAACTTTGAATTTTGATAATCCTTAAACGAATAAAACACAATTTTAAGTAAATATTTTATATTTATTTTATTTTTTAATTAATTTTCTTATTATTAATGAATTAAATTAATAAATAAAGTAGATTTTGAGACTCTAAAAACATCGAATAGAAAATCTTCATTGTCGCTCGAATGTTCTCTCTCTAAAATACAAATTTATTTGCTGACTTACCCTGACTCCAAATTGATAAACACTTCGAAGTTTCATTGACGCTGAGATGTTGATAATTGAATGATAGAAAAATACGTCGTGATGCAAATCCACAATGACCCGTTGATCCAAACATTTCTATTGAAAATTTTGAAAAATTTAACTAAACTCTTCTCGAACGAAACTGATCACGAATCACCAACGTCTGCTCTAAGTTTCTACACTCCGTACATTTTAATACACTAAATAAATCCACTATTCAGTACAGAGACCAGACCGGACATGATAAGAGAGAGAGAGAGACAGAGAGAGAAAAAAAAGAGAGAGAGAGAGAGAGAGATAAACAAGTTAACGAAAGAGTAACCACGTGTAATCTTATCGATAAATATGCAGACGACAGTCTATCACAAAAATTCAAATTTTATGAACCTACAATAATGTTCCACGTGCACTGTGTATTTAAATGATTTCCTGTTTTAGCATAACTGATAATGTTTGTGTTATAACAATATTCATTGAGCGATAAACAATTTTCAGATAAAAACAGATAAAAAATTCTGCTGCTGATGGTTTAGAGCGAATTTTTTATCTGTTTGACAAAATTCTCGTTCTTTACGTTTGTAATCTACTCAATTCCTTCGAAACATGAATAAAAAAAAACACAATTTAAAAAAACAGAATTTCGAACTAATGACCTAATTTTTATGCTGTAATCCGAAATGAGAACATTTCATGAGCAACGAATTGACTTTTTTTTAATTCGTTTCAAGAATATTCATTAAAAAATATCCAATAAATATCTCGACAGGCTCTAATAACACGATTTCGAAATGAAATACGAAACGATAATAAAATATCAAAAATTCACCGAGTTATCGTACCGGCTGTCGCTCGAAAAGTTGTTTCGAGAAAAATCCATTTATTACTCCCCGGATGTGTAATTCGAATAAAAATTCGTAATTCATATAGAAAAAAAAAAAGTATTTTTTTTCATCGGTCATCCCCGATACGATATTTTTTTGTTTTTTCTTACTTACTAGCAATCGTCGTTCGTTAATGTCATCACGGAAGGTTCGTCGAATGAATCACTAAGTAGAACAATGTCCGGATTCTCCAGTGATTTATAATGTGGTCAACGCAGGTACGACGTCGTCGACTAGTAGTTACTGACACTTTTGTTAAGACACGATTCCTGTATCTACTGCAATGCGACCAAACACGAGAGACGGATAACTATTCTGTTTAAAGGACCGAGAGAGACTAAACAGAGAATTTATTGTAGTTGCAAGTGTTGCATGTTCTAATAAACATACGTAAATATATAGATAATAATGATAAACACGTGTAGGGGAACATGGGGCAAAATGGACCCTTGGGGCAAAGTGGGCTCTTCCAAGAACGGAAGAAGATCCAATTCGAAGGAAATTTGACTTTCTTTCATTCGTGGGAGAGCCCACTTCGCCCTAAAAATAGATTTTCTTGGATAGCCCGCTTTGCCCCAGGGGTCCATTTTGCCCCATGTTCCCCCTATACATAGCAAACGTTGTTTAAAAAATCCGAAGTAACCTTTGAACCCAATTGGAGTAAAATAAAGAAGAATAAAATAAATAAAATAACGGAATTAATTATTTTTCATCGAATTAAACGACGTTTTGATCGATATGCAAATTGGTTTTGACGATTGATAAATTTTGGAAATTAATTAAAACGTTAGCCAACTAAGAAATTACAATGAAAAAAATCAAAAATATTACAATGTTTTAATTGTAAAGAAAAGGGGTCCATTTTGTACTACATTATGAAAATTCGACTTCGATTCAATACAAATGTCAATCGAGTGTACTTCAAAGATTATCCAATGCTCTCAAATAGAAAATCTCAGGTTCGACGTTGCGTGCGTTAAGTAATACGAGCGTACGGTCTCAAGGAATGACTCGCTGACCTTATTTCTCACAAGATGTTAGCCTTGACTAACTTTTCTAATCAATCGGCAAATAAACTACACCTAGAACTTGTGCAGCGTTGGATTGTTGCTCAATCGACGATCCCACTAGTGCAGAACTATTTATACGATCCGATTGGTCGAGAGAATTGAGATAAACAAAACGTCATCGTGGAGGGAAAAAAATTGTATAATGTCGATAAAAGATTTTTTGTTTTCTTTCGATAGACAAATATTTTTTTTTTATGTGGATAAAAAAAATGTAATCTCAATTTTTTTCATGTTTCAACTGATACCAAGGTCTATAAACCTTGGAAAATTTAGACCCGAGCTGCATGTGAACTTGACTTGCTAGACGACGAGATTTTGTCAACCAAGCGGTTGGAGAAGAGGACATTTCTCTATGCTGTACTTTATTTACTCAATGTATAAGTTTTTCAATGTCAAATCGACCTTTTGTCATTAACTTTCAAATTATTTCCCAATTACTCATATTTTAACCTCATTTTCAAAAAATATTGCATTTTTCTTGTTATCATTGTCGAATTATATATTTCGAAATAACTTTTTCAAAAAATATCACGCTCTGATTGAGGCCAAAACAGTTAAAAATAGTTTTTATTTTTTTTTTTTTGCATTTTTTGGGATTAAAAAAAAGGCAGCATCGGATGACATTTTGCAAAAAAAAAAATACGAAAAAACAATAAACATATAAAATAAAAAATAAAACAAGAATTTGGACGACATTTGACAATTGAAATAATAATAACCGAATAAAAAAAAAGAAATACAAATGTAAGATTCCCAGGACTCCGAGTCTAGAATCGTCATAAAAAAAAAAAAACGTTTCCAGTCAAACAAACCGATTTTTGTAACTCAAAGAAATTTATAATTAAATGGACCAGAACGCGAAGGTTTGAAATTTGATGATTAAGTGACACGGAGTGCCTTGTATGTAAATATATAATAAAATTTAAATACAGATATACATATAGGCAAAGTCCTTTCTCGGTTTGGCTTTTATCCCAAGCGATGGCGTGCTTGGGTCTACCCTAAAGCGGAAGTCGCGTGTCGGCGTGGCCACCGCGTTGGTAGCAGGGAACCCCCGGCGTAAAAGCTGGAGTCCACCTCCCATTTCTTAACTTCTTAGATGGGCAAAATGTAGAGAGAATCCAGACTGCGCAGACCCCGCAGAAAGGCCCCTTCCCTTTTTCTCTTTCTACAGCGATCGCAGATGCACGTTAACTCCAACACTAACGAATCTCCATACGATTGTCACTGTGTGTGTCTGTGTGTTTCATACTTGGATGAAATGTATGTAAAATACGAGCTTAACGAACCACGCTAGCAACGTTACTATTGGTCGATCCTCGTGCCACAAACGAAACTCCTCAAAGCCACCCTCCTGCGCTTTCTATCCTTCGAACCTTCTTCAGAATCGCGAGGATTACCGCGAGACTTGCACCATTTTGAAGAAACTCGATCCAACCCCCTTAATAACGAATTAACATGAGTTATTATTTTTTCTTTTTCTTTTTTTTTTACAACTAATTAAAAAACGGATTTTTCGTACCCTCCCCCGCAATTTTTTAGTCCATGATTCAACCGCGGACTTAAAAAAACGTTTAATCACTAAGCGGCAAAGTGCGGTATTTAATGACATTTTTAGTGAGTGATTTTTACTAAACAGCCAGTGAATCATTGTGAATATATTTTCTGAAGGAAAATATTATCGGGGGTCGTAAAACTCAAGAATTTAGTGCTGACCCCGAATAAAGGACATCAGAATCATTGCCATCGTCACCACTACGTTGGACTCTTCGTGTAAAGTGGATTTTGCACTGGTGCGTAAGGAGGAAGATTTGAAAAAAGTTTCCACGTGATTTTCGTCGGAGGATTTCTCGACAAAAAAAAAACGAGAAAGATTTTTTGTATTTGCTGTTTGTATCCGATTTTTTTTAATGATCACAAAAAATAACAGAATATTGTTTTGAAAAAAAAAAAGACATCTTTTTACAAATCTATAAAATAAAAAAAAGTGATGAAATCGTTAAAAAATCATTTTTGATACATAAAGATTGATGGACGAAATGAATGGATTTGGTGAAAGATGTTTTGAGGATATAAAGTTCGATATAACATGAGTAGCAATAATAAAAAGCCCACGGGCGTAAAAGACGACAAAAAAACTTCATCGAGCAAAGAGGAAAGTCCTGCGGGTGGAAAAGACGATGGAGGATCAGCGTCGACAGGAGGAAGCAATGGAGCTCCGAGTGTGGAGCCTTCACAGCCAGGAAGTAAACCATCATCGGCAGGAGCAACCGCCAGAGAAGGAGCTCAAAGGCTTCTGGGTTTGGCGAGTCGTGGCGAATGGGCACCTTGCGATCAGTTGCTCAAAACTTTGGAAAAAAGTGTGCAAAGCGCGGGCGAAGATGGATACACGACGCCTTTGGCTGGTGTCATGGATCCGGTTGGTCTCCAAATCCTTTTTGTTCATTTTTTTTATTCTCTCCTGATTTTCAAAGTTTAAAATATCATTTTTAAACGCATTAACCATTTTTTTCATTTTTTTTAGACCACCGGAATGTCACCCTTGATGTACGCTGTCAAGGACAATCGAACAGCATTTTTAGATCGAATGATTGATCTCGGGGCTGACGTTGGGGCTCGAAATAACGTAAGATTATGTAATTTTATTTTATTACTATTTTCCAACCATTTTGTTTTTTTTTTTTTTTTCTTGGCATAGAGTTTTGATAAACAACATTCTGGAAGAGATTTTGATTTTATTTTAAGGATTTTTGGGAGATTTAAAAAATGGTAACAATTTGATGAAATTTTTACCAATTATTTGTACAATTATTTCGAGGCTGATAAATAATATTTCAAGAGCGCTTTTAAGGAGTTATGAGAGGTCCTATTTAGCAATGAATTAACGAGAATTTCGTTTTATTTTAAGGATTTTTGGGACATATCGAAAATGGTACCAATTTGATGAAATTTTTACCAATTATTTGTACTATTATTTCGACGCTGATAAATAATATTTCAAGAGCCCTTAAGGGGTTCATATTTTCAACTGAAATTTTATTCTAAACCGTAATACCAATGAAATAATAATTCTGGGCACTTTCGTCCACGATTGAACCTCCTCTCAAGATCCTTAATCCGTAAACTCTCATAATAGAAACCGTAACATTAATTTCTATGAAAAGAAACGAAATCTTCTTTAAAAAAAAAAAAAAAAAATCAATCAATTTTTCATTCTCATATTAAAAGACTTGAGTCTCGTAATCAATTAATTTTTCCCTCAAAACAGAGGTCAAGAGGTTAGAAAAAAAAATAATAAAATGATAAATACTATTTTTTTTTCTCTCTCATAATAAAATCATTGTAATTCCATTAGAAATGTCATTCCGAGCAACCTCTCCCGGATGATCTAAAAAAAATTGACCTCCATAGAATCAAAATATAAATCATCGCCTGACGAGAGATTAAAGGGAACTTTTGGGTCCCAGGAAATAATAACTCGTTCCTAAATATCTTGATGGATTTATATCGTTGTAGAAAAAAAATAAAAATTTCCACTTTCTAGTTCCATTTTCTTGATCCCTTTTCACTCTGGCTCTTAGAATAGTGAAATATTTGCATGGAGTGGCATAAAATTTAACGCGAACATGAATCATCCCTTGACGAAGAGGGAAATCGTGGGAGTTGTTTGTTATAAGGAAAGGTGTGTGTTAACTATAGAGTTAATGATGAAATCCGTGTTGAGTCAACTTGACTGTTGGAGGGTTGGTTGAGTCGAGGCGGTAAGAAGGTTGAAAGGAGCAGGTTGATCGTTGTTGGAAAGTTGGAGTTGCGTGAAGGAGGGCCAAGGCCAAGGGGCTGTTCTACTAACATAAGGTGTAAGCACAAGCGAGTAAGCAATCGTGTAAAACGGCATAGCAAAGGTGATTATAACTAGGCCGGTCAGTCAGTAGAGCGAAAAGAAAGAAAGTAGTTCGATCTTCTAAGACGATAAAAAAACAAATATAAAGCATTCGTCGAGGTGCTTTGGAGGGACGAAACTTCACCTGGAATTCATGACATTTCTAATTAACATCGCGACCTAGTAATTTTTTGGGAATCAGTTTGATCAACGGGGAATTATATTTCGAGAACTTTGGGATAAATTCCTTTTTTACTAACGACCTCAATTATCGTAAATTCATTTTTTTTTCTATCCTTTTCTTTGAAAAAGATTTCTTCCTAAAATCACCGTTTTTTATCGTGTAATTTTTCGTAGAAGAAAAATGCAATAATTTTTTTATCAACTGGTCATGAAACTGGTGTTAAAATTTGAAACTAACTGTAAAAAAAGTTGAAATTATCACGTGGCGATCTTTACTATTATACCTCGATGACCATCCTTTACATTTATTTGGCATTTTTTATTATCCTGAGTCGTTAAGTCGCGAGAAAAGCAATGAAAAAAAATGATTTCTTCGTTTGGCTCTGACCTCGATAATAATTCTCAAATAGCATGAGAATAAACCGTGATTGAAAAAACGCGGTGAATTTTGCTGCGAGAAAGGTTTAGGGCGAATGAGGAAAAGCACAATGTTCTCTTGGCGCTTTATTTATACGATCGCGTTATAATGTTGGCCTGGGCGCGGCTAAATGCAATCAACCGACTTATTACCTTATTGCCTGACTAAACCAAACCTCACCAACCAATGCAAGAGGGCTGCTCGTTTCTTCGCTTCTCTTCTCTTTGCACCCGACTTCCGACGTCTATTTAATCTCCCATCTTTTCTTCTCTTCTATTTTATCCTTTCTAATATCTCATCGTTCATTATAATACTCCTTTTGTTAAAATGATCCTTTTAAATTTGACGTGACCTACTTTTTTTCTTTTTTTTTTCTTTATTCTGATTAGTATTACTCATCGAGTTGCATGTCAGAAATTGTCAAATATTGTACAAAGTCATTGTTTGATGTTGACTTTAAGGGTGGGGGTGGGAGGGGGGGTGAAATACACTTGGAAAAATTGAAAAAAAATAATTTAATTTTTTTCATTCGATCGTGTCAATTTTTTACTTTTTATCTCAATTTTACATATGCATGAAAATGATTTCTTTTCAAAATCATGTTTTTGGTAACGGTAACTTTTTTATCTTGGAAACTAAACAACGATTTGGATGAAATTTGGCACATGGATCTTCACTCAATTATCTGGTTTTTGTCGAGCGATTTTTTTATTTTATAACGTTGTAGTTTTTTGTACAATTGAAAAAAGAAAAAATAATTGGCAGAATCCCAATTTTACGATTCAAAATTGTGCCATTTTTGCAAAAATGCCATAAAAAAAAATTTCGACACATTTGATCGCGTCTATTTTAAATAATATTGTGCAAAATTCTGTTTTTCAAAAACTACAATTACAGTTCATCCATTTTTTTTTTTTTTTTGTTTAATTCAATTTTTCACTTTCGTTAACAACGTTATAAATTTTCAAATAAACAAAAAGTTGTTTTGACGAATACATTTTTTATATTGAATAGATTATTAAAAAGTTCAGAATTTTCTTAATTAACAATAATTTCGAATTTATTATATTTTACAGGACAATTACAATGCTCTCCACATATCAGCGATGTACTCGAGAGAGGATGTCGTCAAATTATTATTGGCGAAAAAAGGAGTCGATCCGTACGCCACTGGTGGAGTTAGTTTCGTTTCTATTAATTTTTTTTTTTTATTTTTTTTTTTTTCAATTTTCTTGAAAATATTTTTTGGTAATAATGTTTAAATTTATAAATAAATCGAGTGAAACAATTAACGAAAACGATTGACAACTTGAAAATGAGATTTTTTTTGCAATATTTATTATCAACAAAGTCTATAAAGAACATTTAAAATATTTGTAAATGATTAACTGAACATGAAAAAGTATTGATATGATTGTTATTAACAAAAAATTTAGCCGCGACAACAAACTGCCGTTCACCTGGTCGCGTCGAGGCAAACAGGTACAGCGACTTCAATACTGCGAGCATTACTCGCTGCCGCCGGACGAGACATTCGTCTCAAAGTTGATGGCGTAAGTATTCAAGAATTTTAATAATAATAATAATAATAAAATAAATTTTCCCGAATTTATTTTACAAAAACTATCCAACGAAGTGTCATCACATCATTTTTTTTTTTTTTTGTCAAATTCGACCCGAACATCGCTCTAATTTGCATTAAAATTCGACCAACCTCTAAAAAAAATCGGGAACCAGAGAAACAATTTAACAATTAAATAGTTCGATCGAATTTAAGAAAATGAAAGAATGAAAAAAAACAATTCAGACTGACAGCGATCCACTCGCCGCTGTGTAGTCCAGTCGTTACTGAAGTTAAGCAGCATCGGGTGAGGTCAATACTTGGATGGGTGACCGCTCATAGCCATAAACCGGCTCGCTTATCATTCGCTGAGTAAGAAGCAGTTTTTCTGAGTTTCTAATGGTGCTTATTAACTAAAAATTGGTCAAAAGATAAAATGGAGGCAGTGGCATAATGGTAACGCGCCCGGCTCGTACCCGGTGGGTCCGGGTTCGATTCCCGCCGACACTAACGGATTTTTTTTCTAAGTTTCTTGAATTGTTCTCTCCGTATTTCGAAACTCACGTAAAAATGTTGTAGGTCCAGGTGTAATATGGAAAAGGTAAAAAGGAAAAAAACAAAAAGTGGCATAAGAAGCAAAAAGAGGGAAAATAGAGTGAATTTTGAACAACACTCCAAGGATCTCAAAGGAACAAAAACAGTGAAATTGATAGGCTGGATGAATAAATAAATAAATAAATAAATTTATAAAAATCTAATGATGTATTTCGAGATACAATAATTAAAAAAAAAAAAAAAAATTTACTAAAGAGATCATTCCTCTTAATTGTAACAAGTTGATAAAAGTTTGTAGAAATAATTTGCAAACTGCTCGAACTTAACAGACGCTAATAACACCGCAAAATCCATGCAAACCATGACTTCCTTGTTCTCAGGAAAGTTTGAATAAAAAGTTTTCATTTGCTCGTAAGTTAGAGAATTTGAAGAAATAGCTCCAGACAAAGTTTGAACTTTCAGTTAAACTATCAACTATCTCTCATTAACTTGTCGTTTTTAATTCTTCTCAATCACCTCAATTTTTATTTGTGTGTTCGTGTTTCTCTTCCCATTTTCTATATGTTTGCTT
This sequence comes from Campoletis raptor, assembly GCA_948107755.1. NCBI lineage: Eukaryota > Metazoa > Arthropoda > Insecta > Hymenoptera > Ichneumonidae > Campoletis > Campoletis raptor. The sequence goes on from OX403623.1 coordinate 23,316,828, forward strand.
GTTACTCCAATTATTCGTAATATTAATTCGAATATAATTATCAAAGCAAATTAAATACTTAAATAAAAATAATAATAATAATAATAATAATAATAATAAATAATACTTAAATTAAAATTAATTAAATTCATTTAATTAAATGATTCATGTTATTGCAATAATTCTGATTATGCAATCAATGCAAAAAATTAAAGTGTCAAAAGTCGATTGATAATAATTCGATTGACAAAAAAATATTGCAAATCAACAAAATCCTTCAAATCGGTCACATCGTTGCATCGAAAATTGGTACTCGATGTGGTGTCTGGACTTTTTAACTTAATTTATCAGAACACTCGAGTCCTGCTCAACGTTAGAGAGAGAGAGAGAGAGAGAGACGAGAAAAAAAAATTGTTCACCTGCTCTCGTAAAGTTCGTGTCAGTTGAGTTTTGGCAACGCGATGGAAAGTCGCGAGCAGTTCTAAGCCCGGATAACAGGTCACCGTCTGAGTTTATTCGGAGATTTCGTCGATAGAACGAGAGAGAGAGAGAGAGAGAGAAAGGAAGAGTTACAGTTGCATCGGAGAGTTTGCGTGACAAGACAATCCGCGAGGTATCGCAGCCTGGCACGAGCGGAACCCTATTCTCTTCTTTTCTATGCTCTGTCAATGCTCAACTCCATTTTACCATAATTCTTCACCCTCTCCTCCTTCATAGGCTTTTATTTTTTTATTTGTCACTGTAACTGCCTTTGTTCAGGAAAATTGAGTTTAGGCCAAAAAGCAGAAAGCTCGAAGTATCCCAGGACTCGATCGGTAACGTACGACTTTTTTATCGACCGAGCAAAGCCTCGATAAATCGGATGGAAAATTATTCCTGCGATAGATTTATGTGTATGTTTTCGAATTACTGGGAAACGTGATACGAGAACGTGCGAGACCGCAATGATACAAAACGATGCGGTTGTACGATGCAGCGAGAAATCACGTTATTATTTTTCTTCGACTGAGCAAATGGTCGTTATGCGATTTTGTGCGATTCCAAGCGAGCACGAAGCGCGACAAACTTTAGTTGTCGCGGCGAGGTCGTCGGGTGAACGTACGAAATGTGACCGCGTCAATCTTCTTTTTTTTTTTCACCGAAAAAAAAAACCATTTTTTCTGTTCTTCCTTTTTTGTCTGAATTATTAATTTCGAGCTTAAAAGTGTGTAACAAACGTGCATTATGAATGAACAATGTCCACCAAATCATCCGAGGAAACCGACAGATCCTCGGACATTTCGGACACTTCAACGTTCACTGACTTCATTCAAAAAAATCGGCTTCAGGCTGGCATTGCCAGGCATTTACGAAATCTCCTCAACAAAACGGAAGTTTCGACGAAAAATGATACTGTTGAGGTGATTTTTCATTTTCCCAAACACAAATTATTCTGCATTCCTATTTTACCAACGATTCTCAATCAACAGCAGATTTAATTTAATTAGCGATCGTTTTCGATGATTAAATATGACAGTTCTTGAAAATTCATCAATCCACGTGGTCCTTGAGACATTTATAAATCCAAAAAAAAATCCGAAGCATTCGTTAATCGCACGAATCCCACGCATGAATAAATAATTGCATTCCGTAAATTTTCATTTTTAAAAATTAATATTCTGCTTAAACTACTATGAATATCGGAATGCCAATTTTTTCACAAACTCAATATACTCCAAAGCAATTGTCAGAATTTTTTCGAAATTTTTCACAAAGCAGTTTTTCCTTGAAAAATTAAGAAATATTAATGAGGAATTTTCAAATTTCGAGATCAGATTCGTAATCAGCGACTCCAAAAATCCCTCCAGCACTAAATTTCAAGTGAAGTTATTTTGAAGAAAAAATTTAGGGGTCAAACGTCTAAATAGTAACGAATTGCAACCATTTTTTGACGACTGGTGAGAATAATACAATGAGTTCATATTATCGTGAGTTTTTTAATTCGTTTTTGTAGAAAGGAAGAATTCCTCTTCTTTTGGCTGTGGAAGCGGGTAATCAGTCAATGTGTCGTGAACTTTTGTCTCAACAAGCAACGGAACAACTTCGTGCAACAACGCCAGCAGGTGATACGGCTCTACATCTTGCGGCAAGAAGACGAGACGTTGATATGGTTCGAATTCTCGTTGATTATGGTGCCTCCGTGGACATGCAAAATGTGAGTCTACATTTCTCTACTATTTTACTTAAATTAAATGAAAAAATTAATTTTAATTAAAATAAATTAAAAAAATTGATAAAATTAATAAGTTTATTTTTATTCGATTTTATTTATGGCTTTTCGTTTCCTTCGTCTCATGTGCGAACAATTCAGAAAATAACTACAAAAATTTTTTAAACCAATTTCCATTGGTTTTGTAACTCGAAGAAAAACGGATGCTCCGATTCACTAGAAAAGTCAAATAACGATTCGATTTTCAATTTTCATCGACTTTACGCCCCTTTTTCCCATTTTTAGGGTGTCAAAAGTTGAATAGGGGAACGTGGGGCAAATTGGACCCCTGGGGCAAAGCGGGCAATCCAAAATTTTTTATCTCTGGGGCAAAGTGGGTTCTGCCAAAAATGAAGGAAGATCAAATTCAAAGAAAATTTTGACTTTCCTTCATTTTTGGGAGAGCTCACTTTGCCCCAAAAATAATTTTTTGTGGATTGCCCGCTTTGCCCCAGGGGTCCATTTTGCCCCATGTTCCCCTAATTATCGTGCAGTGACTTTATTTTCCATTAATAATAAAATGTCAGATCCTAATGAAAAGATCTGCTTGAAAGGATTCAAATAACAAGAGTGGAAAAACATTTTTTAAATACCAAAGTGTCAACTGGCAAAAATAGAAGGTTTCCTCTAAGAATAACTTTGATAGCATAATAATAATAATAATAAGAATAATGAACACGTGAAACGTCAATCTCAGTTATTTCGAGGTCTTAAAACACCTTGAGAAGCTTTTTCTCTGAAAATGCAACGAATTGTAAATGAATTTCTTGTACAACAAAGCGAATCATCACTCTTTGTCGTTCGCCACTTTCTTCTGCTTCTTCATTGTGTTCAACACAATTTTTTTTTTTTTTTTTTTTCAACGCGTCATAGAAATTTAATTACTGTAGTTATGAGCTCTGGGCGGCAACTGCACATAGGCAACATGCATGCGTAATGTATGAGGCTAATCGTCGCAATGCGTCAAGCACATGTGTGCGAAAATGGAAAACTGCGAAACCTCACACATACAGAGAAGTAAAAAGGCACCCAAAGAGGACTTGGTCAAAACTAGACTCGTAGTGGACGTCGTCGGTTGGTGAAGTGCGAAAGATCTTTCCTCCCGAAAGCACAGTCGAATTATTAGTTGCTTGGAAATGTATTTATAACGAAAAATAAAAATATTTACGATTTCAACTAAAATGCAAACTTTTGAGTGAGAAATTTTTAGTGAAAAATTATTCTCATGAAGTGCACAATAAAAGTTTTACAAATTTTCTCTGTTTTGATCTCGTAAAAAGTAGATTTCTGGATTAAAAAAAAAAAAAAAACTTAATTTTCAAAATGCAATTTATAACGAAAAATAAAAATATTTACGATTTTAACTAAAATGCAAACTTTTGAGTGAGAAATTTTTAGTGAAAAATTATTCTCATGAAGTGCACAATAAAAGTTTTACAAATTTTCTCTGTTCTGATTTCGTAAAAAGTAGATTTCTGGATTAAAAAAAAAAAAAACATAATTTTCAAAATGCAATTTATAATGAAAAATAAAAATATTTACGATTTTAACTAAAATGCAAACTTTTGAGTGAGAAATTTTTAGTGAAAAATTATTCTCATGACGTGGTCTATAAAAGTTTTACAAATTTTCTGTTTTGATTTCGTAAGACGTAGATTTATGGATTTAAAAAAAAACAAAATTAATTTTCAAAATGCAATTTATAACGAAAAATAAAAATATTTACGATTTGAACTAAAATGCAAACTTTTGAGTGAGAATTTTGAGTGAGAAAGTTTTACAAATTTTCTCTGTTATGATTTTCGTAAAAAGTAGATTTCTGGATTTAAAAAAACAATTGATTTTGAAAATGCAACTTTTTTCATATTGACAAGCATTTGTTTTTTTTCTCGTGTGTTTATTATTAGGGCGAAGGACAAACGCCATTGCATATCGCGAGTGCGGAGGGTGACGAGACTCTAGTGAAATATTTTTACGGTGTAAGAGCATCAGCGTCAATAGCCGATCATCAGGATCGAACGCCGATGCACTTGGCTGCTGAAAACGGTCATGCATCGGTGATCGAATTATTGGCCGACAAATTTAAAGCTAGTATTTTCGAGAGAACGAAAGACGGATCTACACTCATGCATATCGCATCACTTAACGGACACTCCGAGTGTGCAACGATGCTCTTCAAAAAGGGTGTTTATCTTCACATGCCAAATAAAAGGGGCGCTAGATCAATTCACACTGCAGCCAGATATGGTCACGTTGGAATCATCAGCACCCTCCTCCAACGTGGAGAAAAGGTTTTTTTCATCAAATTTTCTTATCTACTGGTTCCAAATGATTCAATAAGTTATTATTATTATTTATAAACAATTGCGAAATGAATGACTCGATGAAAATTCATTCCGAATGAAATCGGAGCCAATCAAATGCATTTTGAGGATTGAATTATGTTCGTTTTGAATTTCAGTTTTTAGAAACGATTTTCTGGACAAAATACATTCAGAACTTTCGAATTTATTTATTTATAATTATTTAATAAAATTGTGCTTGGAAAAAACGTTTCATTGGCGACCAGAGTTCCGAACGTTCCATGGGATCAGAACTCTGTTGTGAGCGATTGTCCCAGAATCGAACAGTATAGTTTTTTTTAAATATTTTACATTTGAAAATTCGAAAAAGCAAGATCCAATTTAGGATTGTAATTGAATTGACCTACGAAGAGTCATTTTCTCTATTTTTCGTGGCGTTTTGATTTTAATTGAATTTAAAAACCTAAAGGTTGATGCAACAACCAATGATAATTACACGGCGCTGCATATAGCAGTGGAAAGTGCTAAACCTGCTGTGGTTGAAACACTTCTGGGATATGGAGCAGAGGTTCACGTAAGGGGTGGAAAAATGCGAGAGACGCCGCTTCACATAGCTGCGCGAGTACCTGACGGTGACAGATGCGCTTTGATGTTATTGAAATCAGGAGCTGGTCCAAATCTGTCGACCGATGATGGACAGACACCAGTTCACGTTGCAGCTAGTCATGGAAATTTGGCTACGCTTTTATTACTCCTGGAGGATGGTGGTGATCCGATGTACAAATCAAAAGTACGAATATTAAATCTGATGCGTCTTATAGTAAAAAAAAAGTTCGAAGAGAAAAGAAGAAAACAAAGTGTCAATTTACATTGAATAATTGCCCAATAAGTAGATTTCTTGATAATTGATTTAAATGTCATTCTCGAGCCTTCCGACATCGTCCGATTAAGTGAAAATGTAGAAAAAGCAAAAAATATTAAAAAATTTCCGCAGAACGGTGAGACTCCTCTTCATTTGGCATGCCGTGGCTGCCGATCAGCCGTGGTTCCTCATCTGATTCGTTTCGTGAAAGATAAAAAAGGTACGGAAGTAGCAACAGCTTACGTGAATAGTGTAACGAACGAGGGTGCAAGTGCTCTGCACTATGCGGCCCAGATCGATCCTGAGGAAGTAACAGTGGCTGGTGACGATCGTGCGGTAGTGCGAGCTTTGCTAGAGGGTGGGGCTGACGTATCATTGCAAACGAGGCAGACGCAAGAATCAGCGTTTCATTATTGCGCATTGGCGGGTAACAACGAAGTATTATCAGAAATGATAAGTCACATGTCACCAACGGAAGTGCAGAAAGCGTTGAATCGACAAAGCGCTGTTGGCTGGACGCCGCTGCTGATAGCAGCCCATCGCGGACACATGGAGCTCGTCACTAATCTTTTAGCTAATCATGCACGAGTTGACGTTTTTGATTTGGAAGGTAGATCAGCCCTTCATCTTGCCGCGGAACATGGCTATCTCCAGGTCTGCGACGCTCTGCTAGCCAGCAAGGCCTTCATCAACTCAAAGTCTCGGGTTGGTCGTACCGCGCTTCACCTTACCGCCATGAACGGATACACCCATCTCGTCAGATTCCTCGTTAAAGATCATGGCGCTGCCATTGACGTTTTAACTCTAAGAAAACAAACGCCTCTCCATTTAGCTGCGGGTTCCGGACAATTGGAAGTTTGCGAATTGTTGCTTGAATTAGGAGCGAGTATCGATGCGACTGATGATCAAGGACAAAAACCCATTCACGCTGCTGCCATGAACAATTATTCCCAAGTCGCACAACTTTTCTTGCAAAAACACCCGAGTCTCGTCATGGCCTGCACCAAAGATGGCAACACTTGCGCTCATATCGCCGCGATGCAAGGCAGCGTCAAGGTCATTGAGGAACTCATGAAATTTGATCGTCAAGGCGTCATTACCGCCAGAAACAAACTCACCGAAGCTACACCTCTTCAACTCGCTGCCGAAGGTGGTCACGCCGAAGTTGTCAAAGCTCTCGTCAGGGCTGGTGCTTCTTGCGCTGATGAAAACAGGGCTGGTTTCACCGCTGTTCATCTTGCTGCCCAACATGGTCATGGACAGGTTCTTGAAGTCATGAGATCATCACAATCACTCAGGATTTCTAGCAAAAAACTTGGCGTCACTGCTCTACACGTTGCAGCCTACTTCGGCCAAGCTGGTGAGTTTCTTCTTCTTTTTCATCTGAATAATCATTTTATTCACCACTTTTAATGCACTTTTTACCGGGAGCGATGAATGGACGCTTAGATTGCAGTTTTGGCGATCGGGAAAGTTAAGCACGACGAGCCTCGAGGCGAAGTTAATTCTTGGTTGGGTGACCGCTCAGCCATCCTCCGGCTTGGGTATCAATGACTGAGCGGCTCTAGTAGTTTTTTTTTAGTTTCTAATGGTGCTAACCAACTGGAACTCAGTAAAATTTAGCTCCCGGTTTCGTCTGCGTTTTTCATCACAGTTTCCCTTGAACCTCATGCAAATGCGATACAGTAGTGCATTAGGAAAGAGCGGCTGGTGACTCCGGAAGGTTTCGGAGGAACAGGAACGGAATCAGTAAAGTGGAGAAAAAAAGACTTAAGTGATGGAATTCGCTGGCAATGACAATGGACAGAAAAATCCATAATTGCAGTACATTAGAAACCAGATTTATTACTAAATTCTCGTTTCCATGAGAACGGTTTAAAAAAGGGGTTCGCGCTGGCTTTTCTTTTCAATACTTGGCGTCGAGCCGCTACCGAGTCTCGTAGTAACATTCAGAGATTAACTCATGAATCTTTTGACGAATAAACAGTGGATTCGAAGTTTCTGAAACCTTGATTCGCGTAAATTACAAATTGGCCTAAAGGTGTTTTCGTATCGATGCAAAACGCCTGAACATTCCATCGAGTGAAAACAGAGGTGGCGTGTCTCCGATCGACCAAAATAGACATTTCGATTTTTTAGCTTAGTTGCTTGACACGGTAACGTAATAAATTTCCACATTTCCAACCATACAGAGATGTAGACTCGAATTTACGGTAAGCGAAAGGTGGATTTCAAAAGAAATGAAATATTGTGTTTTATACGAGCTTCTATCGACTATTTTTAAGTTTAAACCTCAAGTTCGTTCTAAAGAAACGTAAAAATCATATACGAGCAAGGAATTGAAGCAAAACTGCATATGGATCGAGCCTGCTAACTGACATAATACAGTCTCGATATGCACACGAAACTTTAATGGAATTGCAAGAATGTAGGTCGACTGCCTTTTGCTGCTACGGTTAATGAAATCTTTGTATATCTCTCTTAATAAATATGTATGCAAACCAATTAATTTTAAGTATATATAAATATATATCTCACTCGAAACACAATCCTAAGAATATTCCATTTAGTTTCACTCGGGAGGATAAAAAATCTGAAATATTTACGACTTCTAAATGACTAATTTTTAAATTCCACTCAAGCAGACTTTAATGATCCTAAAAAATTGGGAAAAAAAATCCTCATTAAACAATGTCGCTGAAACGAGCACATTATGAAAAAATATATATATATCCTTCACGAAGTAATAAACAATAAATTATTACCTGATGGCGTCTGAACGAAACGCAATCATGATTAAAGCGCCTTCGTAACCTTTAAACCCTTAAACTTCACACTATGACAACCAGCCGATTTCACCCCACACGGGTCTGCGTGACCCTGAATTTTATTTCACTCCTCTCTACCAGTAATAACAATAATAATCATCAGCATTATCGCAAATGTTTACATTTACGGATTAATTTTTACTAATTTAATGTTAGAGAGAGAAAAAGAATCGGAAATAATTTGGAAAACGATACAAAAATCACATTTTCAATGAATACAAAAAAAGTATTACCTTGAATTCGATCGTTCAAAATGGTAGGTTCGTATTTTATGTGTTTATTTAACGAGAACTTGAGCATTGCTTGCAGCGTTGCGTGATGATGTTTATTGTTCATTTTTGAGCTACAACGACGCGTCGTTAATCGTATTCGCATCACCCACGACCATCATAATTCCCCAGCTACACAAATATCGTTTTTATAAATATATGTATGCACGTGTTTGGGATGTGGTTCAAAATCACGCGAGACATCCATTGCTTTCTCAGACTTTGTTATATTCTTGGTGCACTACATAAAACTGTGAAATAAACGCAACAATAGTGAAAAAAAAACGACGCGAATGATTCATGGAAATGAACAACGCAAACGAGCCCGCATGGGTGCAAGATAATGGCCCGAAAAAAAAGTAGAGACTGATCTTTCTTCGCATGACACAATGACGGTGCCGACTGCCGTACCAGCCTATGGAGTAATAAAAAATAATAAAAAATCTTCATTTTTTCTTACGAGCAAAGTAATTTCAACGTATGCTCAAAAGACGAATAGAAAAAAATAATTCGATTGTAGCGTGCGTATGCAGTCGATACTGTAAAATAATTTACAACGCAATTTATCTGACATGTCATTAGAGTATAGTGAACTTTTTCAATTTATAAAAACTTTACTTCCATTTTTTTTCACCGAATAAAAAAGATAGTAAAATTTAAGAAAATAGAAAAAGTTATTTTTTGATTGGATGATGATTTTTAAGAGGAGAAAATTGAATTGACGTTTTAAGAAAGAGCGAATGAAGATTTGGAACAAGATTGCAGGACCTTGCCACAAGGTCTCGCATAATTTGCACGTAAGGGGCAAAACTTTAACCACCCACGTGCAACAAATATATACACACTTTGAATATTCGTGTTTACCAACGAAGCTAAAGTTAAACCACCTAGAATAATATATCTCAAATCTTGAGAGAAAAGCTCACTTTTCTCTGTCTTTCTTTTCTTCACTTTTTCTCCTCGTTCAAACGTTGGGCTTCGAGCGACTATAATTGATTGTGGAAAGCTTCATAGCATTTTAAACTCACTGCATATTTGCACGTGAACTTTGCCACATAATTATCCATCATTTTTACTGTATTACATTCTTATATTTCCTGAATACAGCAAATAATTTTTTTACGATTGGAATAATTTTTTTTTTTTTTTTTTTCATTTTTGTAATTATTCAACCGCGAAACGTAATCATTCAAAATTTGTAATTTCGCATCGCTCAATTTGGATCGATTTTTAATAAAATTCATTGGCAAACTTTGAATATTTTTTATTGTCAATATATCTCGTACTTTGACACATTTATTCGCGAACTTAAAATCAGTTGGTTAACACCATCAGAAACTTAGAAAAAATGCCTCTCACTCAACGATTGATACTCAAGTCGCTGCATTGGCTGAGCGGTCACCCAACCAAGTATTGATCTGGCTCGGAGTTGCTTAACTCAGGTGGTCACTTAAACCACTTCAGGAACGAAGTAAAAACCACTGAATATTGGAATTGTTCCATGAAACCGAATATGCAGAAATGATTTTTTCAGATCTGATTATACAGCCCACGATTTTCATTTTTTTTTTTTTTTTTTAATTCGCTCTTTATTCCCGGTGATAAAACACAGAGCTACAGACTTATAATTGAGGATTTTCCAGACACGGTACGAGAATTACTGACCCATGTCCCTGGTACCGTAAAATCTGATCCACCGACCGGTGGTTCGTTGGTCGGTGAATTGGGCACAGAATCTGGAATGACGCCTCTCCATCTTGCTGCTTATTCTGGCAACGAAAACGTTGTTCGATTGTTGTTGAATTCAGCTGGTGTTCAGGTAATTTCATTAAAATCCAAATCACTTGATTAATTAGCTATTCAAATGCTTGATATGTAGAGGCAGGTAGGAGTTTTAGATGCAGACCACCCTTCTCGAGTTTTTACATGTTTCTATTGTCCCCTCTCTTTGCTTTGCCTCTTTGGTTTTTACTTTCCTCAATTTTTTCCATTACCTGGACTTACATTTTTACGTGGGTTCCGAAAAACCGAGAGAGTAATTTAAGACACTTAGAAAAAATCCATTGCTGATGGCGGGAATCGAACCCGGGCCCACCGGGTGTGAGACGGGCACGTTACCACTATGCCATTGCCTCCCTAATCCTTGAGTTCAATGTTTTGTCTATAATTTTATAGTTTTTGCATAATTTATGAAAAAATACAGTTTTTAATAAAATATTGAATTGAAAAAAATCAGGTTGAAGCAGCAACAACGGAAAATGGTTTCAATCCATTGCATCTTGCGTGTTTCGGTGGTCACATAACCGTGGTTGGATTGCTCTTGAGCAGATCGGCCGAGTTGTTGCACAGTGCGGATCGTTACGGAAAAACTGGGTTGCACATTGCTGCCACCCATGGCCATTACCAGATGGTCGAGGTTCTACTGGGTCAGGGCGCTGAGATAAACGCTATCGACAAAAACGGTTGGACACCACTGCATTGCGCTGCACGCGCTGGTTATCTCGAAGTGGTTAAACTTCTCGTTGAAAGTGGTGCCTCGCCCAAAAGTGAAACGAATCTTGGCAGTGCGCCCATATGGTTCGCAGCCTCGGAAGGCCACAATGACGTACTCAAGTATCTCATGGAAAAGGAACACGATACTTATGCGCTCATGGAAGACAGAAGAGTAAGAAAAAAATACCATTTTTCTATTAATTTCAATTCTTGTGATGATCAATTTGATAATTTGTAGATTTTTTTTTACTACAGAATTTCGATTTTTTTTTAAATTTTAACTTTCTGACATTTGCTAAATTTAGTGACACTCCGGAATCACTCCGACGTAATTTTATTTGATTTATTACATTTTTGAGAAGCCCAAATTTTTGTAAAAAGGATTAAGTTAACATTTTTTTGTGCGATTTGTCTCTTTTTGATAACTTCTTCAGATCGGTCTCTCTTTTCACTTTTTTGGGACCTGACTTTTTTGAGGTTTTCTGTGAGGAAACGATTAAGTGACACTTGGGATTTTTTTTTCGAAAATGTTTGATTGTCAGTAAAGTTTACAACTTCGTAAAATCCAAAGACAATCTGGACGAAAGATTGCAGCAATAAATTTAAATTGAAAAGTTTCTAGGGCGATAGGATTCTCTCGTAACAAAGATTTCATTCGATTTTTCGTAATTGTCGTTTCGACGATAATTGCCAACAAAGTTTATTTACGAAATTGGCATGAAATCGGTCAGTGAATGACTCTATGGAAACGGTTTTAAATCGCAGCAGTAGTTTTTGCCTATTTTCTTGAAAATCGTCGATACTACAGGAAGAACAAATAAATTTGTGCTTTAACGTTTGATAATCACGCGATCGTACCTTCAAACTTTGCTTTGTCGAACTTTTTCGACCACGAGAGACGCCGAGGGACAATAAAAATACAAAATAAAAGCTTAACTGTCATGAGAACGAATGAAAGGCAAGAAAAATAGTTGGGAGACCTGAATATTGGACATAATAATAATTATTATTATTATTTTTATTATAAACGTGGAAATATTCTGCTGGCCATATTCATAATCGTGTCTAAATATAGAGCCGAGCAATAATTTCCAAACACGAAGGTCAAAAAGACGAAAACTTCGACGAATCGTGTCTGGAAAATGATTTTTTCTTGATTTCCTTAACATCAAAAAAGAAAAAGATGTAAAAAAACTTGGCCAGACTCAATATTTGTTTTGAAATCGATAAAAAAATTTCAATTGCTAATAAATCATTTGATTTTTGTTGAAAACAGTTCGTTTACAACATGATGGTGTGCAGTAAGAGTCACAACAATAAACCGATCGAAGAATTCGTATTGGTGTCACCAGCGCCGGTCGATACAGCGGCAAAACTTTCCAACATTTATATGAAGCTTTCTGAGAAAGAGAAAGAGAGAGCAAAGGATTTGATAGCAGCTGGAAAGCAGTGCGAAGGGATGGCAACGGAATTGTTGGCATTGGCTGCTGGAGCGGATTCGGCTGGAAGAATTTTGACCTCCATGGATCGACGGAATGTGGAATTCCTTGATGTGTTGATCGAAAACGAACAAAAAGAAGTGATCGCTCATACGGTTGTGCAACGTTATCTTCAAGAACTCTGGCAAGGCAGCCTCAATTGGAACGCTTTTCGTACCATGTTGCTGTTCATTGCGTTTATCATAAATCCCCTGGTTTGGATCGCGTTTGCTTTACCACTTGGACACAAGTACAACAATGTGCCGATCATAAAATTCATGTCTTATCTGACTTCGCACATTTATCTTATGGTGTTTTTACTGCTGGTTGGAATAACACCAATTTATCCAGCGTTTCGTAACAATCTTAATCCATATTGGTACGAATGGTGTTTACTCGTAATGCTCTCAGGCCTTTTGCTCTTTGAGCTTACGAATCCAAGTGACAAAAGTGGTCTCGGATGGATCAAACTCGCAGTTTTACTCTTTGGCATTTTTGGCGTTGCCTTTCATCTCATCTGCTACGTCTGGGTCAAACAACACTATTGGCCAACTCTCATCTACCTCAGGAATCAACTCTTCGCTCTCAGTTTCCTACTCGCCTGCGTTCAAATTCTTGACTTCTTGTCCTTCCATCATCTCTTTGGACCGTGGGCCATTATCATCGGCAATCTCATGAAAGATCTTGCTCGCTTTCTCGCTGTTTTGGCCATCTTCGTTTTTGGATTCTCCATGCATTTTGTCGCTCTCAATCAAGCCTTCGAAAATGGCGATATTAACAAACGACCATCTCCCAAAAAGGCCTTCTCCGATGGTAAGTCCTCATACCTTTTTTATTATAATCTTCTCTTTATACTGTTTTTTTTATTCCTTATTGTCGTTCAAATTGTTCCTTCCCTCACACTTGCTCCACGGCCGATCTTTTTTTAAGTCTCTCCGACCGTTGCAAGTTTCTTCAATCCATTCGTGCCTTCGTAACTGTAAAAATCAAAATCATATTTTTTTTTTATTTAAGTTTCATATTAAGGGGGTAGTCTCGCTAGAACTTTTCAGAATTTTTTCAAATTTTAACAACACCTCCAGGACACTGTTATGAAACTACGTGCAAAGTTTCAAAAAAATTTCCTATTTCATATTCGAGATTTTGACAATAAAAAATCACGCAATTTTACACGATTTCTTATGGGGGAAAATGGCAAAAGTCACTTTTCATGGAGTAACTTTGAAACTTTACTACAAATTTGTTTCTTTTTTTTTTTTTGAATTAGAGGGGAACTAATGATGAAGTTTTTCTTTAAAAAATCAAGAATTTTGACTGAAACCCTAAAACTTCATATTTGTTAATATTTTAACGTGACTATGGCGAGACTATGACCTCAAGAATATTTTTTTAATATTGCGCTAAAATGACTTGAAGAATGACCAACAAATTGAACGATTTTGACATTAAAATTAAATGAAAGAAAAAAACTGGAATCTTATACAATTTTTCGAATTCTTTATATGTTAATTTTGGTTTTTGGTGGCTCCTTAAAAAATTCAGCAGTTTGAATATTTTCTCAATGTTCATGAAAATCTTTGATTTTGTTAATTGTTATTGAGTCAGATCGGCCGGGAGCAATAATCGATGGATTTTGTTTAAATTTACTATCAATTAAAATTTGTATGCCTTGTCATTAAATAGGTCTCATTTATTTGATCATTTGATCACCGTTTCGTATAGTTAATGAAAATTAGACTCGAAATAATCTGTAGTGTAAATACATTAATTAACAATAATCATCTTAACAATGAAAATAGAAACAAATTTACACAATAATAATAATTAAATTATTAATAATATAACTAAGTTTTTTATCGACACAGAATTTGAGTTACATTTTTATATGGGACGTTCCACGTCAAATCAGAAACTCTTATTTTTTATTTGGCTCTATTTTTTATGTTTTGTAAGACCCATAAAAAAAAATTCTCACGAAATATTCGAAATATTTTGATCCATTGTCTCGAGATATAATTTTTTTTTCAAAAAAGTTATAGCTTTGCAAAAAATTAATGAAATTCAACGTAAAACAAAAAACATATCCAACGTTTTTTTTTTCATTTTTATTCAAACGTTACAGTGAAAAATCAAAGTTCGTACAAAAATGTTTCTTTCGGCGCATTTTTTGGAAACTCATTGCCATTTGGAAATAAGAATTAAGAATTTTGCAAAAAATTATATCTTCTTTACGGATGGACAAAAAAAATTACGAGAATATTTTTCAATGAGTTTTATAAGACAACAAATTTTGAGTTGGATGAAAAAAAATAAAATTATTGATGGAATTCATGATTTTTTTTCTCTTTTATATTTCCAAAGTGTTCAGAATCAAAGTTTTGAATACAAAACTATCTTAACCATTAAAATTCAATAGTTAATGAAAATAATTTTCATTAATCATTCAATTTTCATGATTAATAAAAATAATTCAAACGAATGATCAAAAAATTGATCTTTTGAATAAGTTTTTTTGAAAAAATTTTGTAATCCTGTCCTGAAGTCGCTGATTTGACGTGAAATATCTCATAATTATGTAAATGTAAATAAATAGAGTGACGAATAGGTTCAGTCAGTACGTTGATAAAAATAATTCAACGTTAAATAGAAGGACCGAACCATATATTTATAAATTCGGTACATATTAAAATAACAAAAAAAGCAAAGCCCCAAAAAAAAAAAAAAAAAAATCTGCAAAAAAATGAAGATCCGAGAACGTAACCGAGAAAAATTGCAATGATAGATTTGTTGGCCAATTATACGGATTGGATAAAGACGCCACCGCCGGCGCCTCAACGACGCTATGGACGATACAAGAAAAAGAATGAGTGTTGTGACGATAGCGCCCGAGATTGTAAGTCTTGCCGGACTGGCAATCATCACAAAAAAAAAAAAAAACAAAACAATGCAAACAAGCGTTGAAAAAAAAAAAAAAAAAAAAATTAATGCAACAACAAAAACCCAAACAGACAAAACAAAAAAATACGCAAGTCAATGAAACGCCATGAGAATGCAGAACGTTGCTCCGCCTCGGTGTTGTCGTCCTCGTCTGCAATGCATTTTTGAGCGCGCGCGCGTGTGTGTGTCATTTTTTTTTGTTGCCTGCTAAGACTGCTGCCTGAAATTGAAAATGAACCAAAAAAAAAAACCAAAAAAAAAAACATAAAACGATATCTGAACGATCGAATTAATCACAAACAAAAATAAACATCGACCTATTTGTTTGTGCCTCGCTCTCTCTTTTGGGACGTTGCACGTTTTGCACTTTGAACGAATTTTATTTCGAGAGTGAGGGAAAATTAAATCATCGCAATTATTATTTTTTTTTTTACTTCAATAATGAATGGTTCTTTTTTTCTCTTTTTTTTTTATTGTATTAACTCTAGAACCCCATAATCTTTTTTTTTTTTGGACGTAAACTCCAAAAAGGGGCAACTAATTACCCAATTTTTTTTTCATTATAAAATGTCCCCATATGCGATTTAAAAAAGTTTTAATTTACACGATTTTCTTGGTTTTTTGATAACGAAGAAAATGGTTTACGATAAAATCGCATTTGGTCAATATTTTATTATGAAAACTCTGAAAAAAAAATCTGCAACAAAATAAAATGTATAAATAAAGGAAATTTGAAAATTTCGTCAGGTAACTAATTACCCCGTTGTGAGGTTCTAGAGTTAATTATAAAAATTTTGATTATTTTTTCAATTATAATTTGAAACACGATTATAAAATCGTCAAAATGATGTTTTGAGATTGAACAAGTGCACGGTTTCTCAAATCACTTATTATTCGTATGTTACAACGAATTTATTTGTCCACAGCTCCAACGCCCAACTCGTAGGATTATCGTCATATAATGCCCGTGTCATGTGCAACTCTATTTTATGTGCATTCCCATATTTACTATTTTTGTCTATTTTTTTTTTTTTTTTACTTTTTTTTCCAACTGCAACCAATATTGTTATGCGTTTTTTGCATAAAACCAACATTTCGTGCATATTTTAATGTATGTATTCGTTTTACGTTTACGTATATAAATATATATGTACTTTAACCACTATTTATTAATCGCGTGTCAATTAAATAGCATCGATGTTCTCGCTGTTGATTGTGAGTGTCGTGTCCATGCTCGCGACAACCTTTTTTTCTATTTTTCGTCCAAATTTTCATTTATTCAAGTGCCGATTGGGACGTTTTTTAAAAAAAGGATAAAGTCGCTTTGATCGAGACTATTTTTCATGGACAAAAATTCGAGTTTGTAATATAAAAAATAATTAAAAAAAAAAATTTTATCTCCAAAATGGCACCGACTGAAATTTTGGAGTAAAATTTTCAACATTTTTCTTAAAATCTTTTAAAAAATCGATCAATATTTCTAAAAATCCAAGTAATCGCGTTTAATTCTTCGAAGAATTTTTGCAAATTTTTCAATTCACTGAAAAATTAATGGAAATTTAAGAAAAAAAAATGAAAATGTATGAAAGAAAATTAAATTGATTGAATGAATTAATTCAATCAATGATTCTTTCACATTTTGTCGAAAGACAATCTGCATGAAAAAAAAAATAAAAAAAATGAAAAACCAATCATCGATAAATTTGCGTGGCTACAGGCACATGATGCGGAAGTGCATGTGCGTACGTAAAATTCCACGTTTGCCCGAAATGTTGTGCATGTATCCACGAAGTTCGAGTGAAAATCGTGTTCACGACGTATCTGAATAAGATTTATATTTTTCATTGCATAAAAATGTTCGCAAACGTTAGGCAACTGAAAAAAAAAAAAAAAACCCACGAATCCCAATTGTATTTGCACGAAAGGAAATTTGGATGAAATTCAAGGATCGAGGCAGATCCGAAGATTCGTAAAGACGAGAAAAAAAGAGGAAAATGAGAAGAAAACGAAAAAATAAAAGCGTGACGAGTGATTAAGTGCATGTCGCTTGAATTTCGATAGAATCGAAAAAGAAAAAAAAACAATTTTAAACAAATTCAAATAAAAAAGGAAGAAACAGGGAGGAGAGAGAAGAAAAAAAATTGAATAAAAGTTCGAGCTCAACGAGGAAGCATTTTCGTCGACGTCTGGTCCGTAAATGTCTGTGCATTTGCATCTACATATGAATAAATATTAAAAACATAAATATGTAAATACGAATGTACAAACATTAAAATTAAAATAAAGAGAGAGAGAGACGTGACACTATTTGAAAAAAAAAAAAAAAAAAAAAAAAAAAAAAAAAAAAATAGTGTAAAGCTGCACCGAAAGACAGTCAACGGCGAAAGAACGAAAAAAAAAAAAAAAACAATCGTGTTTGACAGTGATACGATTGAATGGAAATAATTGCAGCTAAAAAAAAAAAAATCATAACGAAAATGAAAAAATCGAGAGAGCAGGATATCACGATGAGGAATTCCATACGCTCGAGCCTGTTGTAACGTGGCATGCAAAAAAACGCAAGATTATTTTTTTTTTTTCTATAAAAAAAAAAAAAAAAAAAAAAAAAATCAACAGTCCGAGCATGGCCACTGTATTATATCCGTCTATAAAGCATGAGCATGTTCGTTCGTTCGTAACACGCGTAGCCAGTCTCGCCTAAGACACCCCTTAACGGAATGATAAAAAAAAAAAACAGAAAAAAAAACCAATCAGTGCAAAGCAATGAAAAAAATTCAAAAAAAAAATAATAAAAAAAAAACGACACAACAAAAAAAACACGTTACCTCGAATTACAGTAAAGATGAATCCCGTTCTCGCCTTCGAGTATCTGTTCTTCGCTGTCTTTGGCCAAACTACCCACAGCGAGCTCAAAGTCGAGAGCATGCAGCCCGAATGGACTTCGGTCCTCTTTAAACTCGCTTTTGGAGTTTATATGTTGGTCTCGGTAGTGGTGTTAATTAATCTTCTTATTGCCATGATGAGCGACACCTACCAGAGGATACAGGCACAATCAGACATTGAATGGAAATACGGACTCAGTAAACTGATCCGAAATATGCACAGGTAAGAAGGACTTTGTTTTTATTCTCTCTCTCTTTATCTAAAAAATACTATTTTTCTTTTTTTCTAATCCAATCATAATTATTTGCAATTGTGTACAATAATTCGGCATCGAAATAACCAAGAAAGCACTTTTCCACTTCCAGCTAATTATCTTTTAAATGTGTCTTTCTCACGAAAATTTAAAATTCAATTTAAAAATTGTCCTGGAAGATGAATATTTTTTCATTTACCAATTTCACAAAGTCGTACGTAACAAAAAACATTTCACCAAATCGTTCATTTTGAATAATTGAAAGGAGAAAAAAAAAAAGTTTATAAAATTTTAGTTTTACGAATAAATAAATAAAATATGGAAAATGAAAAATATTCAATGATTTATTCCAGTGCAATAATAAAAAATAAACTTTCATATCTATGCATCACATGACTTTCTATTTTATACTCAAAACGCTTGAGCCTGTCTTCTTCAACTACTACTTTGCCTTTCACTTTGTCTTTCTCTTCTACTCTTGAAAAATAAAAACAAAAACAAAAAAATCTATAAAATGAAAAAGTTTTGAAAAAACAAAAAAAAAAGACCGAGATTCGAAGAACATGGGTTTTCAAAGTATTTTAACGTCGCGATATAAAGTACGAAGCTCAAAGAAATCATCATGATGAAAAATAAAAATAAAAACAATTGGAATTTCATTTGGATGAAAAAAAAAAAAATTATGAAAAAAAAAATGTATATAAAGAGATGTCAGCGAATGGGAAAAATGAAAGAACAACGGAGAATGGAAAAATCCGTTGGAATGTTGCAGAACAACGACAGCACCATCGCCTCTCAATCTAATGACAACTTGGATCGTCTATTTCATCAAATTGTGTAAGCAACGAGCTGCCAAAAGAAAAAGACCGTCGTTGGTCCACATGATGGGCTTACAACGCACCGGACGTTTGTCACCACGTTCTAAAATGGGTGCCAAATGGTTGGCCCGAGTTAAAAAAGGACAAGTTCGTCCAAAGGACAGTGTGACTCTGTCGGTGGTACATTTGAGTCCATTGGGCAGTCAATTGTCGTTCAACAGTGCTCTCAGAATCGAGAGTGTCGTCGATTGGGACGCGATAAGAAAAAAATATTTGATACTTACTGGCAACGAACCGGAAAAAGAGCCTGATAAGGACGAAAAAGAGGATGAAAACGAAAACGAAGACGATATGGGCGTTGGTCCAACAGCCTCCAACGCTTCGACGCTTCCAGCAACAGCATCGACTCCTCCAGTTTGAATCTAGAAAGAAAAACAAAATTTATTAGAAAAGAAACAAAACACATACACAGGAAAAGCGAGAAAGAGTGAAAAATGAGAGAAAAAAAAAGGAAACACCTTGTGTTCAAAATACAAATTAAATAAATATTCTAATTGCAAATAGTAAAAAATTGCTTTACGATGCTCGATGGAAAACAAGGGCAAGAGCCAGTGACGAAAAATTATTATATCATCAGGGAAGAAAAACCGAATTAAGAAGATTTAAAGAAAAAAGAAAAAAACAAAACGAAATAGTGCCAGAGCTTTGTTATACGAGAATGGTGAGAAGATTCACCATTTACTGAAACCAGTAGAATAATAATATGTAAGTAACCGATTAAAATTATTGGAAGAAAACTTGAAGGAATAAATGAAGTGTTTCGTGGACGTTGATCGTTATGACCAAATCTATTTTTATACTATTTTTATAATCGAATTTAAGCTAATGGCTCGATTTTAAAGCCCAACAAAGCATGCGATGCGATTTTATATTTTTTCAAAAATGTTTTTTACATTTTTTGAAAAGAAACAAAAAAAGAAACGATTTTTTGGATATTTTTTTTTTTGCATAGAATTTATGAAGATGGACGATATTGAAAAAAAAAAATGAAGGAATAATTCGAAATTTATATTTTGAATAAAATGTAAATTATAAAATTGCAATTCCTGAAATGAAGAGAATTCTTCTCTTTTTTCTTTTTTTTTTTGCTGAAATGCAAAAAATCGAGTATTCAATATCGTCCATTATTGTTAAATTTGATCGTCGCAGAATCGCCTGAGCTTCGAACGATGATAATCACAAGCGAATGCATTTATTAAGGGTGTAGCACGTTATAAAAAAATCATAAGTGAGTCTAGTTTTAACAACGATTTGAATAGTTGGTTATAATGAGATCGGTAGAGAAAAAAATATTTAAAAATTTTTCTAGTACGTCAACAAGATGTGTTTTTTTTTTTCTCATTTATTAATCAACGAAAGATGCATGTGTGCAGAGAGAGAGAGTAGCGTCGAAAAGGAAAAAAAAATCTATAAAAAGGGACTCGACTGCGTAAGAAATATTGGCACGAAATTAATAGCCGGAAGGAATGAAACGAAAAAGAAGCTGTGCATCCGAATGAGTTTTTTGTTTTTTTTTTTTGTTCATTAAAATATAGACCTGGCCTAATAGAAATTAGAAGCGAACATTGTTTCGTAAATGAAAGAAAAAAGTAGGCGAATCGAACGATGAAAAATCGATGAATAATTCATTGTTTCGTTTTTTATTATTTGGCTAATGCAAATAATAAAATATTTGATGAGAACGAAGCGATATAGTGAATTGCGTAGTTTTGGCATGATGACGAGATGAAAAAAAAAATTGGAACGGTGCACGATGATGAGAAGAGAAGAATGATAGCATCTTGTTTCGTTTTTCGTGTTTTTTTTTTTTTTTCCTTTAAATCGAAAAACGTGTTGTTCGGACGTATTTGCAGTCATGATGGATCCAATAGAAGCTGTCGAACTACTTTTCTTCGCCATCTTTGGACAAACGTCGCATGTCCATTTCAAAAAGGTCACAAACATTCCCACTTGGACAGCTGCTCTCTTCAAAGTCGCATTTGGCATTTATATGTTGGTTTCTGTTGTCGTACTCATTAATCTTCTCATTGCCATGATGAGCGATACCTACCAGAGGATACAAGCACAATCTGACATCGAGTGGAAGTATGGATTGAGCAAACTCATTAGAAACATGCACAGGTGAGATTCGTTAAGCAACACGCGACTCTCAACCGACCCTCGTTCTTCTCCTTCTCTCTTCCTCTCTCTCTCTCTCTCTCTCTTTCTCTTCTCTTCTTTCTATTTTCGCATGTAGTTTCCCTCGAGATCAAAAGGGAGACACGCCTTTAGCCAGTCTTTTGCTCAATTATGATGCTCGTGCTTTGTTTCTTTATTACGAAACTCGATGATTTCCTCAAAATTCTCATAATTCGATGATCCAAATGGTATCTGAAAAAAAACAAATCGATTTGTAATTATAAAAATGTAATAATCATAAGAAATGTCGATTAGATTTTCAATTTTCATCAGAATATTCGATAAATTTCTTTTCCTTAAATAATCAAATGAATTTTGAGTCAAATAAACGAATTAAGAGAATGACAGAAAGATTTTGTCGCAGTAATTTTTTTAATAATTGCAGTTTTTTTTTAACAAAAATAAATTGCAAATTGAAATATTGATTGTTTTTTGAATTTAGAACAACGACAGCACCTTCTCCTCTGAACCTCATGACCAGCTGGATCTCTTATTTCTTCAAACTTTGTAAAAAGAGATCAGCCAACAAGAGACCATCGTTGGTTCATTTGATGGGATTTAATCGAACCGGCCAAATGTCACCGAGAACAAAAATGGGCACCAAGTGGTTGGGCAAAATAAAGAAAACCCAGGTTGCCCATAAAGACAGTGTTGCTTTGTCGGTCGTACATTTGAGTCCGCTTGGAAGTCAATTGTCCTTTAACAACGGACTGAGAATCGACACTGTTGTCGATTGGGACGCTGTTCGTAGAAAATATCGCGAACTGTACGGCGGGGAAGCTGAGAAAATTGTTGAAGAAATCAAGGACGGCAACGAAATGGCAGCTGCTGCCACTCAAGAGGGATCCTCGACAGCCAATTTTGCTATTACCAACGAAGTGACTTAATTCAAACTCTGCAAACAGAAAAAAAAACAATAAGATTTAAAAAAAAACCCAAAAAAACAACAAAAACAACAACAAAGACTATAAAAATTGCACATAAATCATTAAATAACATTAAAACCTCGACCGTCCAACAAATTGATCCTCAAACGTTTGTACTCATGCAACACTCGTTTATTGTACTTTAAAAGTATAGATTAAAAAAAAAAAAACTTATCAACTGGTTAATAAACAAAATTTCTTAAACAAAAAGAAAGTTCTAATAAACTTGAAGCTTTTTATACTTCGAGATAAACAACGAACATGTGTTTACCTTTTCCTATTAAATATCTCTTTATCAATGTACTTTAACGACCTTCTACAGACGACCTGGAAATGACTGCGATCTTGCGGTTGGCAGATGATAATCCGTTATGGTTAGTCGATTAATATCTGACTTTTGTGATGTTCCTACGTTTTTTGTTTTTTTTTTTTTTTTAATTAATTTTTAATTTTTTTTTTCTAGATCGAATGAAATCTTTATGGTTTATAATTAGAATGTTGATTTTTAATATGCACGCCCGTTCAATATGTACGTTTGTATATATCGAGCTGCAAAATCAACTTTGATGGGATTTTATTGCCTGCCAAATGAATATTCCATCGAGTGGCATGAATCCCAGTCATTTATAATCAGTTTATTATTTTTTTGGTTGGGATAAAAGATTGAAGAATTGATTTTTGTGACAGTTCATGAAGAACAAAATTTTGTGTCACTCAACAAATCATTTTTTTGGATGATGGAATTAAATTTTTTGAATCTTTAATCTTTTCTCCCAATTTTCAGATTTTATGCAACGAAAGTATCCTCTAGGGGTGCCCAAATTATGACTTTTTTTTTTATTGACACCATTTTTTCCCTCATTCATACAACCCAAGTGGCATGAATCAAACTGTTGAGAGCTCAAATTTACGTTACGTAAAAAGCTCATTATTATTAACGGTTCGTCTTGTTTGAGAGGATTTTCTCAATAATACAATAAAAATTGACGATTTTGTCACAATTCGAATTGAGATGAAGTTTTTTTTGTTTGTAGAAATTCTTATAAAATTGAAAAATTGATTTTTGTTCTCCTTTAAAAGCTTTGGGTCTCCAATAATGGAAAGAACTTCTTTTTTTATAAATATTTGTTAATTTTACGATCTTTTACGTTGATTTGACAATGGTTTATTGAGAAAATGCCTCTTGACAATGAAAGTGAAGAAAACCCTATAGGGGTGCACAATGTTTTCATTGTCGTTATTACACAATTTAATATGAATGAAATGAGGCATGAAATAACCACCCACATGATAGCTGAACGGAAAGCTGCTCGTTTTAATATTTAGACCGAATGCATCTGTCAAATCACAAGAGAACCCTTTAGGGGTATGTGTGTTTTATGATTTTCAGCAAATTTTTCATTTTTAATACCATTTTACATATTTCGTAAACACGTTTAAAAAAAATTCATTACACATCAAACCAACAGGCATGAAATTAATAAGAAATTTGAATTATTGATGATGTATTTTTAAGAGAAAAAAATATATACGTGTGGCATGAATTTGAAAAGCTTGCTACACTCACCCAATAGCCTTTAGGGACACTTTTAAATGAATTTAGTCATCGTTCAATTTAGATTTTCATTTTCGCAGATATACGTTCGATCGCAATTTTTTATGCGTTACGTATTTAATGTTAGTGAGTGATAAAACTCAATTTCATTATTTCTTCGAACTTCAATTCATAAGTTTTTGTTTCTTCCAGTTTTTGCTAGTCCTATTGACGTCACTGAGAAACTCTTCTTCGCTATTTTTGGTCAAAAGGATGCTGATGACTTCATGACCTCGTTGCAAAGAAAACTTCAACCTCTCTGGACCATTTATCTTTTCAAGGTAAGAATCCTAAACAAACAGAAAATAATAGTTTGCAGATTAATTATCAGATATATTCATAGTTTTTATTATTCAATTATTCATGAATAAATCAATTAATTAATTAATATAATAAATTAATTAATTAATAAAGTATTTATCCAGAAAAAAATTAAAGACCAAAGGAAAGTCATGGATAAATGTCACGTTAGAATTCTGGTTGGCGACTGAATGTTTTTTTTTTCTCTTTTAATAATTATAAACACAAAAATTTAGTGTTCCACAGTTGAATTTACGGAAATTTCTCCTCTTAATCGACCATTAATATGTAATTTTTTTTTCACAATTAAATCTTTTGAATATCGTGGTATTCATAAAGTTTTTAAATTTAGGTGTCATTCTCCGTCTACATGTTGGTCAGTGTAATAATACTGATAAATCTTCTGATTGCCATGATGAGTGACACGTATCAAAGAATCGTATCGCAAAGTGACATCGAATGGAAATATGGTCTGAGTAAACTCGTACGAAGCGTTCAAAGGTTTGTAAAAAGAAAATTTATTTTTTTTGTTTTTTGTTCTTCGTGTCAAATGTTGCTCGTCGAAACGAGGCAAGAAATATACTCGCAAAAAAAAAATGGTTACTGAGAAAGTACCAGTTTAAAAAGTTTGTAGCCGTGTGACCTTTGCAGAAAAGCGAGTACACACGTGAGACTTATCAAGATCGGAATTTCGATAAGTACAGGAATTTTTTCAAACATGAAACAATTGCAGCCAAAGGAGAATGTGGATCGCGTGGAAATATTTTTTTTTTTTTTTACTCTCGTCTTACGTATTCGTGATATTCGTGAATCACGTTTGAGTCGGCGAAAGCAATTTGCCATTGGAAATTTGTTCACGTACAGTTATATTCACAAAATTTGCTACGTTTTGCCCAATGCGGAAAAAATAAAAGCAGAAAAAAAGCTTCTTTATACACATTTATACAAATAATTATAATAAATGATTATAAGAAAGTTTTTCTACTCAAAATTTAATCAAGGCTTCGTCTAAAATGTGGTTTTCAGAATCGATTTTCTGGATGGAATCCATTTACGAGTTTCATTTTTGAAATTTTGTGCACACGTTTTGTAATTTGTTTTAAAACTCGTACAAATTTTCGAAAAAACCTCTCGTAAATTGTTTATCATAAAAAATCGATAAATATTTGTGCAATATTTCAGGAAAAAACACTCACAAACATTTTCAAATTTATTACATTCGGATTTTGAAAATGTTATCCAAAAACGACAGAATTAAACATTGAGAGAACTCGAAATTTTCATTGAATGTTCTTTGTAAATCTTTCAAATTTTTGTCAATTTTTTAGACAGCGTAAAAAAGAGCTAGAAAACTTGAAAATATTTTGAAAACTGTACTTCAATCGTGAGTTTTTTATGAAAAAAAAAAATATATTTATTCGAAATTGATAATTATTGAAATTTCCAGAGCTCGGACACCACCAACGCCTCTGAATCTTTTTAGTACGTGGATAAGCTGGCTTAAAAATACGTACGAAGCTCGTAAAGAAAAACAAGAGAAAAAGAAAGACAAAGAAGGGCTCCTCTCCCAAGAGGGATACTTGAACACTCGGGTAGCTTTTTAGTCATTTTTAATACAAATCAATAATAATAACTTATGAAAATGAAATTGATCTAAAACGTTGAAACTTCTGATCTTTTTATTGTTTTTAAGGGCGTACATCTAGAAAATGGAAAAATGGGTGGAAAGCCAAGTTCAGCAGGCAGTGCATTTACTTTTGCAATCGTACCAGGAATCAATACGATCGTGGATTGGGCGATTGTTCGAAAAAAATACAGAATGCGTTTTGGTGACGAGCCGGAAAAACCGTAGACCAAATCGCTTTACAAATTAATTGGATTTTTCAAAAAAATTGGTTATTTCTAACGAACGATTACTTTGCACCAAAGTAACATTATTTTTAGAAAAATTTATGCATTTTATTTATTCGAGTGAACGAAAAAGAAATTGATAAAAAAAACAATTTGATCACATTTTTTTACTAGAAATAACCAAATTTATTTGAAATTACACAAACGCTGCTTATCATCGTCGTCTTCGCTAATTCCTCTTCTTCTATTACGTGGACTTGAATATAAAATTATTTTTGACTTTGCGAAAGTAACGAAAAAAAAGCTCAAAGTTCTGTTCGAACAACTTCGAGGCTTTATTTGATTTCTCCAAAAAACTGTCGATTTTCGTTACTTTGTTCAATAATGAAATTTACATAATCAAATAACGATTTTTTTGCAAAAAAAAAAAAAAAAGGAATCATCAACGAATAAAAACCGTGTTTCTACGAAGTCGAATAATCAACACCAGGCATTCCTTTGGCGAAGGGCGGCTCGGAATTCGTCTCCAAAAAATATTTTCCTCGCGTATCTTCGTCTATGTGTTCTCCCATCGTCGCCATAACGTTCTCATTGCACTTTCCTGCTCTAAACGCAGTCCAACTCTCGCACTGGAAGCCGATAAAGTCTTTGGTACCTACGATCGATTCGGTCATGAATTGATGCGATCTTCCGTGGCTGCAGTATTCTATAAAAAAAAAATACAATTTTAATCATAAAAATAAATAAAAATAAAATGAAATAAAAGATTCAGATTCTTTTTTACAATCTACAAATATTTACCAAAATCGAGAACCACGCATTGTGCGTGAAGATAAAATATTCATAAATTACTCAAACGTTCAATTAAGTGTTAATTTTTTACGGTTACAAATAATTCAGACAAAACAGGACCATTTTCATCAAACTAATCAAGTTTTCTCATTTTTTCTCATTTCCGTCTAATTTTAGGGAATAAAAATAATAATAAATAATCTACTTTTTGCACAAACTGATGATTAACCCTTTGGTTTCACACTTCTGCGAATCTGTACCGCCAATTTTACATGTTTCTGCATTTCGTGTAAATCGCAATCCTACGTTGTCTCCTTAATGATGAACAAACATTTGGAAAGATTTTGAAGTTTAAAACTCACTATTGATTTATTAAAATCAGAAGATTTAAGCCGGAGAAACAATTGTTTAAGAAGCGGTGATGAAACGACGTGTGCAGCCGAAGGGTTGAAAAGTGTTTTTATTATAAAACCTGCCTGCGAACTTCGCCCGCATTAAACTTAGTTGGCAATGAGGAGTACGCTAGCTTTTTTATCTCGAAAGTTTAAGCCCATTTTCTCTTTTCAATAAAATAAAAAATTCCCGGAAACGATTGTTGAAAAATTTCGCGGTCGCATTTTCTTCATTTTGGAATAATCCTTAAATTAGAAATTAATGTTTTTCATTTATAGTCTTTTTTAAATGACATGAGAAATTTCAGAATCAAAAAAATGTTGAAAAATTGAATTTTTCGCTTGGCCTCTTAATAAATAATTTATTGGAATGTAATACGACCTACAATCTATTTTGATTCATGGACTTCATTCCTGTGAGAGATTTATCAAAATTGTTTCCGTGGTTCCCGCGTAAAAAGCGACCAAACACAATTTTGCAATAAAGTTTTTTATATTCAGAGATATAATTGTTAAAATAATTACGGGCGGCGGGTACGGAACATCCTGGTTGCCTGAAACTTCCACCGTTCGGATAAAAATCGACATGTCCAATAGCCCTGACGAAACCAGCAGTGCCAGCGCAGGTGTGAATTACGTCGACAAAATTTGCGTCACTGGGATCTAGGCGATCCTTTTGACCTTTTAATATCGGTATCTCAAACGCTGGTCTCGCTGGATCCAAACCCGTAATACGTCCGATTTTACCAGAAGTCGATGTACCAGCATAACCAGCCACATGGGCACCCAGACTATGACCAACGATGTGGACATCCGAGAGAGAAAGATTACCCTCAGCTCTGAGATATTCTAAAAAATCGCCAACATGTTCACCGACCTGTAAAAAGAATTTTTCAAATAGAATTAAATCAGAAGTTAAAATAGATTTTATAAGAAAAATATTAATATATAAATCCTGGGGATAAAAACTATCGAACACAAGAAACTAAAAATTATATTTACGAATTCGAGGAATAGCTGAAATGAATTTGATGGTTACAATGTTTATTTTTTATAAGATCTGACCTATTTGAATATTGTTCGAAAGAGTCGAAAAATATATTTTAAATATCAGAGACGTATAGAGTTTTTGAGACAAATGAATTCATTGTTTTTTTCAAATATATCTCGTAAATCAGACATTGAAGCTAACAAGGATGATGATTTTATCGTGACAACACGCACCATATTACGTAAGGATTGAATAACGTACTTATTTGTAAAAAAAAATTGAGTATGGAATTCTAAAGGATTTGAGAACAATAAAAATAGTGGATTGCTCGAGGATAATTGAGAGGAACTTCGAAATCTACGAAACTTTCAAACTGTCAGTTTTTTTTTTTTTTTTTTTCAACGATATTAATACTTTGGCTGATGAGTGTATCGATTATTGGAAAAGTGAACAATAATTGCGAGAGACTGTCAAAAACGAGGAAACGCTAAAGAAACTTCAAAACCGTAGTTGACGATCGTAATTCTTTTTTCTTTTTATTTTTACTTTAATTGAATGAATTTTATTGTCGAATAGATTATCACAGAAATGAAAATTGAAGAAGAAATGAAACGAATCAATAAATCGATGAAATAAAATGAAATTTCTGGTTAAACTTTGGACAAACTTTAATGATTATTCGACAAAATTCCTTCGATTTGAAAGTAAAAGTATTGAATAATTACTAACTTGTTTCGTTAAACGAGCAGCTATGAAATATGCCTTTGAGGATCCTGCGGACCAATCCACCAAAATAACGTTGTAATCTCCAGCAGTGAGAAATTTATTTTTCATATCCTTTACCCAAGAAGTTTCTCCGCTGTCGGTCCATCCGTGAATTAATATTTTTGTAATTCTGTCGGGACTAAAAGGAGAATTTTTTAAACTTTCCTTATCATCAATTTTCAGAACGAAAGATTTGGCGCTGTTTTTTCTCGTGAAAAGATTCAGCAAAACGTCTTTCTCCGGGACGAATGTTGGATCTCGTACGGTCGATATAATGTTATGATCATCTCTCACAAGAATCAACGAATTTATCAACGTTTCGCGTATCATATCGTTCACCGAATCCTCTTCAAAACTTATGTTCGTTGGAATAAAATGATGAGGACTTCTCGCAGCCAAATTTAATTCCATTAATCCTGAAATAAAATAAAGAAATTATGGTCGTACGCGAATATTACGAAGAAAAGCAAAAATATGTATTGACTTTTAAACAGAAATGTGACTCAATGTTTTTTTTCACTATAAATTAAAACTTTTTTCTAATCTCTTTAAATATTAATGAATCAGAGTGTGGAGGTATTTCTTCGATTTTAGTCTCTAAAAAAATATAAATTCAAACAAAATATTAAAATATCGAATAAAAAATGGAAACAACTCTATCCTTCGAAAGCATTTTGTCAAAGATTTTAAATGCGAACATTCTGAATCGACACTTTTTTTCATTTTTTCTCTCTTTGAAGAATCATGTCATAATAAAAATGTGTTCTTACCAAGAATAAAAAATCCAACGATTCTTCGTCCCCCCATGATAAGTCCTGCGAGAACTCGATCGTGTCTCTGACACGAAACATACGACTGGAGAGTATTTTAGATGCACGAAAAATTTATCTGGCAGAAAAATCTATGCGATAAAATTTGTTATCATTAGCGAAAAACTGCGAACATCGAACTGGCATTGAACAAACAAAGATGTTTTTTCAAATCACTTGATTTGAAGATTGCACGAAACAAACAATGCGGAGAGCACGAGCGAGTAATGAGATTCGAAATGTCAGAAACGCATGTGCCTTAAAGAATAAAAAATGAAATGAAAAATCTCGTATGGAAAAAAAGATTTATTCAATCGTCTTTGAGTGTTTCGTGTATCAAAAAAAACTTATTCGTATAGGAACTCGTCGTAGGAACAATGTTTTTATAATCTGACGAAATTATTTCTCATTTCGCAGGTTTAATGCTCACAACATTTAGAAACTTTTTTGTTTGATTAGCTGAGAATTTTTTCTTGAAAAATTTCCTCGTTTCTAAAATAAATGTTTATCATTGGGTTCGATAGGCTTAAGGGGCGAAACCACATTAGGAAGTTTATTTTCGGTGATCCTTAAAGATTTTTTTTCCGTGGGTAAAATTAATTAGAATTCAATCAAGTTTCGACATCATTTTAATCATATTCCCATGAACTTTAATGAATTTTCAAAAATAATTTCCACCAAAAATGAAAGAGTTACGCCCTGAAGTCCGCTGACGGTCTCAGTCCATAGTTTTTCGATTTAGGGACGTGCAGCCATTCGAATTTCTATCTGATATTAAAAAAGGTTTTTATTTTAAATCCTAAAGTAGTTTCCTCCCTTAATTTAATAGAATGTTTATAAAAAAAAATAATAATTCTCCATTCCTTATAAAACGTTTAAACGAAAATAAAAATTGACGATTTATTAAAAATTATATTTCGCACCCAATTGTCATTTTTACTGCAATGGCAACGTTGAGATTTCTGTAGAATCAAAATAATATGAACTGGTAGCTGAATTATTAATAATTCGCTATGAATGCAACTTTTATGAACGATATTGAAGTTTTTTCATTCATATTTGCACTTTTTGATACGTAATCAGTTCTGATTAGCTTAATTCGATAGAGTATTAATTACATAAAAATATCAGAGAAACATCTCCAAAAAAAAAAAAATAAAAAACAAAAGAAATACTGTTGATTAACGAAAAAATTAAGTCATTTCGGTTTTTTTTTCGTCTAGTTTCTCATTATTTTGAAAAAATCTATGTGCCCTGGAAAAATTGTTTACTTCGTCGTAATTAGGAATTTTACATCGCTCTGGTGTATGAAGATTTCGCCAGATACGTCATTTCTTTTCCATATCTAACTTGATCGACAATGTTGAGACCCAAAAGCGCCGCTTGTTGTCGCATGCATTTGTCTTCCGTCAGTGTAAGACCCTCGGGCAACGGTTGGCGTAAAATAGCATCATTCTTCGCGAAATTTTCGCAAAATTCTTTAGCGATTAAAGCGTACTCGTTAACTTCTTGTTCGCCCGATCTCAGCTTCAGACAATTGTGCCACAAACATTTTTCTGATTCCAGATATTTGCGTTGTAAATCGTTGGCCTAAAATTACGTTTTATTCATTAGTGACAAATAAACGAGGGATTCGAACCAAGAAATCTTACACTTTTAATGATAACGAAAAAAACAAATCGTACCAATTGGATCTCATGTTTCGTCGAATGGTTTCCGGGCTCCATTCTCAAAGAAATTTGCAACTCTTCCAAAGCTCTCTTGTATTCGCCCATTTTCAACAAAGCTCGACCGTGACTGAAATTTATTAATATTACAGTTTTTTCTTTAAAAATTGAAGGTTGTTTTCCAACTATTTACAAAATAGAACGAAATCGAACAACATTTTGAAATTTTGACTTTTCACCGATTTTTTACGTGTTTTTTTTTTCAAAAACTACGATTTTGACCAATAATAGCGGAAAAACATTTAGGAAACTTGAAATCTTGGGTAAATAACTCCAACGATGACGTTTCAAATAATAGGATAGAATTATTTAAGATTTTAGTGAAAGAGCGATTTTTGCAGTAAAAATGCCTGGAATCTACCGATAATGATTGAAATTTGTCAAAATTCAGGGAACAACGTGACGTATTTTGTTTTAAATTTGCTTTGAATATATA
The DNA here is from genome assembly GCA_948107755.1 of Campoletis raptor. NCBI lineage: Eukaryota > Metazoa > Arthropoda > Insecta > Hymenoptera > Ichneumonidae > Campoletis > Campoletis raptor. The sequence goes on from OX403623.1 coordinate 23,349,000, forward strand.
TTTTACTTTTTCAATCAGTTAAAAATTATGACCGAGTTTTTATTTCTTTTAATCAATTGGACGGATTTTCCTGCACAAGATATCTGTTGTATTTAAATCGAAAAAAGTTTTCCATCATTCCGTTATAATTTCAGCGATAATGACAACTTAATAAGTATATAAGTCATAAAGTTCGTATAAGATGCGTTGAAATGCATTGAAATTTTATAGATATAGGATTTTTTGAGCTTACTGAAAATGGGTTTTGGCAGTAGGATTCGGTACTTTCAAACAATTCCTGCAAGCTTGTCTCGGTTTGTCCTCTTTGTTGTAACAGATTGCTAAATTTCCGTAAACTCTTGACAATAAACGTTTTAGTTCGACTTCTTCTTCCTCGTTCTCCAAAGGAGCTTTTTCAAGCATTTCAGCAGCTCGATTGTACCTTAAAAAAAAATTTCAGATCGAGTCATTCTTAATCAGTGTTTTTCTCCAAACCTATCTTTACGATTTGCTTATCAAGAAACTTGATAATTTCTCATATTTTTCGATTAATATTCATAAATCAAGTTCAACAGTAATGAAACCATCTTGATAATTATTTATCTGAATATTTTTATAAATTACGAGATAAACAGGTTCCTCAATCACGCTCGTGCAATGTCTTTGTGACAAAAAAAATTTCTTTTCCTCACTAATCAATAACCTGGTGCAATAAATCATTCGTGGTGCAAGATTTTTCTATATTTTTACCAATAAATCTTTCTTGATACTTACTCTCTGATCGCTTGCCTTGCTTTGTTGCGTTTAACGCTCTCAGCAGCAGTTTTAATAAGAGCCATGGCACGAATTTTTACGTGTTTAAATTGTTTATGCTCGCCGTTGGTGTTGTGCAAAGTATCGACCAAGCCGCCTTCCATTATATCGAGGATACGAACAATGAAGACGACTTCAGCGGATTCTGGTATGAGCGGTAAACAACCAAGTTTTCCCCAGGCATAATCAGGATGAATAACGAAAACAGCAGTTTCGTGTTTCCTCATTGTGGTAATTCCGTACTCCAGTCCCCAGATTAATTCCCCCTGACCGATATGATATTTTCTCGGAGCGCCAAACGCAAAAGTCGAATCGAAAGGTTCGTCCTGGTGCTCGAAATATCCTCCGTAATGGACAGTGACCAAAGAATCATGTCCGGCAACATCTCCGACGCCGTTTTGTCTTATAAGTTTTGTAATTTTCCCGTCACCCAAAAGATCTTCTGACTTTGCTCTTATTTTGTCGAAACTTATGCTCCAAGGCGACATCACGTCGCCCAAGTCGTTCGAATCGTTTTCATCGTCCTCGGCAAACTCCTCCATGTTTAAAAGTTTTATCATCTCGTCGTTCGTTAAATGAACATTTTTATTGTACTTCAGAGGCTCATCAACTTCTTCCTCCAATTCGTCACCCATGTCTATCACTAAACCTTCGTCCGACATTAAATCTCTGAGAAAACAGAGTTTATATATTTTTGTAATTTTTTGTTATAATATATTTTGTAATATTCATAAAAGGTGGGAATTGAGAAAATCACTTTGCTACAAAAAAATAACGTCTACTTGGGAGACAAATTTTTTTGTTTGACACCCAAGTAGAAATTTTTAAAGTAAATTTTTTAATTGATAAACTTTCAAAATTAGTAAATTAGTAAATTTTTTAAAATTCTCGTCTTTATAAATGGGCACAGAGTATCTTATATTTCTGTTAACATTGGAAAACATATATAAATGGAAAATTAAGTATTTAAAAATTTATAAGAATGGAAAAAATCATTATTAACCCTTCGGTGACATACTGGGTCAATTTGACCCCAAATGCACTTAATCTGTCTCTTTTCAGTAGCCTTTAGATTAGTTTATATTGTGAAAAATGAGGAATACAATTTAATCATTCCTGAATGTGTGTGTGTCATGGGAATTCGGAAAATTTCAATTTTAGTCAATTAAACAAATTATAAAAACTTTATTTAATAGAAAATTGAGCAGATGACAACTTTTTTTCAATTTTCAATATCTTCTAGATTAATAACCGGGGCCGTACGCATGAAAAATGCTATTTATCGAAAAAAAAAATAGTGCGATGACGAAATTAAGAAAAAAAGGTATTTATTGAAACAAGTGAATTTGGCTTGTTTTCGAAATAAAAAGGATTGTTGATTCTGGTGAAAAGACAGTGGCAAGCCAGGAAAACACTTCTGGGGCAGAGATAATTTACACCGAAAAATTGTTCCGGGTCGGATTAACATTCTGTACACATAATCCAAAGAGTAGAAATGAAGCGAGTATTTGACATTTTTTCGAAGAAGACATGATTTTCCATTGAAAGACGATAAAAATTCGCATTGGAAATCACATTTGAGCGCATAAAAAACCAACACAAGTGTACTAAGTACTAAAAAAGAAATGATCACGTACTTGAGGGTCATGCCGTCGATCGCGTTCAGTAGTTTCGGCATTGTTGAATAATGGACTAATAAATTTCTGAAATTAGCGTAATAAGCGGGTGGATATTTCGTGAAAACAGCAGTTTTCGAATCGCAAAGACACTGTTACTGTTCCTTTTATAAGATCGACGAGAAAGGCACAATCAGCAGTTCGACACAACTCAAGACGCGCCGTATTTACTATAGCTCTAAAGACAAAGAAATAACAAAAGATTGTACTGTTAGCACTTATTTTGATTTTTCAATTCAAACGCCTTGTGCAGCCCTCTAAAATTACGTGAAAGAGCAACAACTCCCAAAGAACTTTTGCAAGTCATCCGACAGAGGGCCTTGTCGGTGTTTTTAAGAGCTGCAGAAAACTACGTGATCTGACATACCAACGGAACAAAAGGTTGTCATTTACTGTTTCTTCGAAAAATCAAGCCTCACTGAGAAAACCTTGCAGTAAGATTTTTACCGAGCCTCAGCAGTAAATCTAGCCTAAATTTCAACAAAGTATTTTCACGTTACGCTGTAACAGCATTCGAATATATCTGACGTGAGATTTCAACAACCAAACGATTTATAACTTTAAAAATGCGAGAGGGTTGAAAGACAGGTGGAGCTTCGAAATGTGTGAAATCAGCTGATTTTGTCGCATCACTATTTACCATCAGTAGAGTACAATATTTACTGTAATTGGGTAAAAAATATCGCAAGGATTTTATTCTGTAAAAATTGATCTCAATTTTGGTGTGAGATGGCAGCACCAGTGTGTGCCCGAGATTAGAAACGTTGCTGTAAGCTGGCAGCAGCAGTCTAGTTTACTTTCCAGTTCCAAATAGTAGCTTCTCAATCAGCTGTTTATGTTTTCATCCACGAGACAGATCATTATTTTGTTGTAAAACATCCGAAACCTTTTTGAGTATTGCATAAATATATAAATGTTTGAAAATCTTGGTTCATGATCCAAAAGTCTTCCATGTCATCTCAAAGAAGTGTGTTAGTGTATTCAGTGAAAAAAGTGTATGAATCGTGACAGTGTATTTTGTTAGGTTAACTCAAGGATTATTGAGTTTTGGAAACGTTTATTGCTGCTTTTGTTTCGATCATTCTCGACAGGAGTAGGAACATTTATCATCATGTAAGTTTTCAGTATTTCTCCATAATAATAATAATAATAATATGTTTATCGTTGCATAAGAATTACAGTGACGAAGAAAAGTACTGACATAAAAGAATGAAATTCTGATTGTGCACTTCAAACGTCACTGTAGTTCGATATATTTTGAATCTTTCATCACGAGACCCAACTTGCTATCCACGTGCTCACGTGCTTGAAAATATTGTCCCGACTTTCTTTACAAAATATAGTGTATACATAAAACATTTATACAGATATATATTTAGCTATAAAAAAATCTATAATACGTGAACAAAGTTCGGCATGAAATTTCGTAGATTTCGACAAGTTTCATCTCACGTATGAAAACAATTTTGCAACCTCATGCCGTTATACTTTCGTCAACAAAATGGTATATTTCAAAAACTTATGAGATTCTCTCGTTTATTACAATTGTAATGCTAGTCTTTCGTAAAGTTTTTTGTCCCTCAACTTTTCGATCTTCGATGCGCGCACGTTTCGAAATCTTTTATTTAACACGTGCATTTCCAAGTCAAAGTTATATATTAGATTTTTTTCAAATATGATTTTTTCTCGATGTATTGACGTATCGAGGCCTAGCGGGTCAAGATATTATTACTCCATCATATTGTACAAATATATGATGATTAATAAAATTTTGTTTACATATTTTTCGATCTCATACTCATAGAAATCTGATTTTTTAAAAATATTCTTTCAAAAATGATAAAATCAAATAATGAAAAAAAACGAGTCGTAAATTTGTGAGAGAACTTTTGAATGAAATTATTGAAAATTTACTCTCCGAAATACATCGATTTTATCGCAATACAATTATCCCGCCAAAAAGTAACGAATACGCGAGGAGGACTTCATTAGCATATATAGTACATTTATTGAGAATTGTATGTGTCACGTGACTGGAGAATGTGCTTTAGAGCTTTATCTACGAAATGCCTCTGTGCCTCGTAATACAGGGCAATAATGTAGAACATAGGGTGATATACATATATACATAATATACGTATATAGTAGTGTATTATTCATCGTGTACTACGTTCATTGTTCGTTAAACGCGCTCTAGCGTCCTTAATAAACGAATCTAGGACGCACTACCGACTAAATCCCTTCATTCGCATCGGTTAGTTATTTCGTACTTTCTGTATATATAAATATACATAAAACATACATTGTTCAAAATACGATATAATTAAACTTCGTTTCAATAGAAATATGATGATTTTTACAAATACATATATATATATATATTTTTTTTTTTAAACCATTTACAACATAATTTAATAATAATTTTCAAAAATCTTATATATACCCAACAAATTTAAGGTCTTCGTTCCACGAACTCGAATCTTTTACGAATAAGAAATTTCTTTGGATGATAAAATTAAAAAAACATGCCATTTTACTGGGAAAATATCAAGTCAACAAACTTTTTGCGAAGAAATCGTGTTTTGAGAATTGTCTAATTCTTACGACACTTCACGAGGGTCGCTGCAAACATTTCTGTTGGAAAATTCGAAATAAAAAATACATTCCTAATGATCGATACAGACGATTCTATGTATCGAAATTATTTCAAATATTCTGCAGCTAAAATAGAAACAACGAGTTACTGAATGTTTATCGAAAATATTCACGATAAATCTTGAAAAAATGTATGACCATGATTTTCAAGAGATTTTGTTTCCTTTGACAGTTTTGACACTATTTTGAACGCGAGGTGTCACATTTTTCACAAAGTTTCACTTTGCGAAGATTTTCACTCACGTTTCATTGTCTTATTATCTAAAAACAACGATTGGAGTTTCATGTTCAACAGTTTTTGACAGTGCAGTTATCGACTTTGTAGAGTTCACTGAAGATTTTGCCAAATTCTTCGAATTCACCAAATTAACCTAAAATTAAGGTTTTTTTTTTATTTCTCAAGTTCCAATCCAATTTTTCAATACATCGAACAATTCATGCAATTTCTGTTGTTTCATAGTCGATTAAAACTTTCGTTTCGTATCCTTTTTTTTCCCCTTTCTCGATGTTTTGACCCTTCGATTTCTATTTTTTCTGTTTTTTTCCTCTCCTCTGTTTATTTATCATCTGTCGTTTTCCCGCGTGTTTTGTTTTGTCAACGCGTCATTATTGTGCTGGTTTTCTTTTTTTTTCTTTTGCGTTGCCCTCGTCGTCCTTTTTACGAAATCGAACGTAAAACCGCGAACACATGGACGAGTCCGGTGTGTCCGGTTGTTGGCCAGCTTCGTCGCGTCGTTTTCGTAGACGCAATGCGTCGTGAGACTCTGCCAGAAAGACCGCAATCGCCGCAAAGACACAGAGAGAGAGCGAGAGGCAACGAAATAGAGAGAAAGGGACGGACGAATCATATAAACGAGAGTTCGTACTCGAGCTTCTCACCCCGTCGAAGACAATATTTCTACTCTTCGTATAACCTTTTCCTATAGATAGCCAAGCACTTCTGCACGTTTCACTGAGCTTTCTCTTCCTATTCTTATTCTCCTGTTCTTCTGCCTCTTCTTTTTCTTCTTCTCGTCTCCGTATTCTTCATTTTCTGCATCTTCTCCCTCCGCACTCTCGGGATTCGTCAGTCTGACGATCTGTCTGCTCCACGTATATCTTTTTTCACGGCCACAGTCGCATTGCTGTCAATTTCAAGCACTGCGTCATCTCGAATTTTTGACTTACACGAACGGTGCATATTTTTTTTTTCCCTTGAAATTGAGTCGTCTCAGAATGCGACAGTAATTAGGAATTCCTATTGCGTACAAATTTCCCATTTATTTTTATTTCAGTTTTCTTTCATTTTTGTTCATATTTAAAAAATGGCTTTTTTTCCCTCAACTAGACAGTCACGTGGGCAGATGAACAAATTTCTTCGATATTGGAAAGAAAATCGTTTTTTTCTTCGCGACAGACTCAAATTTATATGCAATTTCTGGATTTTATAATTGGACCATTTTTTTTTTTTGCGAAACTTAAAAACTAAATCTCCGAAAAAAAATCGATCGATTGAAATAATGAAAAACATAAAGACGTTAATGAGAAAAATATTTTTGGTTGTTTCCCAACGATGCAAACTCTTGTACCATATTCTCCTTTTTTTCGTAACAAAACAAATTTTTGGATAATTGGACGATCTTTTTTTTTTCGACTTAAAATCTATATTTGCCAGAATAATTGTGAGGATACAAAAAATTGAAAAAAATAAATAAATAAAAATAATAAATAACAAATATTTTTCGGTGGATGCCAACGATGCAAACTTCCGTTCTATTTTCTTCGGTAACTTTTGTTTTCTCACCGGAGAAATGCTGTTCTCCAAAATCGATTAATAACTCTAAAGTTTTGCGCTCTTTCCCTTATTCAATTGTCAGAATCTACGAAACTTCGAGTTACACTTCGCAGCCGAGGAATTAATTCGATTTAATCTAATAACCAAAGTTCCAATTTATTTTCATTATTGAATTGATTAATTGTGTTTCTTACTGAAATTCAAGGTCAAGGTTTTTTCGGAAACTGTCGTTTCTGCTAAATTTCCAATTGTCAACTCCGTTTTCCGGATTATTTGCTGAGAAAACTGGGAATTGATTGAATGTAATTTAGTCAATAAAGAACAGCTTTGAAAAAAACAACTTCTCGAAAAACTGGGAATCGTTTATCGAGTATTTTTGTATCTACTTTTTTCGTAGTACTCAATTACGAGAATTGGAGAGAAAGAGAGGAAGGAAAACACGTGGGAAATGTTTCTTTCTTTTCTTCTCTTTCTTTCTCTCTCTCTCTCTCTCTCTCTCTCTCTCTCTCTCTCTCTCTCTCTCTCTCTTTATCACGGTTTGAATCTTTTTTTTTTCTTTCATTTTCTTTTACTTTTTTTTTTCACGTTCTTCATTTGGTGAATAATATTTTATACTATTTCATCTCAGCAGCTTCTTCATTTTCTCTGTTTCCAGTCCTGCTCTAATATTTTTCTTTCTGTATTTCCTCTTTTTTTTATGAGTTGTTTTTTCTCTTGCTAATCAAATGCTGCTGCTCTATAACTTCGTGCTCGTTTTTTAATTAAAGCATTTGTTCGATTACTCCCTTAAAGTGCATGTACTTGCTGCAAAAAATAGTTGAAGAACTTTTCAATCTTGATTCTCATCCTCGCGTAATGCCTGCTTGTTATTTCGACTCTGATTCATCGATCGAATCTCCGCACAGTGATTTAACCAATTAGTTCTAATTACCAGTTGTACTCTTTCATCAAACGATTATTAACGAATTCCTCTTTTTTTTTTGGCAATTTTGTTTTTTCTTCATTTTTAATAAATATTCGATTCTTTTCGAATCAATTCGATTACAGAAATCCGAGAAAAATTTTATTCAATATATCGAGATTCGGAAGATTTTTTTTTGCAAAAAAAAATATTTAAAAAAAATTTAAGCTGTCATTTTTTTACTTTTTTTTTTACTGAAAACCCGCACCAAAGTCCCGATTGGACAATGGACAGGATTTTTTATTCCATTTTTACATAAAACCATATAAATTTCTAAATTTTCAAAATATTTAAATGAAAATTTATATCGAATTAGGCAAAAATTGACTGAATTATTCAGTCGTTTATTGACATTTTCTGAAGATCAACGAACGCAATTCATCTTTAAATAGAAAAAAATCGTAAAAACCACAAAAGGCATACGCAGGAACAATATTAAAAAAGAAAATATATTTGAAAAATAAAGTTTAAAAAATGTATTTCCAGCTGAATTCGAAGTTAAACGATAAAATCGATTTATCTTTTTAATCGAATTTTCGATAAAAGCGTTTTTATTACGCGATTTAAAAATTGACGTAATATATTTGAGAAAATTTAAAAAGATCTATTTCCGTAACACGTTAAATATAAATATCGAAAGAGCGATGTTCCCTTTAAAGGAATAAATGTTCTATTCTGAATAAAAGCGTACAGGTGGGTTGCTACTTTTGTACTATCCATTATCACGTTTGCGACGATCTGTCACAGAGAAACCGTGTGGGATCGTTTGCCCTTTTTCTTCCATCGTTCCCTGGAGTTTAGCCTCGATCATCGATCTGCTGCCAGTTCGTTGAGCTCTCTTTCTTCGTATTTCGAGAGATAAAACAGAAGGATATTTTATCGTTCGAAAACTTCGACGAACAATGCAGATGAGATGAAAGTATGAAAGCCAAAGATAATAAAAACTAAATGACTCTTGACTCGCTAATCTCTCTTCAAATATGCCGAGGCTTCGAAACGATAATGTTTACGTTTTAATCGATAAAGAATTTTCGTCTTTCAACGACCTCTTGAAAATCGATCATTTTTTTATAGCAAAACATAAAATTTGCGACTCTTAACACTCGAAAACTAAAAAAAGTAAATATTTCGTTGCGTCGAAACGATGCGAAAATATAAATACAGTTCGAAATCGGAGTCCGAAAAATATTAAGGATTTTAAAAGTTTTTTTCATCGTGCACTGTCGATTGGGTGTCTGAAAAAAGCGAAGTAAATACACCGACCACCATTTTGTTTTTTTTTTTACACTGTTATTATTCTTCGTATGCTCGTTTCGTAAATATTAATGTCATTGGGCCGAAAGGAGAAACGAAAGGGAGGGGAAGTGGATAGAGTCGAGAGTTGGAAAAGAAACAATACGAAAATATGTGAAGAGAGTGTCGGATACACGGTTGAGAAAAAGCACGTTTGAAATTGGCAGAATGGAAATACGATGAGGTCTCTTGGCGTTGGCGAGAAATCTCGAGCACTAACGCAGTTGAAACAAATCGTATATTCGTGTGGACACACGCAAATGACAAACGAACGTATAAAGAAGTAGAGAGAGAGGTGGAAAAGCTCGTGGATAGGGCGCAAGCGCGAATTTGGCGTGTCAGAGTCGAGCGGAACCTCGTGGCGCGTGAGTTAGAACTTTGGCTTCGATGCTTTTAGTCTCTCTCGGTCCCTTCGTTCATTCTCGTCCTTTACACTCCCCGACGAAATCTTCGACGACGAGAGACACGTTAAGAGATAAAAACAATAAAAAAACGAGAGAGAAAAGTATTTAAAAAAGTCTCTCGTAAACCACGAGCCAATCGCCCTCGTCACACCTTTCCGTAACCCAGCGAAATTTTCATCTTTCTTCGAACAAAAAGGAATAAGAAAAAAATAATAATAAAAATAAAAAGAGTCACGAACGGTAGAGAAAAAAGAAAAATGACATTGAAGACCGTAAACAAATCGAATTTGCCGCGCGGCTCCGAGTGTATCGAAGGATGAGAAGATTCTGCTGCGAGGCTATTCGCGAGGTTTAATGAAAATCAGAAAAGTGAAGGCGTGCATGAAAAAAAGGGCAGAAAAGGAGGGGCGAATCCTAAAAAAAAAAACTAAAAAAATAGCGGAGGATCAAAGTGAATACAGAAGAGAATGTCAAGAGAATTTTTCAGCGTTGTTTTTCACTCGTGAGAGACGTCAGAAATCTTTGTAAATAAGCAAAATAAAATTCCATTAAAATAATAAACCAACTGAAAAAATTCGAACCCTAACGAAGCTAAAAAATATATTCCTTGAGGAGAAAAAAAAAACAAAAAAAAACGCTCAACACCCGAATCAGAAAATGTCTCGAGAGATAATAAGCGATGTTGACGAAAAGATACTTTCCAAGGTCGCAACGCGAAAGGCCGAAGGAGTGAAAAAAGACAGCAACAAAGCACAACGACGATGGCGCCTTTTGGCACGTGCGTTGACACGCTCGCCCGAGTTATCTCTCGACATCGAAGACGAAATATCGGTACGACGTTTTACGTCATTCGATCTCGTAAAACCTATTCTTATTGACAATACTCTCGCCGATCCCGACTCCACTTGGTACGATTATCGAACGATTCTCGATCATGAAATATTCGTCGTTGAAATACGTCGCATCAACAAAAAATCATTCACCGCTAACGAACTCATGGGATTCAATAATACCGGCAACGTTTGCGTTTGGCCGTCCGAAGAGTGCTTAGCCTTTTATCTTCTCAATAATCCACATGTTTGTCGAAATAAAATGGTTTTGGAACTTGGCGGCGGTATGAGCTGTCTTGCCGGTGTATACGTTGCCAAATATTGTGAACCAGCTGGTGTTACGTTAACCGATGGCAATGTCACGAGCGTTGACAACGTACGATGCATCGTTGCCAGAAACAACATGGCCGATTTCGTCAAATGCGGCGTTGTACAATGGGCAAGAGCAGCCGCTATACTCCGACAGGACAACACTGCTAACAATCCAACCTCCAATCGTATTCAGGTGATTACTAAACCAAACCCTCTATATATTCGTGCGTCATAACAACTTTTACCAAAAACGTATTCATTGCCAAATTATAACGCGATATCAACCATTTTACAACTATTTTATTAACTCGGTTATAAATCCTCAAAAATATATTTTCAACGAGATCGAAAACGAACCCATTTTATTTAGTGAAAAAAAAAATTCGACGTTTTTTAATCTTTTTCTTTCGATTTATAAGACTTTTCGTCATTCAATATTCATCGAATGTGATTTTATCGTAAATGTCAAAGATTTCGTAACAACAATAAAAACAGAGTTACCAAAAGTTTAACAAAAATTAATATTTATGATAAAACTTGAAAAAATTTAACTGGCAGACGATTTTTTGTAACCGCAATTTTTTAGAGGTTATTTTTTTTTTTTGACAGTCTCGACGCCATTTTTAATACGAGGCTTCTTTTTGACGATCGTTACAAATCGGCCATAATTTCTACCAAAAGTTAATCTGACGTTTTACTTTTTTTTTATCTAAAAACAATTCAAAATTTTTTTTGCTCAAAATCCAATCAAATTTATGAACGTTTGCAATGGACTTTGCAGAGAAGCCTAAAAAGTACGTTTTTCCGCGAAAGAAATACTTTGACATTTTATTCTGAAAAAAAAGATGGCGGTCGTTTTCGACCTCGTTGGAATATTTACGTTCGAAACTGAATCCAAACAAAGTCGACATAAAACAACTTCAAATGAAAAATAATGTTTCCATTGTCAAAAATTTATTTATTGATATATTTCAAAGTTAAATGTTTCTTGACATTAATTGGGCAGAAATTAATTTCTCCTTAATATGAATAAATCGCTAATTCAACAAAGAAATTTACAAATTGAATAAAAATAGAGTGAGTCAAATCGTGTTGGCAAATCGAATATTTTGTCGAAAACAATCGAGAATTATGTTGGAGCTGACGAAAATTCATTTCGCTGTCACATCCGGGTTCATAAATATTCCGTTACAAGGAAATTCTAATATGAATGATACATCAGGCGTTGTAACGTTGATGACCGTTGGCCATTTATTAATATATACGAACAGGAGCGATCGCAGGAGAACACTTCCGGCTGTTGCTTCATTTTCCTTCCGTTTTCTTTCCTCGTTTCAATATACGGACGAATATCCCAAAAATAGAACTTTTATTAAGAGACTTTTATCAAAGTTAGACTTTTATCGTGTTTCAAAAATTTTCAAGAACATCCAAAGGTCACAACTAAACTCTTCTCTTTCCTGAAAATGTTGAGGTCGTTCGAAAAACATTTTGTACATTTCGTTGCAAGGATTTAGTGGCTTAGACGGACCGAGAGGTGCCAAAAATATCGTCAATTTCAATTTTGCTTTTTTATACATTTTTCATTGAGACCTAAGAGAGCCATTGGATCAATTTCTTGTTTATTAAAAAAATACATTTTTATCAATGAGTTGTGGTTGTGATTTTTATTAAATATTTTTTGTTTTTTTTTTGAGAAATCCATTTTTTTCCAAATACTAGATTTTATTGAATAAATCGAATTTTTTGTCACTCATAAATGAAACTTTGTTTTTAATGAAATAATTTTGTTGAAAATAGTCAATTATTTTATCGAATACGAAATATTATTGAATAAAATGATTTTTTTGTCACTCACAAACAATATTTTGTTGACACTTCAATCGTAACATTAAAATTCCAAAAATTTCGTTATTATTAAATAATTTTTTTTTTCTATCGTATTCAACGAAATCTCCTTTCGGTGTTTTGTTAATTTTTTTTTTTTTTTCGATCTACAAATAACTCATTGATGTAACTACCAAGATTCTAACTTTATATTAGTCTTTGTACGCTTGATTGAGCAACACCCATGAATGGCTTGTTTTGCTTTTAATAATCGATCGTGTTAAACGACCCGAAAAGATTCGATTAACTGAAAAGAAAAAAAAAAAAAAAACGAAAGAAAACGAAAAAAGAAAATGAAATTTTTGACAGACACGAAGTATGGAGAGTATAGACGAGTCGAGAAGAACGGAAGGTCTTTACGACGTGATCCTAAGTGCCGATTGTCTGTTCTTCGACGACGCTCGTCTCGATCTCGTTGAAACGATTTATGGATGGCTCGCCGAGAACGGAGTTGCTCTGCTAATGGCACCGAGGCGAGGTACGACATTCCAAAAATTTGCCGAAGCTGCTGTAAAACGTGGCTTTACAGCGCGTGTCACCGAACGGTATGATCCAAAAGTTTGGTCAAGACATCTGGAACTCGTCGAGCACGGTCAAGAGTACTCTCCCGATCTCCATTATCCCATATTGTTAGAATTAACCAAACAAAAGAAAAATATCAACCGGCTGACGAGTATTATCCAATAGCCTATTTTATTATTTATATTATCTTATTCTTGACTTTGAAAAAATTTTTACGTTTTCTATAGACATATTTAACTGCCACGATTCGACGAAACACTTGTTTTTATTTTTACGAGTTTCCTCTTTCCCTTTTTCTCTTTCTCTCTTTCTCTTTCTGTTTCTCGTTCTCTTTCCCTTCCTCTTGTGGTTGTTCTCCAAGTTATTGAATTTCGTGATCATAAAAAGTTGAGCAAAATCTTCAATATTTCCCTCTAATTGTGTAGAATAATGAAAAAATCTTTTTTGCGATCGCTCAAAAAGCATCAAAAGACGACAGTTCAATGAAACATTTCAATAATCACTCGTTTAACGAGATTTTCTTGGAATTAGAAAGAAAAAAATAATTATCAATTCTTCAAATGCCTTTGAAACATTGAAAAAAGTCAAATTTGCATCTGACGTTCGAAGGATGTATCGATGAGTCAAGGAAATTAATATCTTCCTGGACGGTGCCTATATTTTTCATTTTCTCGGACTATTGTGTATGTACATAATTATTTATAATAATCGAGGCATGAAAAAAAAAATGAAGAAAAAAAAAGCGGAAAAAGACACTAACCACGTTTTAAGAATTATCGTCGCGAACACGCTGGACGTGTTTCCGATTAAATGTTAATAATAATAATAATAATAATAATAATGTTTAATATTTATTCGCCTGGCTGCGAAAATCCATTGTAAAATATCGTGTAATTGTATTTAATTATTTATTTAACGACTTAGCATCTTTATCGTTAAATTCAATAAATTCCTCGTGTTATTATTGTGAACGAAATATTGGTTACGAATCATCGTCGTTGTTGGTTCAAGGTCAAGGGACGTTGATCTTGTGCCTAATGGTCAATTGTGTATAAACAACGCCAAAAAAAAATAAATCAACTCGATCAAATGTGTAGACAACTCGTAAGAAAAAGAAAAGAGAGAAAAAAAATTGTTGGGACAACCGGAAGTTCCGGTTGGATGAAACGAAGCATTGTCAGGTTAAAAAAAAAAAAAAGGATGAAGAGTTCTCGCTGAAAAGGTCAAATTCATAATCCGTCAAAATGATGGAACACCATGCGTGAGTCGTTTCTAATTTCTCAATTTCTCTGTATCTTCATCCGTTCGCAAAATATTCCTGTTGCGAATTCATTAGATTCCATTTTTTATAATTAAATATCAATTTTTTGGAATTTTACGATTTTTTCGAAAATATTAAGATCTGTTTTCTAAATTAATCTCCTCTTCCTCCTCAAATCTATGTTCTTGGAGGTTCGTGTCAATTTGGAACCCAAAAAAAACACGTTTTTTTGTCGATTTTTCTTTTTTTTTGTAAAGATGCTTTTTCATGTTTCAAATGATCATAGATTTTATTTGAAAAAATCACAGAAACGATCTTCGAAAAAAATATTATTTATTTTTCGCAAAATTTGCTTTCAGTGTAAAATCTTCTGATTTTACATTGAAAGAAGAATCATAAGTGCAATTTTTTAATGACGATAGTGAAGAGAGAGTCGAATTATCGAAAAAAAAAAATGCAAGTATTTCCAACGATAAAAACTGCCACTGCGTTAATTTTTGTCACCGAAATATTGATTTTTCTAGATAAAAAAGTTAGAATTGACTTGTTCTTGCCATACACGTATTTCTTTCCCTTCCTAACGTTTGTTTTTTCTCAACAAAACTCTTGTCACAAGGCCGCTAGCAAATACGACGAATTTCGTATGAAAGTATCAAATTTTCTTTGAAATATATCGACAAAAAGGGCCTTAAAACGATGAAAAACCGAAAAAAGCTTCATAGAAATATTTTGTAATAAATCTTCGTTCACTTCGATTATGTTATTAAAAAAAAAAAAAAGATAATTAGGGAGAAAACTGTTGGATCGAAATAACGGGCCAATAGCGTGTAGAAAACCCCATAGAAATTTTCGGAAACGACCAACTACGATTAATCAAATAGACGCTCCATAAAATACATCGTATACACGATGCATGTAACCTCAAATGTCCTTAAGGACAATGAAACCTTTTTATCGAGGGTCCAATGGTCGTCGAACAACAAAAAAAACATCGCTGATCGCTTCCCACCTTACGTCCATTTTTTTTCCATCCTTCCGGCCTCCAACACTCATAAATCCTTCACTTCCAATGTTCGTATCAAAAGACGACGACGAAACCGATGATTTTTCATCAATCACTAAAAGTTCTGAATAAAAAAAAAGAAAGAAGAAAAAATTCCAGTCCAAGCTGCTTTCTAGCCAGACTTTAGCATAAATCTCGTAAATATTACGAGAAAACTCTCTTAATGACATTTTTTCCTTTCCTACTTCATCTTTATCCGAAGTGTTTACAAATTATGCCTTCCTACCTCTTTCTCTCTCTCTCTCTCTCTCTCTCTCTCTCTCTTTGTCTCTCCCCCCCCCCTCTCAAAGGACCAATAGAATTAAGTCTAGTCACATAATTTATCGATCTTTTACATCGAATGGTAGTCGAAATATTCGATGATTCTTTTATCAACGCAAATATTTTTTCTCTTATCATTAAACATTTATTTTTAATACTCGATTACCTGTAGTGAGCCCTTGGGGGCTAAGAAAAGTGCCCGATAAACATTTAACCCTAGAATACCCCACGACGACGTAATTATTTACGAGAATTTCAAATTTTTCTCGTTTTTTTCGTCGTTTCTAAAGAAACTAAGAAAATTGTGTAAATTAATCTCCATTATCGCGTACGAGAAACATTTTACACCGGAAGAAAGATTAAAGCAATTAAAAACCCCAATATGTTGAGTTTATTTCCGAAAAAATTGATTGTCGAATTCTAGGGTTAACATAGATATCAAAATTATCAACGAGTTATGGAAGATCGATAATTATTGTACAGAGAATAATAAAATAATTATTTTGACGTTATTCAATGATTTATTATCCTTTTCCAATGATTTCCTAACCATTCAAGCAATCAATTAATATTTAAACTGCTGTATTTGTTGAAACAACAACGAAAAAATAAAAATAATATTTTGATAAATGACAAGAAGAAAAAATACGTCTTGTCCCTAAGACAGAAACCTCAATTGGCGCTCATAAAATTTGATGCAAAAGTTTTGAGCACCTGCGAATATTCGGTCAAACCATTAATCTGCCTCGGCTCGTCGCTCCCGAGATTTCTTAATGGCCCGGTTCACTGCTCTACTCTCACTGAAACTAATGCACGCTCAAATGTTGATAAAACTCAACATTTTCACGGTGCAATGTGAAATCTTTCGACGACCCCTTTTTCTGCGTAACTATTCTTCTCTCTCCATCACAATTCTCTGCTTCGAATTCAAGACGAAAGTGTAAATATGAAAAAATTAAAAAAAAACAAAACAAAAAAGTAGGTACAGCTTTTTTCGTGTCTCGTGATACAATTTCACTGGCGACTCGAGCCAACGATTTTAAATCGTCATTTTTAACGAGCTCATCACTTTAAAAAGCTGCGCAATTTCGTACAAAATCGATTTGAATAAAAATACTATCGAACAAAAAGAAGAAAGAATCGTTTTTTTTTTTTTTTTTTGTAAAAATTGTTGTTTTTCGATCACTTTGCGATCTTCGTCCAATGCTCTCTTCTCTTAACTTTTTTTCAATCAAAATAGCTCATCATTTCAATATATTTTCGATTTTTCTTTCGATCGATTAACTCGCACGATTTTTTGGATTTTTTTTTCTGTCAAACAATATTTTTTTCAGGATTTTAATACCTTCCAATATTTATTTAATCTAGTGTTTTCATTGGGAGACTCGTGTAAACAGAATTTGCAATCGTGATCGCAACCGACAAACCTTGCTCTCCTCCTCTCTCGTTCTCATTCGTTCCTGCCTCTCCGCGTATTTTTTTTTTCGTTCTTTTTCTTTTTTTTTCAATGTGTATTTTGCTACACCATTACTCGCCTGCGCTACTCTACAAAATATCTATTCCGAGCTCTCTTTCTGCTTTGAATCTCTGTACAAAAAAGTAACCTCACGGACAGACTTTCGCACGCACACAAACTTTTGTACAAAGCCAAACAGGCCAAATGTTATTGGACTCTGATAGCTGTTAAAGTCGATCGTTCGTTTTTCAGTCGTAAAAAGACTGCGTGTGTGACTATGGAGTGGGCTTTCCATCCAAATTCCTTCATGTTAGCCTCTCTTATTTACAAATAGCGGCAAAAACCACTCCCCTCATTGTTTGCAATCGTGACTGCCTCTTTGTTCCATCTTTATGAATACGATTTTTTTTTTTACTGCTTCGTTAAATAGTCGTATTTACATCTCATGATTTTTTTCACTCAAATCGATAATAACGACAATTTTTTAAATATCTCATTTAATTTTGTTATTACTTTTTTATTTTTTTTTGGAAAACGACCGAAAATTACAAATGAAAGCCTTTTAAATGCGATTTTTTTCTCTTCGAGCGATATATTCTGGATTCTAAGTTATCAGATCTTATAGAATTTTCGTCTCGAAGAATCTTCAATTACATTTTCACAAAAAAAATATATTTTCTATCAATTTGTTATAAAAATCGTAATAGCATTTTTTTTAAATCTCAATAAACTCTAAAGAATTGTTTAGAATTTTTTCAATCGTTTTTGTATTAAGTTTGAATAAAATAATTCATAAGCAAACTTTCAAGTAAATCTTACGTGAGAAAAATGCTTCAAAGAGTTAAAAAAGTCTTGAACGGAAAGTGAACAAAATTTAAATATTGACGCTTGATGGATTGGCACCAAAAAAAGTTGCAGATTAAAAAAAAAAAAAATAATCACGTAAAGCAATAATTGTTATTTGGAGAGTACAAAAATGATGAATTTTTTTTGTTGTTTTTTGTCGAATTTAATTTCCTGAGCTTTTCGAATCGCAGTATCTCGTGTAGACATTTATAGATTCTTATGTGCGTGTAATAATTCGTAACAAAACGAGAAAGATGTTGAGATCGAGAGCCAAGAAAAGAGTATAGTTCCCTAAATGGATTTTGCTATATCCATTGCGATCATGTAACGTACGTTGAATGTGTGTATCTGTGTGAATAACAAATATATAAACGTTGAAACGTGTTCGAGAGGTTTATAGACGTTGAATTTATTTCTAAATCCTACACATCGTGACTTCCTGTCGTTTATCAATCAGCAGACGAAGAAACGGTGTGCATTAGTTTTAATTAGTTGTTAGATGACCAATAAAGATATAAAATCCTCATCAAAGTAGCATTTTAAGCGAATAAAATGAATCCTTATAATTGTTTCAAAATAAGATTAGAAAGAGAGAGATTTAGGAAAATGGAATTTCAAATCATTTGGCAATAACTGAATATTGGCCAAACGCTCATTATTCGTTTTTACTCGAAGAAAATTTTACCTAATTTTTCATTGAGCCAAATTAAAAAAAATAATAATCATAAAAAACACGTGAAAAAATAGAAAAAAAAAAAAGATTGCCATCATTTTTTTCGATCTGTCAAAATACGAAATTCGAAAAAAATACGATTTTTTTTTTTATTATTAATTATGGGCTGGTCATATTTTGACTTGAAAAAAGTAAAATTTTGTACAAAATGAACTGGTGACTGATTTTTTGAATAATGTTCTGTCGACAATTTACTAAAGAATTATTGAAATTCTTTTTTAACTGCAAGTTGTTTAAATGACTTGTCTGGTTTGCAAATAAAATTAATCTCAAATGGAATAAACTAAATATTTCGGTTACCACCCACAACCACAAATTTACTTAATTCTGGGCTGGTTTACTCTCGGTGCAGGATTTGTCAGCAATTTAATGCTCTGTAGAGTTTATTGCCATTAAGAAAAGCTGCCAACAGCATTAAACCCACGAAACACGTGCTTCACTTTGTAAATAACATTCTTTGCTTCCCGTTATTTTCATTGTTATTTTTACAGACCGTGATATTTTGTCAAAAAGTAGTTCAAACATTTATTTCTCTTTAAACACGTTTCGCACATAAATATAAAATCATTTTTATTCTTTTTCTTGTACATTTTTTTTTTTTTTTTATTACTTCTTCATTCGTAAAATGTCCATCTCTCATTATTTTCGATCACACGTTCAACGGTTTTTTTCAACTGTCTCCATTGGACCGAAGATCGTTGACTTTATTTCTCAACTTTCTCAAAAACTCCTGGGAAACAATTTTTTTTTTTGCTTGTTCGAAAAATTCGATTTTCCTTCTCCATTCTCTACGGTCTCGTTCGTTGGAACGATAGTAAGTATATATTTTAATCCTCGCCACCAATCCAGTATTTTCTGAGCTTCCGAGAGCTTACACTTATGAATAAAAATTCAATGTTTATTCTCGACAATGTTGGCATAAGATTTTTCAATTTACGAATATTGGCTGAAAAAAAAAATCTCGAAAAAGTTTTTCTAAACATGATTTTTTTTCCAAAGCTACAATTTTATGGCTTTCGTAATATTTAAAATCTGTCGTTTATATATAAGAATGAAAATTACACTGAGAAAAGAGCTTACTTGAATTTTCTAAGGCTTCAAAAATATGTCGAATGTGATATTTCATTAATTTCAAGGTCAAATTTATTCATTGCGTTAATCAAATTAATTTCATTGCCTTAGATTTTTTTCCACGTCAACATAAAACACAATTTATTCAATAAAAAAAAAAAATATTTATGATGCAAATAAATATTAAATTTGATTGAAATTAAAACTCGAATGTGATGACAACAAAATAAAAACTTGAGACGACCCCGAATTTGTGACAATTTTAAAATAAATTGTCGATCTTTACACAATTTTGCAAAATGTTTATTTTCGTGAAATTCAAATTTATTTTTTGAACACTAAATTTTTATTTTATTTTTATGAAAAATTCTGTCCCTCCATTTTATTTTGTAACAATAATTTTTGAATTTTCGAACTCAAAAAAATTGATACATTTCTGTTGTTGTTGTTCGTGATTTGGCAAAAGGTTCGTAATATTTAAATGTGAAGACAAAGCGAAACGTATGAACAAATAGTTTGCCAAGTAAAAGTCAAGTACTTTTAAAATAAATGTATAAGCATAGAATGACAGGAGTGTCGTATCGGACAAAACAAGCGTCAACAGAAGAAGACCCTCAAGTTTGTACGCGGTATGGCTAGTCGGATTATGCTCGTGGTATACGCTTTGGGAAATAGGATCGCGTGCTCTACATTAGTTATTTCATGTTTTACACTCCCGGAATTAAAAGCATCGGTTCAAACGCTATTTATTTCACTAGCTGCTATCAAATTAACTAAATAAATTGATCGAATCAATGAATCGACACTAAACTTTGATTAGAGTGTTCTGCTGATAAAAATTATCCTCGACAGAGTGTTGAACTAATGAAATTTTGTCAGGACATGAAAATTTTCCATTATTTACCAACAAAATGACAGATCCAACTATTTTTTTTGTTTCGATTCAACGAGATCAAGAGAATGAATAGTTGGAGCGATAATTTGTCGTCAAAGTGTAAAAGATTTTGTCTGATGAGCAAATAAATGGAAAAAAAAATCGTCGGATAGTTTTTTTTTAATTTGGAAACTTAATATAAAGTTTCTTCGTCAATTTTTCGTGTTGGTTTGGATAACAGAGTCAACAGAAGTTGAATTATTTTTTCTCCATAACATTTACTCAAAAAAAAGCAGTTTTTCATTAACACGAACAAAGAAAACATTTGTTCGATTTTTTTTTTGATTCGCACGAATTTTGACAGCTCGAACAAAATATTTCTGGGGTCCATGAACATCAAATTTTTTTTAAATAAGTAAAATCACGAGTCGGATGGAATCATTTTAAGCTTTTTATCGTTTTATAATTTTGACCATAATTTTGGTAACAACTATTCATAGCAAGACGATCCAAGATCTCGAACAAATTGTTCGATAATTTGACAAGTGATCGAAGACGATTGAATGGCGTTACAGACCATATTATGAACGCGTACGACTCTTTTTTCTCTTTCACTCTCTCTCTCTCTCTCACAGCTTCCAATTAAGGGCATAAGAGAAGAATCCAGAGGCTCTTTCTCCAGTGCTTTGTTCGTTGTAATAGAATAGAGATAGTCGCCGGAAAAATATACGCCAGAACGGGCACATTCTCTTCTGGTCTCTCTATAACTCCATCTGGGTTGGTGCAACCGTCCTGTATCTACGACTTTTATTCCTTTGCCTCTTTTTTTCTAACAGTAAATGTTATATCCGTACTTTTTTGCCACGTATGGCTGCATGTGGGTGCGATGAAAAAAAAAGAAAAATATAAAAAAAGAAAAAAACGAGAACCTGTGAGTTCTCTCGAATAAATTCAATTGCGCCATTTGCCTTTTTTCCGAGTCCCTTTAATCCCGAACTCCAGCCTCTTTGCCCAACTAGCCCCAATTTTGTTCACGATATTTCCTATTCCCATTGCTTCGAAACTATTAAATCGGGCCATCGTACAGTGTCTTTTTGTTTTTGTTGATTTTCTTTTATTTTGACACAGAGGTCGAAGTTCGTTACTACGCACATTCAAAGACACGTGGAAACATTATTCATAACTGGCCCATTTTCGAGATTATTTGAAAAAGCTCCACAATACATCGATCACTTATTGGCCGGAAGCGCTTTACCACAGAACCTAATTTGGGACCAACCGTACGTGAGAGAGTTCTCCGCCTCGAGGCCTATATCGCCTGATTAAGCTCCTGATATGACCTGACTCTCATTGATTTCCAGCCAATCTATGGTCAAGCACCATCACAACCAACCCCCTTCATCGCTCTGTACCTTCACCATCTAATAATAATCATTATTATTATTTTATTGAATACTGAATTAAACAATCATTTTGGCAGTCTTTATTATTGTATTTTATAAGCCGATTTACATCGAGTATCATTTGAAATTATTGAAAGCCGCTTACAGGCATCATCACAGAATTGTAAACATTTTTTTTTTAAAGGTGGAAGTTCAAACCACCCCGGATTGCAGTAGAAACACTTGAAAAAAATGTAATTTATTCATTGGTGTTTGGTCTGGGAATCGAACCCCGGACCCTCGGATTGAGAGTCCGAGCCCTTGTCCACTAGACCAACTGCTCTCCGATGTATTTAGTTTTTTTTTATTTGTGTAAACGTTCATTACGAATGATGGATTATGATAAAACGTCACATTAATAAAGATTTTCGAACACACATAGTTATATCTTTCGTTTCTGATGCTAAAGAATTAGATTAGCAGAAAAAATGAAATTAATTAATGCTGAATATTTCGATTTTTCATCGCCCCTAACGCGAATGAAATCGACTGTCATTGAACTGTGTGAAACGCCGGAAGAAGCAAAACTCGAAGAAACGGGTTGTTTATTTATAAAAGAATAAAAAAAAAAACTATTAATCACAAATCCATTGATTTCCGGTTGTAATTAATCAAAAGTTCGAATCGAACAGGTTCTTTGACCGCGTCTAAATTCACCGATGGTTTATTTATCGAAAAAATTCCTAATTTATTACACGAAAATCTTGAATGTATTGATGCCACGTTCGAAATTTATTCTCGTCAATGATTTTTACGAGTCTTAATATTTCGTCGTAAAAATAGGTGGAACGTGAGATCGACAAGATGTGAAAATATTGAACGAATATCATTTCACACTCAATTGACGAGACTGTTCCATTTATTTGCAATGGGTCTCTCGCAACTACCACAAAAATTACGAATACAAGATTTATATGTATATATACATTTTTTTCGTACGTGTTAATTTCGTCTGCAATTCTCAGATCACGAACTGTTGGTCCACATGTTAAGCACTGCAAGAATACCAGAAACCGGATATAAATTTTCGTGTACGAGAACCATTTGTTCCGGTAAAGTCCTTCGTTTGTGTTTGTCCGGACATGGAATTCCCCTCGATGTATATACTCAGCATTAAATACTCTCAGCATCTAAACTCTGCACGAGTCGCTGCCAGGCGTTCAGACTATTTCTTCCTTTTCTCAATTAATTATCTTCAAGAATTTATTCCAAGTTTACGAAGATAATATTAAAAAGGACGTGAGATTATCGTATGTGACATTTTTCACGTAAACATCATGAAATATATTTTGTTTAATTATGAAAAAAAAGCTTATTATTATTATTATTATTATTATTCAGTAAATTTTTAATTGCAGAGTTCCCATAAAAATGTAATTCAACTCATCGAACAGTCATGAGATTTTCATACGAATTATCAAATTATTTAAAACCGAAATATTTGTTTTTTTTTTTTTTTTTTAATCGTCAAAGAATTTGGCAAAAACTTCAATTCTTTGAAGTCTCTTTGCAACGCGGTAAAGATTGTGTTTGCGTTTAACTAACGTGCGAAATTTCAAGCACAAAATTCTGAAAATGTAAGCAATTTATTTCTGGCACCTACTAAATGGCTCCTTGTAAACGTAGTATTCTTACCACCTGGGAATTTTATAAATACTTTAACATAACTCTGCAAAAAGATATTTGTACGAAAATGGACCCCAATTGAAGCGAATGTCAAAAGATTTTGTTCCTTTGAAAGTTTGCTTTTAAATAACTTTTTTTTTTTTATATGAATAAATAATAAATATAAATATTGTATGGATTTAATATAAATCCACGTGGCTTTATAACGCTTCGTATAAATGTGCTCAGGTCGTACATCACCGAATACATTCTTCAACAGTGTGACAAGTGTTCAAATAGCATTGCAGTGTGTGTTTCAATACGTTCAGTTGCACGCGAGGCCGACGATTGTAACCTCACGTTTCGAGAGCCTCTTGTGACTTTGCCGCATAATGTAAATACACATGTAACACAGAACATATCTGCAAATAGCGTTGCAACGATTTTGTCCCTTTCTCTCTCTCTCGTTTGTCAGGTCAGGTAGGGCCTGACATATCATTTGACCTTATGACAGTCTGACGTGAATCGATATGGGAAATTCGAGTCCTAATCGATGGGTTTATAATCCATGTCGTTTGGGACAGCATGAAAAATAATTTAATTAACAATATGCTGAGATAAAAACACAATGATAAAAAGATTATTGAAAATTGTAGAAATTGTTCGATGAAGGTGAACTTTGAACTCATACCTAAGAAATTTTTAAATTTTGTTGCAGGAATTTAAGGACTTACTCTTACGTAGAAGTATCAAAAAAGAACGATTTTTTTTCTCAAATAGGAATTTTTTTATTTTTTTATGCACACAAATTGTTATTTTTCTTATACAGAAAAATTGTATCGATTGAAACATTTTTTTTTCTCAATTGAAAAGCCTACTGTTGTCGATGAATGTGAAAAATTTGATAAGAAGAAAAAATTTTTGATGAGCTGTTGTAGTTTTCGTAGAAGAATATTTTTTGTAAAATAGTGTAAAAATTCTTTGTATGAAATTCCACAAAATCGGTCGTTTAGTTTTTGAGACAAATTGGTTATCAATATCCAAAAGACATTTTTGATAATTTTCATTTGACAATGATACATAAAGAGTGACACCATCGAGTAAAAATATACACGAGGACTTTAAAGACAGTAGCAAATAAATTTCACACTTTTTTTTTAAGTACATTTTACAGTGCCAGGGAATTCAGGTTTGACAAACTTCATTTTTTTTCCCCATCCCTAACTCAGTAATGTTTAGAGACTCGCGTTAACAATATTAAAAAATCACGATCAGAATGAAAAAGGTTGAAGGTCATGGACTTGTCAAATTGGCTTGGAATGAGCCATGTGCAGAGATTAGAGTGTCCTTGATTAAAAATATACGATAGTGAGACATGAGGCTGTCAATAGTTCATAAAGACTACTGTCCGCTTCGATTTGATATTATCTGGAACCTTGAAGGAACAACTTGAGAGAGAAAAAAAAAAATTTCTATATTTTTCGTCAATAATTAAAAAAAAAATTGATTCGTTATATTTTTTTTTTTTTTTTGTAAAATAAAAAATAGAAAATTGTTGTTGATAAAAATGCAGTTTTCCAATGGCTCACTTTCTTCAATTTTATTGATAAATATCGTGAGAGACGTCTGGCCAAAATTATTCTTTTCTACTTAAAATTGTTGAATCATAATTTTTGAAACCGTTACGAGGTTCACTTTCGACGCAGTCGAATGGTTTGATACAGAAAGGAAAAGGTTAGTAATAATGAAAAAAAACGAAAAAGAAGAGAAACCCCAAAAAAAAAAAAGAAAAAGAAATTGGAACGACGAGAGATGCAAATAATGAATTGAAAAAGAGGTCTGAGTAAGGCGGACAAGTCGCCGGGAGCGACGAATGCATAATTGGAAATAGGCCAATTTTCTCCTATATCTTCGTCCGAGTTTGCTGTTTCTCATGGCGACACAGAAACTCGTTTACGCTGTGCTCGTTATATATTTTTTACGCATGTACAAATGAGTTATTTTGAGAAAAAAATGTGGACTATTGAGAAAAAACACACTTTTAATTACCCCATAGATTTTTATTTTTATTTGTGGTTTGACAGAAAGAAAAAATAAGAAGAAAACTTATTTCTTAAAAATGCTCTGCCTCATTTTTGTCTCTGCAAGTGTCCATACGTCAATTTTTAATTTGCACAAATAAATTTATTTATTATACAAAAAAATTTCAACATTTTCATTAGTTTTTAATTAATTTGTTTATTTAGTTCAATTAATTAGATTAATTCGTTAGTTTTTTTTCTTTCAATGAGAATAAAAAATCGAAGAAAAAAAATGAATAAAAATATAGTTTTCTTTCGTTCATAGGTCAACAATTATGACTCGTTTCAAACGTCTGGGAATAAATTGATGAAAGTTACGGGAAATTAAAGAGTATAACCTTTCGTTCGATATCCATAAATACAACACGAATGCACTTACACATTCACTCATTCTCTTTGCTCTCTTAATAATACCAGCTAAAAATAAAATCACGTGGATCTATAAATACGAACTGTGCGTCTGTCTGTTTGATGGATTGTCATATACATAGCATTTATACGATAAAGAATAATATTGCATTGAACATGAACAGAGTAAAACGAATCAAACTCGTTCAAAAAAAAAAACCTAAACGATCATGTCGATTATTTTTATTATTATTACGACACGAGTATTAATTAACACGAATATTAATTGTTCGATCATTAAATTAATTAAAAGCAATCAATTAAATTCTCAAAACGTTCTGAGACCATATTGTTGTTGGAAATTCTGTTTTTAAATAAATTTCAAACTTTTTGAGTTTTTTTTTTCAAGTTTTAAACATATTTATTGAATTTTTTTTTCTTTTCAAGGACACGTACAAATTTATCAAAAAAATAACAAAAATTGTTACAACCACGATATCTCAATAACCAGGTGACCGATTGAATTAAAATTTCGTCCACATCTTCATTACACAATGTTTTTTTTTTTTGAAATGCTACCAAAATAGTGTCAAAATAATTATAATTTTTATTATTTTGTAATTAGACATGGGGCATTTTTTTACTTGATTAATAAATTCGAAGAAATCTTTAAAAATTTAGAAATTTTTTGTTTGGTAAATGTATTAAAATACTGGATTTAAATATTTCCAAAATTAGGAAAGATCTTGACTGAGGTGATTAACACTTCAATTATCAGCAGATTCTGAGCTCGTAGTAAATCCACTAAAAAGCTATTTCCTCATGATCCAGATTGGGGAGAGTGGTTTTCCGTGTAACGAAGATCACGTTCAATCTGTGTCTCAGAAAACTCAAAGAAAAATAAAAAAAAAAAAGCAGCTGTTGACATCTTTATCTTCAATAATTTCCACTTTTTTCCTCCACTTTCCAATTGTTTTATTTTCATTTATTTTTCACAATTTTTATATCTAATTTTTTAATTCGTAGAGAATTTCTCGTTGCCCTTGCAATTGGCTTTCGAGAAATGCTGTTGAAAGCCTCGTCGAGTGACGTTGACGAAGGGCTAACAATCCATGGATTTTGTCATCATCGCGATTTATATCGATTTATTTATTTTTTTAATTGCCAAATCAAAAACTTCATTTTTTCTTCCATAGTTTGACCTTTTCATTTCTCAAGGGCAAACTTTTAACGCCTGGACTCACGTTCTTCTCCTGTTTCGCTAAAACTCTTATGTCAGCAATTATCGATTCACTTCCACACTTTGGAGGGAACCTGTTGCTCCTCTATATCTATATAAAGTCGTAAGAAAGACAGCTCTTCCAACTTCTCGTCGTTCAACGTAATCCTCCTTCGTCAACCAAGTCAAGCCAGTCCCCTACTTTTTCTCAATGCATATAAACTCATTTTTCTCTTCATATATACACTTCATTTACAAACCTTTATCTATAGTTAGAAAAAAACTTTGTTTAATTATTAAATTTTAAGCTTTGAGTACGGATCTGTGAGATTTTACTTGGAAATTGTATTTTTACATAAATATAAACTAAAATATAATTTTATTTTATTTTAATATATTTATCTATGAATATATTTATTTATTTATCTATGAGATTTTACTTAAATATTGTATTTTTATATCAATTAAAATTAAATAAAAATTAAATTGTATTTTATTTTATTTTAATTTATTTATCTATGAAATTTTACTTAAATATTGTATTTTTAGATAAATTTAAATTAAAATAAATTTTTTTTTTTATTAGTAACCTTCAGGCTACGTACCAATATTTTTTTAAATCAAAAGTGTCTTTGAAACTTCGTTTCCAAATAATTGTTCATCATTAAAGAAACAACGTTAAAATGTGTTTTACACAAAATTCAGGAAAGTGATAAATGCAGACGATATACAGATTTTCATGAATGTGCGGTCGAAGGTTTTATTTCATATTCGAAATTTTTACACTGCTTTTGTTCTTGTATATTTTTGTTTTACGTGAAGACGAAAAAATATGATGAATGTGTACGAAATATTGTTTGATTCTCAAGGATCGAAATGTATTTGAACTATTTATATAGTGAAGCACTTAAATACAATGTACAAAGCTTTTAGCTCGACGTCTGTATCGTATAGTATTTTTTTAACATTACTCTTTTGGTGCTTCTATGGGTTATGCAAGTTGCTAATGCATCGGATTTGTAAAGGATGATCCGTCGTGTGTCCCTCTTTCTCTTTTTGTACCCGGTACGTTCAGTCTTGCTGATGTAATCCACGAGCAAGTTGAATTAATCTGAGGATAAGTTGAAATTTCATGTGGTCGTCTAAACCACGTTCGAAAATCTCCATTGGCCCAATTTCGTCTTTTGTCTTGATCGTTATATAAAATCCGTAATTATTCACCAAAGAATTAAAATTAATAACAAAAAAATTTCATTTTTTCTTCTAAAATATTTTTTTTTCTAAAAAAATTTATCTTTATGAGCATTTCCATATTTCAATATTTAAAAAAATATTTAAAAAATTGTTATTATCGATTAAAAAATTTCCTTCTTTTTCTTTTTTCTTTACTTAAATATTTAAACTTTTTGAGGACTCGTTGAGTTTTTATATGTATTTTCGAACGAAAGAAAAAAAAGTGAAGAAAGAAAGCGTTCGGAAAAAAGTCTCGTCGTCATCAGTGACAGAGTGCTTTTTGCTCAAGATATTCAGAAAATTTTTTTAGTTCCCGAAGGCCAAGTGCATCACAGAGTTACTTTGACCTAAGGCGACTGAGGGCCGACCACTAATTGACAACTATATATAATTTGAACGTGCCCCTGTAGCGACTACTGAATCTTAAGAGATAATATAACTCTCTTTTACTCTCATTTTTTTTCTTTTTTTTTTCTCTCTCTCTCTTTCTCTTTCTTTTCGTTTTCTTCACTTACTTTACTCGGCTTATTCCATATCTTTTTTTTTTTTTTTTTTTTAATTTTTTTTTTCTATCTTTTCCAAATATATACAGATAAAAAATTTCCATCAAAAAGCTTGACTTATTTGAGTTTCAAGTACATTGAGCTGCCACAACTTGTTGGAAACATCGAATATACGAATTGGAGACTAAACCTGACGACCTTTTGACTCGTTGCATGAAATTTCACCGAGACTCCAAGATCAAAGGGTACTTTCGATCGGAAGGGTTCTCTTCCTCCTCGTCGTTCTCCTCTGCGCACATATACGTTACACTGAATTAATAGAATGAGAAGTCAGCTGTGTGCATGTCTATCCGAAATATGCATTAAACTCATGTTCACATTGACGTTTACTCATGAATAGAAACACTAAGTGCACCAGAAATCAGAACACGTGCTCAAGACTCCATTATTAACATTTACAAAAGAGCTTCGTTTTGTACACTCTAATTACGATATTGAAATCGTCCCTTAAATCAATCCAATCAAACGTTCATTTAAACATATTGAAAACTCTTTCAATTATCTTTTCATCACGTTCCCTATTTATTAGAGACACAAAATATTTATATTTTACCATCAAATTACGAAATATTTGTAAAAGAAATCTTTAAATGACATCGAAAAAAAAATTTTGTCAAAATAGTCAATTATTTTGTTGAGTATAATCATTTTCATAAAATGTCAAAAAATTTATTATCATTTAATTCATCGTATTCGACAAAATAAATTAACATTTTTCAACAAAAATTCGTTTTCTTTATAAAAATTAACAAAATACAAAACTATGAAAGAATTTTCCCAAAATCGTGATATTGGAAATACGTCGATACCAAAAATTGAATTTTTTTTCTACGATTTTTTTTCTTCGAGTTGTGATCCTCAGTAATTAACTTTCGCTCGAAACTAGTTAAATAAAAAATAAAATAAAAAAAGTTGGTTCACGTGTATTTCGATTATGAAATTTCAATCGTAAACGAACAGCGATACGTGCGTCGTTGGTGAGTGACTACGCCAGTGATCTCGGCAGTTGAACAGCCTCGAGCGAAGTCAGTACTTCATTGGGTGACCGCTCAGCCAGTAGCCAGGCTCGAGCATCGATCGTTCAGCAGGAAGCAGTTTTTTAGAGTTTCTCATGGTGCTAATCAGCTAAAACTTAGTAAAAATAAATGTTCGATTTTATGAACCAGGTTTTCTTCAGTTTTTTTCGTTCCCTGAGCAAATTCGATTCCCGAGTAGTGAGTTATAAAAAAATTGGTTGTGGGCAATACTTCGAAGGGTCTCAAAGGACTAGGAACAGGAAGAGGAAGTCAATAAAGTGGAAAAAGAAGTCCAGGCTCATAAAAACCTTCGGAAGTATCGACAGGAACAATTAAAATAAAATAAAAATATTTTTATCACAGAAACAAATGATTTGGAACATAAAACACGTTTTTACATCTCGTATTTGTGATTTTATCATCAATTATATAACTCGCTTATATAACGTATTGAAATTCGTTGAATTTATCGATGCAAAAACATTTCTATGTATAATCATATTTTCCAATGGCGAACCAATGTTATTTATGTATTGTTTATCTCTCTGTTTACAAACACTACGAAAATTTCGTAGAAATTTCAATATTGAAGAATGACCGGAGAATATTCTGCGGTTGACAGTTGAGTTGTATAAAATTATTCCTCTGAATTCTCAGTCCGATGAGCTTGGTCCATATTTTTTAATGGTTCACGAACCATTTCATCGTTTCGATCTAAAGGGAATAATTTTCATTGTTTTTTTTTCTTTTTTCAATGTTCTAAAACCAGAAAAACTGTTTATCGTTTTTTCAAATTTGTTACAAAAATGTCAAGTTGATAAATATTTTTCTACGGTTGTCAAGACGTTTATAAAATAAATTTTCTTGCATCAAAAATATTCTTTTCATTCGATAAATTATACTTTTCGTTTATTTTTCTTCTAAATATTTTTTCAACTCAATTAGTGACAAAATAAAACCCTCAAATTCAAATTTGTTACTAAAATGTCAAGTTGATTGAGAAAATTTGAAAAATATTTTTCTACGATTGCCAAGACGTTTAGAAAATTTCTTCGATTCAAGTTTTCCATATTTTTGTTAAAATTCATTCGATTTACGTGATTTTTACTATCAATAAAGTTTTTTACATCAAAAATATTATTTTAATTCGATAAATTATACTTTTCGTTCATTTTTCCTCTAAATATTTTTCCAACTCAATTAGTGACACGATAAAACTCTCCAGACACCTTTTGGCCACGAAATAATGGAAGAATAGCTTTTTGTTACACTTTTACTTTTACGCAGAGTAGCTCAAGATAAGAAAATGATGCATTGACGATGAAAACTTCACTTCTGAATGCATCAGGCCCTAGAGAAACTCGTGTGACGTAATGTTGTCATCGTCGTCGTCTTGTTATCATGGAAATCTTTGCTTCGATTATATATATATATATATATATATATATTATTGAGTATTATAGAGAAACGTAATCAGCCTACATCGGGGACACGATACAATTTGATTCTCCCACCGCTTCAATCATATGGAACATTCAGACTACGAGATACGTAACAATACGTTTCAATGAAGGAATTGATAGTCGATTGTAAAGCTTGATATTTCGACCTATGAAATAGTTCTCGTGAGCTTTCAACATTCATCAATAACGTCTGATCATGCACGCGAGTCTCCAACTTCTAAAAGTCCAAAAAGTCATATATATCGATAAAAAAGAAAAAATCAATAAATAAAATACAAAGTTATCCACAAAACAGTGAAAAAAAAAAACAAAAATTTCTTATGTTGATTGTGGAAACGGAAGTTAAGCAGCCCTGAGCGAGGTCAATACTTGGTTGGGTGACCGTTCAGTCATACACTGACTTACGTATCAATTGCTGAGCAAGAGACCATTTTTCTAAGCTTTTGACGATGCGAAACAACTGTGAAATAGTAAAAAACATTTTTATCGACCGGGTCTTCTACAGTTTCCCTGCGCCCTCGTGCCAATTAAACGTAGTTCGGTAGAAAATATCGGTTGTAGGTAACACTCTGAGGAATTTCACAGTAACAGGGAAGTGAGGGAAAAAAATCTGCTCATAAAAGACTGTAAGAGGCAGGGACATTAAAAAAAAAAGTCCATTTAATTATATTTATTTGCTCTACAATTTTTCATCTTTACGATCAAAAAATTATTGACTCGTATTCATCGAAGGATTTTTTTTTCACGAGTTGAAGCAAAAATTTCGTTGTTTCTTACTTGTCCAATGTCAGTTTTTCATGTGAGAATAAAATTAAGAAAATATTTATCAATTTTGATGGTTTTTTTTCATGATTCTAAAGCTCACTCGTTAGCTTCGAATAAAAATGAAAAATCAGGTCAAATTGTACGTACCAAGTCCCTAGAGCACTCTAATGACAATTGCAACGTTGCTGTTGTTTACAATGCACGAGTTTACGTATCAATTATCTTTATATAGACATTTGTATATTTTATAAACATATTTTTATATTTTTTCATTGAGTGAATAAATAATGCTATTCGGTATTATTTATAGGAAATAACGTATTGTTATCTAATAGATTTGTTGCACTTTGTATCGTCGATTAAATTATACGATAGAGATACAGTTATGCAAATAGCTCGAGTGAATTACGAGAGAGACACGCCCAGCATCTGCAAGTTAAACGGAACTTGCTAGTGCACGAAGAATCATATATTATTCGCTTGGAAGGACGATCGTATATATTTTTTTTGGTCGAGATAACTCGAACAAAAGGATAAAAAAGACATGGAAATCTGACTATAATACTCTTCACGAGTTAATGACTCTTTTAAGCAATTATATCGTCTCGAATACAATTTTTATTGAAACCATAAAAAAAGTTAATTAAATGATCAAACAAAATATCAAGTTGTTATTTAAAAAAAAAATTTTTTGTCGCAGTTTTTTAATCATTGAACTACTATTTTGACAACAAATTATTCATTAAAATTAGTAATTATTTGTCACTCGCTACAAATAAATCGAATTTCGTAATTTTTCATTAAAATAATTTTTTTTTAATAAACTACTGAAAATTTCGGAATGACAATTTTTTCACAATCGCAATACACTTTTAACAATTTTACAGAATTATTTGAAAATTTTTCGTCCAGTCGTAGGTCGTTTAAAAAAAACAAAGAAGCAATGAATTTTGAATTCTTATATTTTGTGTTAAAATTCGTAATTGAAAGTTGAAAAAAAAGAAACGAGTTTGAAAAAAAAAACAAGAAACACTCTCGCAAGTTCAGAAAAATAAACTTTTTTCGTTTATGAATTAACTTTGCGTGTTGCGAAGTGATATTTGAAAATATTTCGAGTATCGTGTGTCTAAACGATGCCTTTACGATGCATCGTTGATTAAAATCATACGAACCATGACCCAGCCACCCGTAGTTGTAATAAAAATTTCTCAAGACATTTTGGAATATTTTTCAGTTGAACTTAACTTCAATTTCGTCTGGTACTTGGGCATATCTCAGTATCTCTGTCACGATCATGTATACGGGATAGTAAGTTTACGAGTTTCCAGCAATACGGATGCATTCGCGTAAAACCCTGTCATAAAGTATAAAAATAGACGCGAGAGAAAAAGAAAAGAAAGTGATGGGATTCGTGAAAAGTCAACGGAAAAAGAGAGAGAGAGAGAGAGCGAAAGAAAGAAAGACAGAGAACGAAAGAAAGAAAGAAAGAAAGAGAGAAAGAAAGAAAGAAAGAAAGAAAGAAAGAAAGAAAGAGAGAAAGAAATCACTGTTTCTGTTAGTCTCAGTTTGTCTCGTACGAGACTCACACGTTACGAAGCAAGCTTAGTATTATTATTATTATTATTTGTGTTTATTTTGATTTTTTGTTTACAACTGTCACGAAGATCCGAGAGATCACGCCATCAAAACATCAAATGTTACCGAGGACTTTATATCTTCGCTTACTTCGTTGCTTCCGTTTTTTTTTTTTCACCAGCATTTCTTTTATTTACTCGTTGATTTTTTTTTGTTTCTTTAGGGCGGACTACTGGAAATCCCAGGGACGAAAGTTTTGCGACTTCTGCAAGTGTTGGATCGCTGACAACAAACCAAGCATTGAGTTTCACGAGGGCGGCAAGAAACACAAGGAGAATGTCGGCAAAAGGCTCAAGGAGATTCACAAAAACAGCGCTAAACAGGCCAAGCAAACTCGTAAATTTGAGGATGATCTCAAAAAAATGGAAAACGTAATTAGTCCCAACGACCATCACTCATTTTTTTTCCTTTGTTTATTCATCCGAGACTTTATTTTTATCGCCACTTTTCTTTCCTTTTTTAGGCTGCGATGGCTGCTTATCTCAAAGACGTCGAAAGCAACAACGTCGATCTTACCGCTGAAAAAATTATGCGTGACAAATTAAATAATTCTGTTAAAACTGAGGTAAAATTACTCATTAAAAGTCACCGATCAAATGTTTTCTGATCCGAAGTACCATTTTTTTAATACTCTCTACGTTTTTTTAATTTTTTTTTCTTCTTTTTACAGTCGCCTGAAAATCCTAATCAAATGCCTTCAGCTTCACCGGACACCGAACCGAGGTTTAATAAAAATCGAAGTTATCGTGACGTGAGTAAAACTAATTATTCATTTTTTTTTATCTATTCACTTTCAATTTATCGATCAAAACGTTGGAATTAAATGAAATTTCAAATTTATTGATTTTTTCAATGAAATCTCAAAGATTTTAGGGAAAAAATCTTCGTTTTCGAATATTTTGTTCGAAATAATGAAAAAAATATCTTTCAACGAGACTTTGGAACATACTTTTTTACTGTCGATTTTTCCGCAACACAAACTTGACATTTTTCTCGTGTTTTTGTAAAACACAAATTTTTAGTTCTTTTTTTAATGACGAGCAATGATTTGGAAATATTTTGACGTTTTAGAGTCATTTAAAAAAAATAAAAATAAAAAATAATTGATTTTCACAGCATCCTTCGGACGTGGATTACTGTGATCCATACGCGCAGGCGAAACGTAACCATCAACAAGCGAAATTGGCGTCTCAAGGTGTTCCAACAACTAGTAGCAGTAGCGAAAACAAGACTCAGGGGAAGAGTAATAAAGGGTCGCGTGAAAAGCGAAAAGGAAAAAAGCCACAAGAGGACCAATCCGCCAACATAGCACACTTGCAAAAATTGTGGTACGAAGCTCGTACTCCCGAAGGATACACATATTACTGGCACATAGAAACTAACGGTAAAAGAATTTTTCAACCAATTTTCTTTCCTTTCCCATTTTTTTTTCTCCAATCTTATTTTTTGCCAATTTTCTTATCCGTTTTTTCTCTCCCTTAAAATTTAACTTTTTTATCAAGTTTTGACTTTTTAAATTCAAACGAGTCTACCGTATGAAAATAAAATGTTAATAAATAAATTTTTTTAACATTTCAAAGTAAAAAATGAAATTTCATATTTTTTTTTTCCCGAAAATCATCATTCGATATTCGAAAGAACGAAATTTTTGTTTTATCGTTAAATTCTTGAAGAAAATCGAGTAGAATATTCCAATGAGCATCACAAAATTTGTGTAAACATAAATTTCAAATAGAGCAACACAAACAAATGTGTATGAAGTGTTTTTGTTTTACAATATTTTCGTCATTGTGGAAAATGTTCGATTCTATGCTTTCATTCATTTATTTATTTATTCATTTTTCTTCGTTTCCTATTTTCCTTTATTCGAAACGTGTGTCTCTATTTTCTGAATCGAGCACGAGCACACATGATCGATAAAGGTTCACAGCTCGCTTCAAAGACCGTTTGATAGTAGGAAATATCAGGTTTCACAAGAGAGTATCAGTTCGATCATTGCAGCTTATCGTTGCTTCTGGTTTTCTTCCTTCTATTTCTTTCTCTTATCCTCCATTTTCCCTTTTTTCTTTACTCTTTCTTGTCCTCCATTTTCCTTCTTTTCTTCATTCTTTCTTATTCTTCATTTTCCTTTTTTTCTTCACTCTTTCTTCTCCCTCTGTTCGCAATTTTTTCTCCGAGTCTGTATAATGATAAAAATGAATAAAAATTGCGTTACCAACTTGCAGAATCGGTTTGGGATCCGCCGGCTGAGGGTTTCATGTCAATAGCTGAGCAAGAAGACGAAGCCAAAGAACAAGCGATACAGCAAGAATTTTTAGAGCAAATTGACAAGGAAACCGCCGAAGAAAAAGCTCAACTCTTGGAAGAAAGAAGAGCAAACGCTGAGCGCGAACAACTCAGAGAGATAAGAAAACGCAAAAATGAGACAAGAAAAAAAGACGATCGTGTGGAAGTGAAAAAGGAAAACGAAGAAGACGTCCCTGATAAAACGATGGAGGACGACGCGGACTCGAAAAATGAAGAAGAAATTCCTTACAGACGAGATTACAGTGTTCCTGAAAAACCGGAACCTTACGGACCTTGGCAAACAGTTCAAATCATGTAAATAACGTATTTTTTATTTTTATTGCATTGTTTTTTATTTGCATTTTAGAAAAATTTTAAAAAATTAGAAAATTCTATATTTAACAACGACAAAAAATGTGTAATTCGATTATTTGGCATTTTTCTTAGAGACCGGAAACCCGTGGATCTTCAATTACCAAAGAAAAAAGCTCCATTGGTGATTCCATCTTTGCACAACCCCGATCCAACACCGTCGAAAAGAATTTTCACGGAAAAAGTCGTGACTCAATTAGCGACCGGTGACAGCGACGATGAAAAAATACCGACGACTTTTAAAAAACGTAAATTCGGCATGAAGAATGTTCGCAAAAGAATGAACGATGATTGATTCCGTTCAATAATCTAATGAATTTTTTCTCCTTTTTTTCTTTCATCGTACACTTACAAATTGTTGCTTATAAAATTGTAAAATACGAGAAAATCAGTGAAACGGTATCGAAGTTTTATTCGATAGTACTCGACTAAATATAAGCTTTTCAAAAATAAATTTAAACCTCTGTCACTTATTCGTTATTCATTCCACAATGGTTCATCGATTAGACACCGAACGAAACCGATTTAGTAGAAAAATAAAAATAAAAATCCAAGCTGAGACTAAAAATGTGGATTTCCGATATCGACAGCAAATCGAATTTTCATAAATCGCTGGGTTTTTGACCTCCAAATCTTTATTTATCAAATAAAAACTGAATGAAACGATAGAAGAAGAAAATTTGTTTAAAACGAGACCAAAGATTTGAAAACTTAGTTTTTTTTGTTTCTGTTAGTTTTTACCAACAGTCGATAATTTTCGAATATAAATATTGGAATGAAACAGTAACCTGCCTTACCGACAAATTTAATAGACGAGGGAGATAAAAATCTTCACGTTGTTTCGTCTCTACATGAACTTCATCAAATCGCTGGCGGTGGGATGTGTGTGTGCTTGAGCTTTTTCAAATTTGAACAGTAAAATCAATCAACTGTCAGTTAGTCGGCATGCGATAATAAAGAGCGTCGGCTGAATTTTTTTTTTACCACAAAAAATACACTGCGTTAACGAGATTTAAAAAATCACGAACGATTTAGTGCGGAGAGGAAAAAAAATGGAAGTCGGCGAAGGGACACAAAAACTTCGAAGAATAGCCTCGAAAAATGGAGCTGATTTAACCAACATAACAATACAGGGTACACCGAGACCTCAAGCGACGTCAACTGTGGAAAGACGAACGTGAGTTTTCCAGAAAAAATAAAAACAAATTCAACAAAAACAAAATTCAATGAATCATTGGGAAAAGAAAACTCACCGTTTGATTATTTCCCTCGAACCAACAACATCGCACCCACCTGTTGAAGATTCATTTCTTGTTGGCTTCAGATACGGAGTTCGAGATCTCGTACACGATTTTAATTCAAGTGAAAAATACAGGCGTTTATACGATTCTCCACCCGGTGACAGGTCTAACAATGCAACTGATGAATCGTTGGGTATTTTGGAAAATCTTCCATCGTGTGAGTCTTTGCCTAAAAATTTTTTAGTTCCCTCAACGTTGTTGTTAGCCAAAACATTTATGTGTCAAATTTGTTAAATGCTACTCTGTGCGTACCTGTCAAATTTTAAAGAAACTCACTATTCCAGGGTTGAGATATTTCTAATCAAAGATTCTGCAACTTGGCATGCGTTTCTTAAGCAAAAAAAAATGTTGCAGTTCTTGCAACGGGCATCGAAACTTCCCTAAAGATTATTTTTCAAAAATATTTTCAATTGTGCTGAAACATGTGACAAAATATGTTGAAACAACACAAAGATTTTCATTTTTTTTTTGTTACGGACACGTAGCAATGGAAAATATTGTCCATTTCGTGACGAAATTGATGGTTTTTCCATTTTTGTGAAATGTGACACAAAAATTATTGAAATGTTCCGAAAAAAACCCTCAGAAAATACTATTGGTGTCTCATAATGTTGGAGGTCATTTCACTTTATTTTTAATATCGCTAGATCATTTGGCTCATGGTCGTGAGATATTTTTTGCGATTGATCAATTATTGATTTTGGTATTTTATAGTTTTCAGCAACGAAAGTGCCTCGGACAAGAATAATTCAAATTTTGCTAATGTCTCGGACGAGAGAGAGTTAGCGAGAAAATTACTGCAGAGATGCAGCGAATTTCATTTGTCCAATCCCATATCAGGTGCGTCAAAGAATTGATAAATTTTGTCCAACTCTCCAAACTTTTTGAGACAGTTTTTCTAGAGGTTTTAATTTACAGATGGAAACAAGGAAAATAATGCAAATTCTCCAAATTTGTCGGAAGATCGAACTCCTTCGACGCTTTTGGATTCGGGACAGTCTTTTAATCTGTCACTGGCAACACCGAAACAGCAAAGTATTCGTAAAACATCTGCTGAAAAACTCAGTACTACGAGTGTGAGAATCAAAATATTTGACCCTTTTATTTTATTTTGCAATATCGATATTTTTTATCAACATCAAAAAAATCCTCAAAATTCGAAGCATTTGATATTTACAAAATAAGGAATTTGAACACCGTTTGTCTTCAATAATTTTAATATAAAAAATAATCTAGACACAAAAAAATGAATAAATAGTAAAAAATAATCGTGTGAATAACGTCATAAAAATAATGACAGTCAAGAAATTATTATAAGAATGATGAAAATCTTAACAATTGTAATTTTTGGTGAATATCCAATAAAAACTGATATTAACAATGAAATTTCAGATGAATTTTGAGCCGAGCGAAATAACAGCCCGTTCTTCAGCAATGAGTAAAAGTATAGAAAACAAAGATGGTCAAACATCGATAGAATCTAGCAGCGGAATAAGTTTCGGTTCTGCAGCTGCTCAGCTAATGGCACAATTCGAAAACGAAGATTTTCAATCCGGTTCGTTAATGTCGAATCAGTTTTTAGCTGACGAGTTATCCTTCCAGCAGAATGGCTTGTACGCTCTTCCAGTGGCGACCAGCACTGAAAAAGAACATCTCTCATTGTCTTGTTTTTCCGGAATAATCGGAGATATGGATTTGACACTGGAGTAAGAATAGGAGAACAAGATTAAGCGTTCTACACAAACTTTTCGATAAACTAATTCTCGTGTTTTTCAACAGTTCTCACGTTGGACGTAAAGTCTCGGTTGGCGAATTTTTTAAGAGAAAATGTGGAAACATAGGTCAATTAACTGATGCTGAAAATCCTTGTGAAAGGCCAAGTTTCGGTATGGATATTAAAAGTCCCACTAGAATTGGCCAAAATGTCCCTTTAGTAGATCTTACGACGATGACAGAAGGTAACTTTGCTTGAATAATATCGATAAACATAAATTTATTGTTAATTAGTTTCAAGGAGGTTCACAGCGTTAGGCATTCGTTAGACGAATTCGATGTTTCATTCTTCAAAACTCTAGAAGTCTAGAAATCGAGTTATTTTTTGTGAAAAATCGTCTTTTTTCGTAACTTCCCACAAGACTTCTTGTTAAAGTTGCGATTTTAAACACTGAATATCTCGATTACTAGACGGTAAAACCTTCTCGAATTTTTTAAAAATTGTATCTGATGATTTTGGCGTTACTCTGTAGAAATTATTATAATTATGGCGCGTGAACCTCGTTAAAAGAGTTCAGGAGATTAATTTGAATGAACATTGAAATTTCCAGATTCCACGAGTGATGATAAAAGCGACAAAATGCTAAAGAGTTTTTCTGAGAATACGAAGGAACATACGATCATGAGTCTAAGTACAATCGCCCAGGCATTGAAAGACATCGACAGCGGAACACCGAGGCGTCTGGTTGATCAACTTCTCATGGCCAAAAAACAAAAGAAAAAGTGTGAAGCGGTCCAAGCTCATAATCTTACGAGTGACACGTACACATTGCCGCTGCCTAATTTTCGAAATTCATTGCCAGTTTGTCCATCGGTAGACAGTACGAAGATTGACAAAGAAGAGATTTTACACGGTCGGAGTGTGAAGTTATCTTTAGACAGTAAAAGTATACGTCAGACTTTTTCGTCAAAGTATCATCACTCGTCTCAAAATTCTGTTGCTGTTGAAGAATTTGGAGATACATTTAATTATGAAGGAGAAAATAGTTTGGCTGAAATGCTTGGTGACAAATTATCGTCGAAGGATTTTTCTAATCCAAAAATAACGAGCCCACGTCTGGAAAAAATCGGTATATTATCATTTGTTATCAATTCATTTATTTTATTTATTTATCGTTGAATTATTATTATTAAATTTATAGATTATTTATTATTTATAAATTTATAATCAATTTTGATATCGAATCTCAAGAATGAATTATTAATAATTCACTCGTAGATGTCAGGAATTTTGCAACGGTAAAGGAAGAACAAGCTCAAAATAGTCCAAAAATCGATACGTCCTCGAAATCTAAAGAATCTCAAACGGATGTCAAAAAACGTCGAAGCACCGATCCACCACAGACCATTACTCAATCGATGATAAAAAAGGAAAACACTTCGGCTCATCGTTCCGCATTGGAAGCGAGTGTAGCGACAAACAGTTCGAATGAACAAATTCTCCCGAACGGTTTGTTCAACTTTTTCTCTTCATTTTCGACGTGGATGATGGAAAAATCTGCTAATATTTTCGAGCCTAGAGATACGTCCTTGAAATCGGAAATATTTCTGCAAAATTCACAAATTCATCATAATCTCATTCATTGTTGATACGAAACCCACTTGCACGCGTCTCTCACTTTTTCATGCAGCAATATTTGCCAAAAAAAAGATTCCAAATCCAAATTATTAATTAAATTATTAATATATCCAAATTATTAATTGTATTAAATTATTTAACAATGCAGACTGCGAACATTTTTGTCAATCGTCTTCTATAAAATTTCTAGAACACGTTGAAATCGGAAAAAATACAGAAGAGCTGAACCACTGCATCGTTGGTGTACGAAGGGAAGTGGGCATTGAATTAGTGAACAAAAGTCATCGATGGATAATATGTTCGTTGAGCTTGACTCAAATTCAAGGCGATAGAAACGATATTGAATTTGAAGTTACACCAAAATCGATGCTCATACCTGATTCCAGTAAAATAATCAAGGTATCGTTTAAAAAACTCTTTCTCTTTTTGTTTTGACAGATTCCATGGCCAATGGTACAAAATCTCAACGAGTGACAATAACTAACCGAAAAATTCTATAATGACAAATTTCGGGTTCAAAATTTTTTTTTTTTTTCTTTCTTTAATGACCATTAAGTGATTGTAAAACGATGGAAATGATTATAGATTGGCGTTAAAGTTCTAAAACAAAGTAAGCCAATACGAGCAACGATAAATGCTGAAATGTCGGAAATGCCAATGCGTTCTACGTGGCAAATGCAGCATACGATGTGGTTCGTTCCGGAAGAACCAAAAATTGTCATCACTCCGCACACGTTAAAAGATCAGCTCGAATTCGAAACCACAGCCGATCGTTCGAGTAAAACGCAATCGATAATAGTGGAAAATAAAAATAGCATCGATGTCCCACTTGAGTTGTTCATCGCAAACGTACGATTTAAAATTCTTTTGCTTTCGATACAACCAAATATAGCGAAAAATAATTCAATTTTTATTAATTCATTTACAGAATAAGGAACAAAGGTTTCACTTCGAATATCCTGAAGATGATCCCAGCAGTGATGGACATCATAATAATCATTCCATTCATATCGTTCTCAAACCTTCAAAACAATTTGAAGTTCTTGTTCGATACAACGGAATGACCAGCAGTGATAGAAAAAGTAAATTGAGCAATATTTCAAAAATTTGTTGCCACTTATTCTTGAAAACGAGATCGAGCAAAATTTCAGGATATGAATTCTTTCGCATCCATTATTCGGATAAATAAAAATGATTGTCGCGAATGTAATCGTTCGTTTTGAAAATAACTTTCTAATAGATGTTTAATAGCTATTTTCACTTTTCTGAATGTGAGAATACGACTCTAATCGTCTGAGCAAAAAGGTTGAAGTGTTTTAAATATTATGAATTTTTCAACTCTCAAAATGACTCAAAATTTTATCGTGTTCATATCTCCGAGAATAGTCTTTTTTTTTGACGTTTTGTTTAGACTCTGAAAAAAAGTAACATATGCATCTTCGACTTTTTAAAACCTAAATAAGGAAACATTAGAGACTGATAAAAAACGAAGATTGAAACTAATCGTAATAAAACTAACTGTTAATTTTATTCACAGAGAATGAATCATTCTGTCACACAGCAAAATTAATGCTGAGCATACACGAAAAAGAGCAAAAGCTTCTTATCAAAGAAATTTCTCTGGTTGGTTTATATACTACAATGAAACTGACGTCTGTCGCAGCAGAAAGATCGTCCGAAAATTTTCGTTGCGATACACCGCAACAACGTCCACCTTTAAGTTCACCAACT
Organism: Campoletis raptor; assembly: GCA_948107755.1. NCBI lineage: Eukaryota > Metazoa > Arthropoda > Insecta > Hymenoptera > Ichneumonidae > Campoletis > Campoletis raptor. Next base: position 23,392,083 of record OX403623.1, read on the forward strand.
TCTCCTCACAGTTGTGCCTCAAATCGGTACGTTCGGAAAATGATTAATTGACTTGAAACCTTTTCACGAAAGTTCCATTTTTCTTTTATCAACAAATCTTTCTGTAGACGATTTCGAATTTCACTAATTTTTTCGTAGATCTGGAATTTCAGGACGAAATTCTCCATTTAGTTCAGCATCCGGTGGAACCGTAGCCGGCGATGTTGTCTCGATACGAGCCACTCATGCTGCTTTGGTTTGGAACAGCATCAAAGTTGGTAAAAGCGATTTAAAAGAGTTTACGATACGAAATACGAGCAACAACAAAATCAAACTCCAAGCAACGATCGTTGACAATGACAAAAGTTTCAAGGTGAAAAAAATGTTCTACAAAAATTTAAATAACATTTAAAACGTAATATCAAAAAGCTACGACGTTTTATTATCGTTCGAATGACAAAAATGATACAATATTAAAATATATCGTTTGGATCGTTTCGATAATCACAATTTTTTCAATATATTACAGTTTTTACGGGAGAGGCAACATCATGTGCCGAATATTGTGTTAAGCCTGCAGCGAATGGAAAGTAGAACATTCGCTGTAGTGTTTAATCCGAACAATGCAGGTCCGGCAGCAGGAAGAATAGTTTTCAAGCATTACGAACCTCAGAGACAAGAGGGCAGAGGAGAGTCTCGACCTTCAAAAGTTGTGAGTTCCTTTGATTAATAAAAACATCAATATTTAGTCAAACTATGCGAATTATTTATTAATAATTAAAACCTTTGGTGCAAATGATCAAAAAAAGGTAGGAATCATTTCTTAGTCAATCGCTGGTAATCGATTCTGAGTGTCAACAGAAAAATAAAAAGCAGAAGAAAAATATAAAAACAAAAAATTTGGCTCGAGATCCTTGCAATAGAGAAATAATTATTTTGATCGCTCTGGTAGCATTGATTCTTTAATATTATGATGATAATCAGAAAAATTATAATTCCAATTCATTGTTACAGATATTTTTGTACGGTTACGGTGGTGTCGGAAAAGTTGAAATAACTGAAGCATTCAAAGACACCGGAGGTCAATTATGGTTGTCACTGGGAAGCCTCAATGCAGGAGGAACATTGGATGCGAAAATAAAGCTTCAAAACACCGGAGATCTTTGTTCCTATGCAAAAGTAAAATTGACTCCTAAAGGTAAGTTACAATTGCGTCGATTACAAAAAAAATAAAACATTTACTGGTTGAAAAAAATCGATGTTTTTTTGGTAATTTTTGTTTCAAGCGGTTTATCCCGCTATGGTATCAAGTTGGCACGTTGAACCAACGGAATTATTGCTCGGGCCAAAAGAAGTTCGTTGGGTCACACTAGAATTTCGTCCAAGAAAGGAAGATCTTGCTTTATTGAGGCGAGCCAACGTATCTCACGTTGGAACGTTGACGATAACTCATGGCGACGAACCAACGAGGCTGAGAATTCGTCGGTCAGTCAATAACACTAAAAATTCTGTTATATTTATATATCGCGAAAATATACACGAGTTTTCTTACAGATTGTATAAAAAATTGAGCCAGAATGGACAGATGAGCGGGAAGGAAAACGAGGCGTTCAGAAACGTCGTTTATCCTATTTGCAAAGTTTTTCCTGGCGAAACTCCCATCAATAATCTGAGTATTATACGTGATTCTGTGGTAAGTTTTTATTTTCTATTTGTACGGCAAATGTTTATTTTTTCACTTGCTACCAAAATGCATAAAATATTTATATATAATATAGAATTTTTACTATATCGGTCTATCGCACTTTTCTTAAACGAAAAATGATGCATTTTCAGGAAAATCTTGGCGACTTGTGTCGCGGTGTACTTCAACAGGAAGTTATGTTGACTATGGAAGTAAATGCTGAGGAAACAATGTCCATATTGCACGACAATGCCGATGATACCCAAACGTTTTATTCGCTTTGTAGCGACAGTAGTCTCGTTTTTCCAGCGACCGATGAGAGCTTCATGCCATCCGAGTATGTGAATATCGACCATGAATAATTCTGTCGAATTTATAATTAAAAAAAAATTTCTAATCATTGTAGATCGAAGTACAGTGAAAAAATAATTGTAAATTTGTTTTTTAGAACGCTTATGGAATGTACAGTCGATCAGCAAATTTACGAGGACGATTTCAGCGTCAACCCATCAACGGTGACGTTGAGACCACCGACAGTTAACGAAGCAACGATTATGATAATGAGCTCGTCGAATGTCGCTCAACCCTTCGATACCGCTGTGTCGCACAGCGAATTTCTTAATGTTCTACCAGCCGAAGGAATGATACCGACAAAACGAGGTTTTCCCATTCGCATACAATGTAAAAAAAGAATTCCTCACAGCATCAATGCTGTGCTTCAAGTATACACCGAAAATGATAAACGCGATGTTCATATCAAAGTTATCGTCTAATCTCACGCGAAACAGAAGCAAAATGTTCTTTCTTCGTCGAAGAGATTCTTTAATATTCGTGCAACAATTACTTAATATTACAGTCGAGAACATCGACTTTCTGAATAGTTACATATTATTTTGTATTTTTTCATGCAATGGAAATAGTGATAATATTTAAACGATTCCCAGTATAAAGACAAAATCAAAACATGAAAAAATTTTTTACCTTTTTTTTTTACAATCAAAATATTTCCATCGACGCATTGAGGAACTTAATCTTGTACAAAAATGACTCTAAATAGAATGTCGGTTAATTTTGTACGTCTTTTTTATAACGATTCTTCAGCCCGTGACGTTTCGGTCAATGTTTTTTTTATTTTTGTATAAATGGATGTTTCCAAAGTAACGTTAAATAATATTGTACTTCATCTTTTTAAATAAATAATCGAAATTGATGAAAATCAATTAATTGGAAATAATTTTATTTAAGAAAATAGCGATTTTGGAGGAAAAATCACAGCAAACCGATGGACCATTCAAAATGGTCGATTATTTTTTAAATAAATTGAATTTACTCGCATGACTGAGCAACTTTCTTTTTTTTTTCAACAATACCAAGAAGATTTTGTATTTTTGGGTTGTTCTATTGAAAAATCCATTGAGGTTTATAAAAAAAAAACTCAAATAATTATTCTTTAGTTTTTATTTTAACTTTGGTCAAAGAGGTGACAGTAAAAATATAATTGTAACGTTGTTGGAGTTGCGTTACTATGCGAGCCATGTTTTGAGCGTCGCTGATACCAGAATGAAGTTTTCCCTGATGAGAAAGGTCCAATCTGAGGAGCATATCGGCAAGGCTTCTGGGAAAATAGTTGGTAGCTTCGCAAAATGATTTTTTTAGATCGATGTATTGTTCAAAATATTCAGGAACTTTCAAATTATCGAGGGCGCACTGGTTCGGCAACATCACTTTCAAATCCCAATCGCCGCAAGTCATAAAAGCGCTAGACTCCGGTTGATTAAAGAATTCTCCTTGGTTGAGCCAGTGCCGGAATTTGTAAAAAACTTGGGGAAAATGTGGTTGATCATCAACCATTTCTTGCATTATTCCCGTAAGTTCCGTACAAAATGGTGTCAGGATCGGATTGATTCTTGGCTTAACATAGTGGTGGAAAACATCCTTGACCTGCCAATCTTTTGTACTTAGAGCTAAACACGGAAACTCTATAATTTCGGGAGTTTTCCAAAATCCACCTTTCTCGCAAGTTGCCTCGAAATCTAATATCAACAAGTAATTGAATCGTTGACACAGATCCGCATGGCTCACTGTTTTTTTAGCCTTTGTAAAACCACGCCCGAGCAATCGATGCGCCATAATCTCGAGATTTATACAAAACAATTTGCTGCGTATATTTACAAAACGTTATTTGTTTTTTAAATAGTTGTGTTTTTAGTTTTCATCATACGGGAGTGTATTTATGTTTCGAGTTGAGGTTATGTACGAATTTAAAACAATGCGCCGTCTAACGCTCTGAGTGGGAAAATTTTTCAGATATCCGGTACCCTACGGAACCTTACAAATGTAGGAATTGGAAAAAAATGTTAAAAGTTCGATCGAGTTCACTTTATTATTCTCGTATCTTTGGGTGTTGCGACTATAAATTGAAATAACATTTTCGTTCAATTATTTGCAGTCTTTCGTTATTATTCACAGCACAAAAACAATTTCTCGAGTCCGGCCACATTTGAAAAAAGGGCGGGAAAAAAATGATGCGATTGAACAGGAAATGAGGTTGCGGCCATACTCGCAAAGCAATAAAATTGACCGCGTAGTAAGCTTCCGGTCCGGTTCACACGATAGTCGGCACATGGGTCCGTGCGTATACAACGACGTTCTTTGGTTATAGCGATAATGCTGTGAGAAAAAAGACCGATTAGTGTATCTACGTGTGCAAACAAAGTGTCCCATTTCGAGTGAACAGCGTGGAAAATGGTAAGAATTAATATACAAGTAAAAATTAATAAAATGATCGATTGGACAAGTACTTATTATAAACAAAAGTTTCGACCTTGCATACCCGCGTGTTCGGAGTCCTTGAGTAGTCAATGAATGGGAATGAGATGTAAAAATTTAAGAGCATTTCATTATTCAGCTTCGAAATTAATATTTTATCGGGAAAACATAACATTCCATTATACAAAACAATTACTGAAATATTAATAACAATATTAATAATGTCGAAAAATAAATCTTTAAAAATCGAATAATACGATCTTTCTCTTTGTCTCAGGGTAAATTTTACGTGCTGTACGAGCATGCAGCGGGCTATGCCCTCTTTGCAGTGAAAGAATTCGAAGAGGTAGGAATGTTGTTGCCTCAGGTGGAGGCTTCCGTGACGGATCTCTCGAGATTCAACGGAGTTGTCAAACTCGTCGGATTTTCGCCCTTCAAAACCGCTTTGGCGGCTCTTGAGAATATAAACAGCATATCCGAAGGCATAGTGCCGGAGGATCTCCAACTGTTTCTCGACTCGTCTCTGCCGAAACCTGGAAAAAAAGAAAAATTAGTACTTGGCGTCGGGGATCCTAAACTAGGGGCCAGCATTACGGAAGCCCTGAATATAAAGTGCGATCATACAGGCGCCGTACCAGAAATCATCAGAGGAATTCGGTACCATTTTCACAATTTGGTCAAGGGCTTGACCGCCAAAAGCTCCGGCATTGCTCAACTTGGACTCGGACACAGTTATTCCAGAGCTAAAGTCAAGTTCAACGTTAATCGGGTCGACAACATGATTATCCAGAGCATCGCTCTCTTGGATCAGTTGGACAAAGACGTCAATACGTTCAGCATGCGTATAAGGTATAAAATTCACTTTATTTACTTATGCTGTGAAAGTTTTATCAAAAAAAGACTGGATTAACGAGGTTCATGTACCACAATAATAATAATACATACAAAGTAACGGCAAAATCATCAGATACAATTTTTTTCAAGATAACTCGATTTCTAGACGGTAAACTTTATCAAATTTTACTCACATTTGAGTATTATTGTTAAGAAGGTTCATACAAAATTAATAAAATTAAACTTTGAATTCGTCTAACGCGTGATTAAACTCCTTAACAAGCAAATTGATAGAAAAAAAAATATATTTTTGAGACATATTGAAAATAAGATTTTAACAAAACAATTGTTTATTGTTTACAGAGAATGGTACAGCTACCATTTCCCAGAGCTCGTAAAAATCGTTCCAGAAAATTATTTATACGCAAAAGTGGCACAACTGATAAAAAATCGAAAAGAATTGACATCGGAAAAATTGGAAGCACTGGAGGAGCTTGTAATGGACAGTGGCAAAGCGCAGGCGATAATAGACGCTTCTAAATCGTCGATGGGAATGGACATAAGTCCTGTAGATTTGTTGAATATCGAAATGTTCGCTGGACGAGTTATTGCTTTAGCGGATTACAGAAAACAGTTGGCAGGTTATTTGCGAACTAAGATGGCAGGTGTGGCACCGAATTTGGCAACATTGATCGGAGATCAGGTGGGAGCGAGACTCATCGCTCATGCTGGTTCGTTGACTAATTTGGCTAAATATCCAGCATCAACGGTTCAAATATTGGGCGCTGAAAAAGCGTTGTTCCGAGCATTGAAGACGAAGGGAAATACACCTAAATACGGTTTGCTCTTCCATTCGACGTTCATCGGTCGTGCGGGAACGAAAAATAAGGGAAGAATATCGAGGTATCTCGCTAACAAGTGCTCGATCGCGTCGAGAATCGATTGCTTCGCTGACACTCCTTGCAATGTTTATGGCGAAAAATTGCGTCAACAAGTCGAGGACCGCCTTAAATTTTACGAGACTGGTGATGTGCCCAAGAAAAACATTGACGTTATGATGGAAGCCCTCGAGGAAGCATCGAACGTCATCAACAACGCCGAAGAGGAAGAGTCTCCCAAGAAAAAGAAGAAAAAAGATAAGAAACGCAAGAGCGAAGCACTCGAGAATGGTCAAACAAATGGCAACGGTGTTACACCTACCAATGGCACTAAAGTTGAAGCTGAAAATAATGGCGAGCCGGAAGAACCTCCCAAAAAGAAGAAGAAAAAGAAATCTAAGAGTGTCAGCGAGGCGGAATGAGGAGACATTTTTTCCAATGTCTCTTCTCCTGCTCGTTATTCCATTTCGTTTTGATACATATATAAATACATATATATATATAAAATACACGATAAATACATAGCTACGGTTTTGTAAATAAGAACCATAAAAATTTAAAGTCAGTAACGAGGTTTTTTCCAACACAGTGAGTAGGACAATTAATTTTTCCTACTAATTCTTTCCGTTTTTCATACTTGTTTTATAAATGACTTTTCATTTGTTGAATCGTCGCATATTTCTGATAATAAACGATATGATGTTCCATGAAACCGAAATATTTTTTTAATATTACTATTTTCTTCAATCATGACCTTTGTTCTTACAACTATCATACGAGATTGTGAGAAATAAATTAAAACACTAAAGCAATGATTAATTATTTCGATTGAACTATAGTTTTTGTATACATGAAAAATGAACGGTCCACGTTCAGCCTGTGATTCGTTCGAGTACAATAAACTATTTAAAAACCTCTAATGGAATGTTGTACGATTAAAAAAATAAGGGAGCTTTTCGATATGAACAAATTGAACACGACGAAAATCTCTCGATTTTTTTTCTACTTTTATTTTTCTCCAGGATGTGTGGGATTGGGACAATAAAAAACTAATTTATTTTTTTAATACCAGCACCAATGAGCATTTAATGAAGATAAAATTATATAGACTGCAACATATCTATAAATACTCGAATTAATCGTATAATTTTTTTTCTCTCGATATAATAATGAACAAACGAAAAATAATAGTTTTTTTTTGCCGAAACTACTGAGTTCCGAATCATTGGCCATATAATATTCGTGCAATAGAATTATTTGTCGAAACAGTATCGATTATTGATCACCGTTGCGAACTACGTTTTTTGCAATTTATTCATTCGGTTATAATTTATCATTTATAATTATGATTCGATGAGCTTGGAAACGATGATTGTTTTTAACGATTTAACTAAAAATCGTTGGAATGCTCCAAAATACGCACGAATATCATTTTTCTTTTTCAATTTTAACTTAACGATCGCCCCATACTTGGGCTAAAACATGGTAGACTTTTTTTCTGAGCGTGGTAAATTAACAACGAAAAAAAAAAAAAAAAATACAGATTGGTAAGGATCGTGATTTCTCTCTCGTCCCTCGGAATAGGAATATAAATCGTCGATTTACGCTCCGTCGCAACTCGAATTTTGTTCCATTGATTTCACGTGCATTCCTCGATTCTACCTTTTTTTTTTACATATTTACTTTCCACAATGTATTTACAGCGGGATATTCAATAGTCAATATCACGCAAATCACATTCATACGGAATATATATATATATATATATATATGTGGGTGTGTGTCACTCTTCAATAAATGCACAATAGACGGAGAAAAAAGAAAAATATTCAACATATCAGGAATTTCAGTCTGACAAAATTATTCTTACGACTCTGAGCCATTAAAAGAGCATTAAAAAAAATTCTTTGCCTACGGAAACAATAAAAATCGGCAAATTTGCGCAAAAAATACTTAAAAGGAGAATAAGCTTCATTCGTAAATAAAGCAATTTTTTGTAGACTGAATGGGGAGATGGGAATCACATTATTTTGTAACAACATCAATTTACTTTTGGCTCGATTTGTCCGGCCAATAATCGTTATTAAAAAATCCGTTCCTTTACAGAAAGTGTGGGACGGTTCGAAAAATAACAACTGTTAAAACTGTTTTGAGGGATCGAATTCGAGAGATAAACATTCGAACGATGATTGATCGAAAAAATGCAAAAAAACGGTACAAATTGGATCAAAGTGGAACGACTTTGTAAGTCAATTTTGTAATTGGCACTCCACGCAGACAATTAAAACACGAAACAATATTTTCTTTTTTTTATAAAATCTTTAGGATATGTTTGAATTAGCTATTATCGCTATCGTTTAAAAAAATGCATACATTCTGAACCGGATTTAAAATCGTCGAGAAAAGAGAACGATTTTCCACAAAATCCATTCATACCTTTCGTTTTTTTTTTTTTTTCTTATAATGCCAGAAAAAAATGCTCTCTGTAGCTTTCTCTCTCTCTCTCTCTCTTTTCGGGAGCTCAGATTCCGATAACAAAATAAAAACAAATAATTTCTCAATGTTAATAACGCTGTAAATCTATGACTCCACGGTTGCTTATTCGTTTATATATATATACTCCAGCTGCTCTTTGACTGTACCACGGCTGAGAAGAAGAGTCAAGAAAAAAAAGTACATTTTAAGTTCAAGACTATTCTCCGTGCAGCTGAAAAGATATAATGCGAAAGCTCAGCAAATACACCGTCGTCGTGTGGCTTTATTGCTTTATTGCCAGCTTCCTTTTTCTCTTCGTTCACTTTTTTTTCTTCTCCTCTTTCAATTTCCATACAAAGGATTTAACAACCTTACAGCAAAGTTATATTGTTTTGTTTCTTCTTATCGAAAAATTAAACACTAATGAACCTGCCTTCGTCTTAAAAACTACGGTAATAATAATAATAATAATAATAACTACCATGACGAACTAATTAGTTAGTATTCTTAGTGGCTAATAATTATCTTTGTAATTAAGTGGTTGCTTCAATATTTTTCTTTTTATACTTGTTTCTTTTGTTGTTTTTTCGTTCTCGAAAAAGGATATGCACTTCTTCCTGTCCCTCGTTTGGAGAAAATGGAGTAAAAGCTAGCGATTTTAACTACGTCTCATTTCTCGTCTTCGATACCTCCGTTTTCACGGTTTCGATTTTCCTTCTATGTGTCTTTTTTCTGTTATTAAGCTTTTTTTTGTTTTTTACAAAAGTCGGTGTATCGTTTGACTAATAGTGGGAATCAGATTGGACGCACTTTACTAACAAGGCAACTTGTTCGCCCAATCTATCTGCCCAAACCATTTACACAATATTTTTTTTTTTTTTTTTCGTTTGCTTGTTGAAAAAAGAGGTTTTCCGTTGCTATCACACAACCACGACAGCTCTTATTTTTATCTTTGTGATGATTCGAACATTTGTTTCCTCGTATAAAATCAATCGTTCTCTCAGTGCACCCACTCGTTCGTATTGCGCTAAACTTCGCCTCGTCTTTTGTGCCACGACAGTCGTCTTTTTTCTTTTTTTTTTTTGTGACGATACCTCGGAACTGTTTTGTCCCTTTTATTTTTCTTCTTAATCTTTTCCCTAAATTCCGACTAGCTTATCTAACTTTATCGGTACATTCTCGAATGTTTTTTTTTCTTTAATCCTTCTTCATTTTTACATAAATATTATGCAAATTTATGCATTATTTATCGTGCATTATTTAATTCGTGTTTTAAGGAAGCACGTATTGTCAACATTGTTTATTTTTCTTCTCCTTCTCCTTCTTTGTTTTTCTTTTTCTTTCTCACAGACGTCGACGTATTATTTAATGTTTCGGCCTTCGAAAGCCCCTAATTTTAGTACGATCTACCTCTTATGGGTGCACCGACTTTCGTAAAAATGTCACATCTTCTCATTGAAACGCTGGGAAGAACGTCGGACTTGCCGGAGGAGGTGATTGCATCAACGGCCCTCCGAATCTCATCGACGTACCACCTGCAACGAGTTCCTCTATCATAGAAGAGCGATCGTAGTATTAGAATTTGACATGAACTATGAAACTGTTGGTCAGCATAAATTTATTAATTGTTTTATGAAACATTCAAATTTAAAGTGAAAAAAAGTTAGAAGCATGGAAAATGAGTGGAGAAATTATTTTTCGTTAACAAAGCAAAAGATTAGTTGTGGATTCATTCATCGAATCTTGTGGATTAAAAAAAATGCCTTCACTTTCGACGAAAACATTTTACAAAAACAAAATATTGTTAGAATTATAGTTATTCAATTTTTACACAAAAATTACGATGAAATGAAAAAAAGCGATTTAATGAAGGAGAAAATTTGAAATGAAAAATGAAAAAAAAAATGTTTTGTTTTACCCAAAGGTTTGGCTTGATGCTGTGGACTATTGCTGGCTAATTGATTCATTGTTGGCGCGGGTCCCGATGGTTTCGATTTCCCGCCCATAAGATTATTGAGATCGATATTTAATCCTGCGCCTGCCCATGTTGAGCCAACCGGCGTTATCGTCGAATCGTTCGACGCGGTAGTTGCATTGACCGGTATGGGCGAGAGAAAGTTGCTCGCCGAATCTGGAAACAAGTATTTCATCATGACGGAGTCTGACCGAATCTCTTACGCGGACGCGACAGGTGCATTACGAAAAAGTAGAACGTGCGAATACAAACAAACCCAAACAAAATAACAAGAAACTTCGTCAACAACCAAAATTTACTTCGTACCCGTTGCAAATACTGAACTCGAGTCCAATGCTGACGTAAGATTGTAAACGTTCCCTTGATTATAGACATTGCTGTTCGATAAGTTTGCATTATTCGATGAACCCACGATTTGCGAATTGAAACCATCGAAATCTGCCAACAGATCCGTGCCCATAGATGCTGAAAAATAATGCATATTCACTATTTATCTATTACGACTAATAATGAATAAAAAACAAAGTTTATTCGGCAAAAATCCTTTTTCGCGAAAAAAAAGTCACATTATTGTGTTTAATTTTCTGTAAAACAAGAATTTTTCAATAATTTTTTTATATGTTCTCGTCTATTATACGATGAACATTATCAAAATTAAAAATGGCCTTGGCTACAAGTTTATTCTTAAAAAAAGTGTCGAGAAGTTTTGAAATTGAAAAAACTTCATTCATATCGTAAATTCGGACACTAAATATATAGAGGAATTTTTCACGAAAATGCGACAACGAATACTTCACGAATTATTTGACGTAACGTTGAAAATTTGTTCGAATAATAGTTTATGTATGCAAAAAATTAATTTACTTACCGGAATTGTTATTAGCATTGTTTCTTAAGACATTTTGATTATTTTGGCCTTGTGATTGCATAGTATTGAGTAAATTGGTTCCCATCGTGAGATTCGTTGACAAAAGATCAGTGGCTGAACTCGCGGCTGTTGCCACACTCGGTGATTGTGATGGACTGATAAGCGAGGTATTATTGCTTGGTTTGTTGGCTAATGGATTTCCGATGTTGGGTATCGTCGATCCCATTAACGAAATTTGTGCCTGAGGCGTTGTCGACCAATTTTCGTTCGTTATTTTAGCTCCCGAATTGAAAGCCGACGTAAAATCAGCAAATTCGTCGCTATTATCGGGAGCTTTTGTAGCTTTATTCGCGCTTGTGTTCGTAACACCAAAGGCACTGCTAAAATCTCCAAAATTTGAATTTGGACTCTGCGTTTGTATCGGAACGTAAGCGTTTTCACGCGGATTAAAATCATCGTCGTCGTCGTTATGTTCAACGCTCGATTTCTTTTCGCTATTTTCATTTTGCGAATCGAATATGTCGTTCAAAATATCTTCTTTATTCTTCAGTTGGTTACTCGGTGTCGAGATTGTAGTGTTTTTCGGGCTTGATTGATTTTTCTACGACAAAAAACATAAATTTTTTCTTTCACGTTCATCCCGAATAATCGTTTTGAAAAATTGTTTTTCTTAAGAATGTAAATAAAGTCGATAACATCATTTTTTTAAGTTCCCAAAGCTTTCGCAACCGTAGATTTTCTATTCGAAAGTACCGAATAAATAAGTATTTCTATCGCTTTTAAAATATGTCCATTTTTTGTCATAACTTCGTGTTTAAAAAGTTATTTATTCCAAAGACAACGTGGTTGTGGTTTGTAATTGTTCATTTTTTTGATTATTTACTAAACTTACGGTGGTTGATTGATCTTTTCCATAATTCGCAGCTGCTCCTAGGTCAACTTTTTTGACGGGTCGCGGTTGTCGCGACGGCGAAGTCTGGGCAGATTTTCGCTGCATTTCGAACCTTCTTATTTTATCCAAAGTATCAAGTTTGTCACGGAATTCTCGATCGGTTTTTTTTGGACTCGCAGGATTATCGTTATCGGAATCTTCTCTTTCACCATCGTCACTAAAACAAAAATGGAAATAAAAAATCTTCAGTATTTTTCGCGTATTAGTGAAAAAAAAAAAAAAAAAAAAATTATTTTCTGGTCAATGTCGCAAACCTGTTGTTTCCATCTTCGAAACCTCTGCTGCCTCGACTCTCTCTTTCCCAATCGTTGTAACTCTCTATACTCGGTTTATTCCACTTTGGATTATCGGTCCATCGATCGCCACCGCCGAAATTCATACCCATCGCCTCGCTCGACATTCCCACATATTTGTCCTTGTTCTTTTTCGCTTTTTTCCTTTCATCGCGAAGTTTATCGTCGTCCTGTATAAAATCTATAAGCTCGCGTACTTTGTGCCTCACATTTATACCCTGATCTTTGCCAAACTCGTCGACGTACGTGTAATTCTCAAGGGAACGAAGATCGTAAATGTGCTCGCGAGACGATGTTACAACTCGCTCCGAACCATTACGAACCAGATAATTCAGCAGAAGAAGAGACTTAAAGGACGAAAAAAAAAATCTATCAATTTACCCGCACTCTCCATCGTTCAGGAAATCATTATATTCATTCGGGAAACCAGTCTGATCACCAGGTTTAAAAAGACAAAAAAAATACCGAGTACACCTTTATCACTGCCAAACCAGTCTTGGCTTTGGTAGCACTGGCTTTAATTACCTTGTAAGTACGACGCCAGTTTCGCTTATTTTCTTGCAACATTCGCTTCCAGAGCATCGACATTACTTCGGGAAATTGCTCGTACGTGAACGTAGACTGAGCTAATTCTTGCATCATGGCTCCTGATACAAAAACAAACAAAAACGACAAATTCTTTAGTCTAAAGAAACAAACTGCACGCCACATTTCACAACGGAAACATCAACAAATAAAACATCTTTCCGAACCACCTGTTTTTTTTCTTGTATTGACAAGATTTCCATACAAATTGATACCGTAAAATTTATATATACGTTTTTTATTTCGTTTCCACCGAATAGAGAATATTATTTCTACTACAATCTCGAATTCCAAAAACAACATTTTTTCAAAAATGCAGATAGACTTTTGAAATAATTTATTAAACTACCCGAATGTCAAATTTTGTGCTAACTATATTATAAAATAAATTCTAAAGCGGTGAAAAGCAAATTTGGTGGAATTTTTGCCAAATAAAAGATTCAATGATTTCATGTTTCAAAGACCAAAGAACTTTTTTCTAAGAAAACACTCAATTAGAAAAATTTATCCTATTTACAGTTATCTTTGGGATTTCAATGTTATTTATAAGTGAAAGTTGACAATTCATTCATAAAAAAAATGATATTGAAGTTTTCATCGTTGGAACTCAATGATTTTTTTTATTCTTCTTATTTTTTTCATTAATTTTTGGAATCGTCTTAATTTTTCTAGTATATTTAGTTTTCAAGTCATAGAAAAATGTTGTCCAATTATCGCAAATAAACTCTGAATGTAAATTTTTGGTTTTATTTAGAAGAATTTTTAGACAAAATAAGGAAACCAAACTTCAGGCCAGAATCATGGACAGAAAATAATATGCGATGAAAAAAGGATTGACTTTGATAGATTTTCAAGTTTTTTAAATGGATTAGTGATTGGAGTTTGGGTTTTTTTGACAAAAGTGAAGTGTCGTTTTAGGGAAAACTTGATATAAAAAACGATAAAATGTTTGTAATAACCTGTAGGTCCCCAGGCATCGTCGTTCGTGGCTTCCCTGACTTTGGCTTCCGTTTCGGTGTAGTTCATAACAACATTGGTCCTGTGCGCAATAAAATAAATATCTATTACATTTAATCATAGAAATTGGAATAGTTCAACAGTCGTAACGGAGCGATAACGAAATGAGCAAAGAAAATGTTGATAAATGGAAGAATAAAAATATGGGAGAAATTTAATGAAAGGGCGGAGACAGGTTAAAAGCCATAAAAAGAATATTGAAAGAAAACTTACGCCTTGTCCATCAATTCCCGCACTTTCCACATATTCATCATGATATCGTATGTTAAAACCCTCGTCACAATAAATTTTCGATCGGAAGAACACACGATGTTGTTGCCACCAACGTTTAAATAATATCGTTTTTATCCGATGACGTGAAAATATTGTCTGGTGTGAACCAGCTGTTTTTCACTAAAGGGCATTTGATCTATCTGTTTCGCGATATCTGCGTGACCGCGAGTACACACACAAACGTCATCAGAAGGTTGCCATGTTTTATCTTCCACGTTTACCCTAGAATTACCCGAAACACACAAGACAAAAAGAGACAGTGAGAAACAGAGGAGAGAGAGAGAGAAAAAGCGAAAATGAGATAAATTTAAAAGTTTCCGATCTTTATTGTTATCTATTATTCTCTCGACGTGAAAGTTATAACAGTATCGCGGTTCTGAACGTAGAGTACGTATAACTGAGTAATTACGTGTGAAATGATCTTACGGTGGGGTACGTGCAACGGAAGTCGAATGGACAGTGTGTGTGCGTGTCATATACGTGTATATCTATACAAAACTATACGTTTATCTATATATATATATATATATATATATATATATAAATGTGCTGTATCGCTGTATCATTTGTATGAATATACACTTATATATGTATGAATGTATTCGTAAAATATGCAACACTCGCAATACCTTATGACTACACGCACCGTTGACTCCCCCCCCACGTAATGTTCCCTTCACACTCGCTCACCGAATACTAAAGAAAACGCATAAGCGCGATTATCCTCGAGTCGGAGGCAACGTCAAACCCCCTCTATTACATAAATTTATATGGATAACTGGGAATTAAGCGCCGAAAGTACCATTACCGGAATACGAGAAAAAAAATAATTCAAGCCGTCTGGATGACAATTTTTCACTACTCTATACTCTATACTGCCAACCTGTCTTCATACATTATTCCTAACTTTTAATACCTCAGATTTAAGACTACTCAGCCGTCACTTTTGCACGCTGATAAGACGTTCGAATAATCAAAAAATTGATAAGCTCACACTTGTACGTTTACTCAAAATGTATAACGCGATATCGAAGGTGGGCTTTTAGATAACAAATAGATTATTTCTTTTATTGGAGCACAATCATGCTGGGGAATGAGACTCTATATAGATACGTATATTTATAATATGTAGATATGTATGCACATATATGTACCAGATTGCTACAGGTGCAGATATTTTTTTGTATGCGAATAACTGGCTGATGAATTCGAAACAAATGCAAAATATAACAGCCTGGAAAGAATAATCATGTGATTGAAAAAAAGAAGAGAGACAATGGTTGTTTATTTTCATTTTTGAACAAATGCAGCATAATTTATGACTTTGTATACAACAAAAAATTTTATTTCCTAAAAATTTAATTCCTGTGTATACTTTATGGATAAACTATATTAAACCGGCTGTTTCTGAAACTGTCAGTGATGTGAGTTTCTTGCGTTGATTGGTCTTTCGTAGAAGTGAAGTACAGTGACCTCTGTTCAATTTTTGTGGATTAATCATAGTGATCAACAGATGGTAATGAAGATGGCGCTGTACTTCCAGTCCGGCAGAATATCTGGCGTGATTTCGTAAACAAGCGTCAGGGGGAGTTTCTTTTACTTCTTTTGGCCGTTCGTTGCGTGGTAAGTGAACGTTGTGTAAAATTCTCTTTTATTAATCCGTTAATTTTCACGTTTTTCCGAACAATCGGTTTGAATTTTCGGTAAATAGAATAAATCCATGTTTTTCTCGTTATTCCTTTAAGAATATTTTTTCAATCCGATCGCGGTATTTGCAAAATCCGGCCACCTAACCAAGCTTGACATTAGTGGAAAAATAAAGTTTTTATGGCACAGTTATTGAGATAAAGCGATCTTTTAGTTCATCAATTTGTTGCTTAATCTACCTTTTGGTCTGTCATGCTCCTTGCATCAATGTATTTTGCAACAAAATAATAAGTGTCGTGCATATTAAAAAAAACATAACCTCAAACAAGCTCGAAAGGCTGTGTGCTACAGTAACACTCGTCGGTGCATCCATCGATTGGTTTTCAGTAGTAAATTTCTCCGCCATGTCCCCCATGACAAAATTGTTTGTAAAATATAATTTTGAAATTTCTACAAAAAACATTTTTTTCTTCGTGTTTTCGGGGAAAACAAAAATGATCGAAAATCAGTTTCTTCTATGGTTGTGTTTTTGTCTATTCATTTATTTCATAGCAACACAGTTTTTGTTAGAAATCGGATATTTTCTGCATTTAAAAAGATACTAATTGAGTAATTCTACCAATTTTTGATACATTAATGCTATTTTTAAAAATTTCTAAAAAAAATGATTTCGGGATTTATCACCATTTTATATATATTTCGAAAATTATGAAAACTAGCAAACATTATGATTATTCATTCGTCATTAATTTTATCTGAATTTTCATTGACATTCTAGATGACCGATACGAAGGCAGCCGTGAAACCCGCCGCGGCGGGTACCCCAGCTAAAAAATCCAAACAACCCAATCGGAGGAATTACGATTTGGGCAATGGAGTATACAGATTCAGTCGTACTCGTATGTTCCACAAAAAGGCAGTGTACAAGTTCTTGGACAAGAAGACCAAAAAGACTGTAAGTTGACAAAAAAAAATCCATCATTAATCATTTTGATTGAAACTTTTTCAAAGCTTTGTCTGCTGATCATATTTATAAAAAATACAGAATTATTTTGTTGAAAAAATTGGACTTTCTAAAGAATTTTCTAATCCTATTTTTAAAAAACATGATTTTTATTAAGAAAAATAAAAAAAAAACAAATTCAGATTCATTCAATAAATATGACAGGATAAATAAAAAATTAATGCACAATCGTTAAACAATCTACAAACTAATGCAAATCAATAATATTGCAATTAAATAATACTGCAAAATATTGACAGACTGTTACCAAAGTTTTTTCAAATTTGTCTACATTTTTATAAATACAATTGACCTTTGTATATATTCTGCAATATAATAAATTGTTAAAAATCAATATTAAAGAGTAAGAAAACAATAAAAATTCATTATATTGAAATTTTAGGAATTTCAATGCTGTAAATTAAGATGATTTTATTTATACTGATTATGACTATGTTTATTCATTAATTATATTTATAATATTGAAGTTTCATCGACATTTAAAAACACATGTTAACATTTGCTTATGTTTCGTATTAATTTTTCGTTGTTCTTTGTTCATTCTTTTTATTTTTATTGAATTTTGCAAATATTTACATGTACAGTAATAGTTGATTTTTTTTTGTTATCCAAGGTCACAAACAAGAAACCCGTGACCGTCGTTAAGAAGATCAACGGTGACAAGAACGGCGAAACTCGTGTGGTACGTTTGACAAAGAGGCGCGCATTCTATCCGACCTCCGACCCTGTGACGGTTCACCACGCTAAGAAATGTTTCCGTGATCATCGTCGCTACATCAGACCTTCCCTTGTGCCAGGGACCGTTTGTATCTTGCTTGCTGGCCCTCACAAGGGAAAACGAGTTGTTCTTCTCAAGAAGCTGGAAAGCGGTCTCCTTTTGGTCAACGGTAAGAGATTTTTCTCTTTCTTATCACATTTCAAAGTTTATCATTGCATAAAAATGCAAAAATTCAATTTCTACGACAATTTCTTAAAATAAAGTTGCAAAAATTGAATTTCCGCAATAATTTCTTAAAATAAAAATGCAAAAATTGAATTTCTACGATAATTTCTTTATCAATGATCATAAAATATGAAAGTGCATTTTTTTTGCCAATTGTAATGCAACTTTAAACGCAGTGGGCCATTTTTGTATTCATAGTTTTATCGCAATGGTTATTAATTATTATTTCAGGACCATTCCTCATCAACGCTTGCCCCCTCCGGAGGATGAGCCAAAGATTTGTGATCGCGACCTCAACGAAGATCGATGTTTCGGGCGTTAAGTTACCGGAACACATTAACGACGACTACTTCAAGAGGAAGCGTGAAAAGCGCGCGAAGAAAGAAGAAGGTGACATTTTCACGAAGAAGACGGAACGATATGTTCCAAGCGAACAACGCAAGGCCGATCAGAAAGCAGTCGACAAACAACTCGTTGCCGCTATCGCTAAACGAGAAGACAAAAAACTTCTCTACGCGTACCTCTCAGCTATGTTTGGATTACGTAGCAGTCAGTACCCGCACAGAATGAAGTTCTGATCTGTATTGACGAAGACATTAAAAAAAATTTAAACACCTTACAAATCTCATTTTATTTTTTTTATCCAATTTTCCTTTTTTTCCTTTTTTTTAGTTCTTTATCGTCTGCTTGTTTATTTTTCATTGTCGAACTTTGATCGATCTTACGGAATCGTCGATTTAGTCGCCATCGTGGTGATAATCTACGAAAAGTTTCCTATGAACATATTTTTTCGTCAATGCTCCACAATTTGGAATAATTTTAAGTTTGAGTTAGTGATTAAACGATGATTTAGTCTTGGATGGATTTGAAATCGGTTTGGAAGAAAAATGGATTGTAAGTGGAAGAGATAAAAACACAACTTTTTTGTTATACTAAAAATTTAATTGCAAGATTGTCTAAAAACATCGTGTAAATACGAATTTGAAGCACTTTGAACTTTAATGCAAGAAACATTGAGATCGTTGAGCCGTTTTAAAAATCATCGGTCGAAAAACAAAAAGAAATGCTTAGGGAGTGTAGTCCAAACTCCGAAATTAAATTGAAAAATCGATGAGTTTAGAACAGACTAATTTCCAGATTTTAAAATTATTGCGATGACATGTTTTGATTAAAATCTGGAGGAAGTAATGAAATTTAGATTTTCTATGGAATAAACGTCTGAAAATGAATATGAATATTATTTTTTAATATCTATCACGTGCAGGCTCATTGAGCCCAGCCTGGGCCTGAAAGCCGCTCGGTTTCCGCTGAGATTGAGTTTTTAGCGCGAATAACAGCGACTCTGAATCAGATTTTATCTTTAGAGTTTTCGAACTGTTTTATTCTCGTGTGCACCGCCATAAGCGCTGGCGTCGATGCCGGCTGCTTATTCGGTATTTCCTACCTTATATATATATATATATATATAGATATGTATGTCATTGTCGTGAAAAATGTAAATAATAACAGTTCGAACGATAACCTTTATCGTAACTTCTCGAAAGTTTTAATTAAAATTCTTATGACTAACGTAGAAGATTTAAAAATACGAAGTTGTGTTAAAAAATTTTGTGACATGATGGACAACCCTCCAAAGTTGGAAGATCCTGATGCCAAAAAAGACGAGACTACCACGCAAAATACGGATGTGAAGTTGACAAGTGATTCTAAGAATGTTCAAGCTCGTATCGTTCGAGGAACGAAAAAAATGCGCATCGATTCAACCGAATCTGCACAAGTGTCGGAACAAAAAAAAGGTTTATTAGAATACATTACAACATCGTATAAATTTTTTCGTCTAGGTTGACCTTGAATGTATTTTTCAAATTTTTTATTACTATTACAACATCTACAGAGACAAAGGATGAAGAAAGCGCGGAAGCGAAAATCGTACGTTCTCTCAAAAGATCATGTGAATTATGGTCGATGGAGGATAAAAATACATTTTTCAAAGCCATCAACGAGTTTGGCAAAGATTTTGATGCGTTGCAAAGTTATTTCCTCAGTCAAGGAAAAAAACGATCGCTGCCGGACAACATGATAAAAAATAAAGAGCAAATAAGACATTTTTATTACAGAACCTGGCTCAAAATTTCCAAACACCTTAAATTTTCCGAAGGTTAGAATAAAATTTGTATTAATTAAAAAAAATGTAACACCAAATTTTGATTTTGTTAGAAAGTTTTGAACGTCGCATTATTCACCACAAAAAAAAACAATGATCTAAAATGGATTAAAATTTTTAATTCGTAGACAAGTTTAAATTGTTCTTATATTCATATTTCCCATTAAAGAGACTGAGCAAAGAGTGTGAAAAATTGAATTTGTAATTCACTTTTTTCACATCCTCGATCATACGTTTAAATGTTCAAAAAATTGTTGAGTATGAAATAAAAAATGCCATTTTTTTTTGCCATTTACAATACATTATTTTTTTGTTGCTCAGCTCTCAAATTCTGTACTCTCTTTTGAAATATATTGGAGCAATATGTATATAAGCATTTATTTAAAATGATTAATTTTTTTTTTTTCCAAAGATGTAAAGAAAGCAACACAGGAAATTTATGGGCTGATAAATTATGGCGAATTGAGAAGAAAATTGCCGCGCATACACGAGAAGGTGCTCTTGAAATTGAACGAATTAATATACTGGGGCTCTACTCAGGTACGACTGAGAGGAAAAACAATGAGAATCAAGACACCAATATGCAGAGCTCTAAGAAAATTGAATCAATTAGAGGGTAACTATAAATAAAACTCAATAATTTTTAGTAAAAAGTAGATGTGTGACGCCCTTAAAAAAGTAATGTACTATTTACATTATAAAGAAAATGCTACATTAATTTGATAATCAGAACGGTCTGTTTACCGACAAAAAAAAACATATAAATTTATTAGAAAAAAATGATACATTTTCGAAAAACTATGTATTCAAATTTGGACTCAAAAAATTCGTCCGGTGTACCTTAAGGGTTAATAATTTATTACTTGCAGACTGGCAAGAAGAGATAAAACTACCTCCTCGTGTGACAATCGAATTACGGCCAGGAAATAATATGACTTGGTGGCAAGTTCAAGCTCACGCGATGAATCCACGAGTACGGACTTTGCTGCCAATACAGCGGCGTCTTTCGAGTTTATTAATGTTTTTGCAACAACGATGGAAACCGGCGAAATATAAAACCGTATCCTTTGATTTTGTTTCGTTTAAATCTTTCTATTGTTTTTTTTTTTTATTTATTTTTTCCCGATGTTAATTTTTGTTATAATCCTCAATTAATAACGAATAAAAATGAAAAGTGTATCAATAGTTCGGAGAGTCTGGATCAAATAGACACGAAGGACAATCGACTGTTGCGTGTCTCGCCACCCGACGGTTGTAAAATTGCTTTACCAGTCGTTAATCTTGGCGAATATTTGACCAGCAACAGCGTGAGTTTTAATTCTCACGAGAAACGACTTGGCCTGAAAAGCTCGCGCCTCGAACTCCTCGGCTCGGTTCAATATATCAAAGGAGTCGGAAAAAAAACAATTAAAAAGTACAAAGTCGATAAGAGATCTTCTACCAGAGTGGAAGACTCACAGCAACAACCGGGCGACAGTAGCAACAACGAACTCGATTCACCAGAACGATGCATTAATGCGACTCCTGAAAGAAATATTCAAGCTTCGAGCAGCTCCAACGTCACAGATCAATCACAACCCGAGACACAGACCTGGTCCGAACTCAATAGGTTTCCTGGCAGAGAAACCGTCGAGAGAATACGATTGGGATGGAATATCGATGAAGCAAACACCATCACAGTCGGAGATCTTTTCCTTATGGTACCTATAAATTTAGTCGAATCATAAAAATTTTATTAACACTACAAAATATGACTTCTGAAGATTAATAATTCGTGATCAGATTTCTCTAAAATCTTGCATTACTTGCAACGGGTTACTCGAGTTGTTGTGGGGAAATATTCTCCAATTGAGACCAGACATTCGTGAATCATAAAACCGAGATATTAGTATATAAAGCAGGATTATTATGCGACAAACGAATTGAAAAAAGATTGAAAAAAAAAATCGTACAGAGAATAATCCGGCAAGAAAGTTCTTTCACTGAAATCGATCCATAGATTGACAATTTTCTTTCCTTTTCCTGCAAATTTGAGATCTTCAGATTATTGGCACAAAATGAAAATATTTTATTATTGAAATAAATTAAACGAACCGAATACCAAGAGTTTTTTCTAAACCATTAAAAAAACGACGCACAGGAATATTTACAGAGTTAGAAAAATGAGAATCACTATTTATATACGTATTTAAATTTTTTACTGTGCAGCATATAAAACAAGCTAATTAAGTATTCGAATTATTCATTGTTCTTCAGCTTTCATCGAGAATTAATAGCGCAATAAAAAGAATGAAAATAAAATAAAAAATAGAATTAATGTTGAATCTTGTTTTCCTCTAGTTCGGTCGCGAATCAAAAGTTTCGTTAGAATATTGGTGGGACACAGGTGGAATTGAGGAAACAGTTGGTACTTCTGGTTCGAAGTCGACGAGAATCGGGCCTTCACAAACCCAGGATGATGGAGCTTTGTGTTTGGCGCTTCAAAAATTATTATCGATAGCAAAACACAATTATGGGACAAGCAAAGTATAAACCAATTCATTTTTTCCCCACACATCAATTCCTTTGATAAAGATTTTTTCCTCATTGTGACATGTACGTTTTAGA
This sequence comes from Campoletis raptor, assembly GCA_948107755.1. Taxonomy (NCBI): domain Eukaryota; kingdom Metazoa; phylum Arthropoda; class Insecta; order Hymenoptera; family Ichneumonidae; genus Campoletis; species Campoletis raptor. Next base: position 23,415,050 of record OX403623.1, read on the forward strand.
TTTACGACACCGGGTCTGGAAGCAACGAGACGGTTGTCTCGTCACGAGTTCCTTCTGCCAAGGAATCTATTTTTAGGAGACCTCTCATACCTCAAGTTTATCATCAAATCGGAGCTCAGGATGCGTTCAAAACGCAATTAGATGTAAATGTTCAATTTCTGTATTTTTAAGTTTCCTCGCCTTGACTTTTAGAACGTTTCACACGCAAGATTTCACTAAAAAATGTTATATGTAACAAATCCGAAAGAAATTCAAACCATTTTCTAGACGTTTTACAACATTATTTAAAAAAATTTACGACCTACTAAAGGTCACTGAGTTTCGCTAGATTTTTATCTCTACAACTGTTTTTTTTGTTTTTTATTGCAGAATTTTAAAAACCGTTTTAGCAAACGTGGCCGAACTGTCAGACAGCGAAATCTTATCGTCCAAAGGACATTACCCGTAACGACGTTCGAATTAAATAAACCAGAGACCCACACCAGACAACCGGAAACAAATACACCGGCTCCAGAGGTTCACACCAACATGGAAATACAATTGACGATGGATCCTCAAGCTGATAGTGATAATTTAGCTAATATGGTGACGACGAATGAAAATGAAGAATTTATCACTGGAACTATGCATGGAGAAGTTCCAGAAGCGGCTAAAGCTTCTAATTCGATAATAACGAGCGCTACGCAAATTCTTAAAGAGGGGGAACATCAATGGTTAAATAGCGAGGTTCGTATTAATAGCGAAATTTTTTATTTATGGACTGCACTCTCAAAAAACGACTTTGTTCGTTCATATACAAAAAAAAATCATTTTTGGAACATTTGACCCAATGTGTTTTGTCCATTGAACCAATTTTTTATACATAGTCATGAGAAAAACGCATTGAAATTTTTTTCTGGTATTTTTCATGAAAATCATAGTTAAAAAAATCTGCATTCTAAAAGTTTATCGTGAATTAACTCGCAAATAACGCGGAAATATTGTGAAATGAGCATGCATGTAGAATATTTATCCACGATTATTTGTTTCGTTAAAAAATATTGGTCGATTCGCAGGTCGCTGATTTTTCCTTAAGCAGTTTTCTTGGACAACTGGAGTCTCCGATAAAAGCTTCACAACCGATTCAAGCGGGCGGGAATCCCAATGTCGAGGCTGTACGACCGTCATCCGATGTAATTTTTACTTAAGATTTTCCTCTTGCATTTCACGTCGTCGATGTAACAAAAGATGGAGTTATCGACAGTGGATTGTGCGAGTAATAGAATATTTGTTGTTTTTTTTTTTTCACAGGTTGTAAGCCAAATGCAATGTTTAATGGGAGAGAGCAGCGTGGATTACATGGCGAAATTTGCGAATCTCGCATCTCAGATAGCGTCGGACGAGCAAAAAAAATCATCGAGCTGAGGTGTTTTTTTTACTTTTTATTTCCTTATTATTGTTTATTCTTTGCCGAAATATAAAAACTTTCATTTTTATCGTGTACAGGTATAAATAAGAAGAATTTATGGATCGGAAGAAATCATGTTGATTTTTCTCGATGAGCACACGAGAGAGACTTATCAAACGAAGATTTATACGCATGAGAAAAAAGATAAGGACACAAATATATCGAAGAAAATAAGAGCGAGCAACGGACGTTGAAATTAAGGTGCGCGACGTATCCCCGGACGGAATATTCTGACCACAAGATATTCGACTTCCATGGATACCTCGGGAACCCCCCCGGATAATGGGATATCTTTTTTTTTCGTAATGATTCACGCTCTGCGGGCGTTGCAAGTCGTTCCACATGCGTCATTGTCAAGATTCAATATTCTTGGTCACGTTTTTTTACTGCAATTATAGTAACAAGTGCTCGTATACATTATAACGCTTTATGAAGCAGGAGCCGACTATCTGTGGAGTAAACAAGCCACTTAGAATCGCATTTATGTCGATACTTATCGTCCATCATAATTTTTACATGAATATTATCAATTTTGGATATTGTAGGAAGTGGTTAACACTCAAGGTTTCGAAAGTTGATTCACTGCATCTCGTCACTATTTTTAATCTGCCCGAGTCGTTTCTTTCGCTGCCAAACTTTTGCATTTTTTTTTTACATTCGTTTTCATTTGTCATTTCATTAAAATCGCTACTGTCTTATCATAATTCGAGTTTTTTTTTGCTCATTTTGTTATCGCTTTATACCTTCGTGAAAAAGTCACAATTCGAGTCAATTGACGGTCATAGATCGGGTTTTTTTTTGCTCATTTTGCTATCGCGTTATACTTTCGTGAAAAAGTTACCGTTTGAAACATTCGATGCTTTTTCGTAAGTTAATAATTTTCCATCTTTTTTGCATAAAATTCGGTGAAAATTTTTCGCGTTAATGATCGTCAGGGGGAATTCAATTTCGGCTTTCAATTGATATCTTTATGGGAATTAGCAATTCTACGTCAATAATTACGTAGCATGGTTTCGAACTCCAGCTATATTAATGATTTATATGGTCCTTGACACGTGTTACGAAAAATATGTAATCTCGTTGACGCAATTTCGGAAGTTTATTGGCTAAAAAATTGTGACACGCCGTTAGAGATAAAAAAAATTAACAAACGGTAAAAATATGTTTTATTCCACGTTTTTAAAAGTAATTTGTCGATATTGCGGCAAACTATTTGTCCACTTGATTAAACGGAACGAGTGTGTAAGTTAAAAAGATGCAATTCGGTGTATTTGTTTTAACGTTAAATGTGGCTAGAGCAAATATTGGAGTTTTTTTTTTTCCTCGTGTTCGAGGACGTCGGTTAGGTGCCTAAAAACGAAAAGACCTGCTGGATAATTTGAAACGTTCTTATCAATGACGCGTCAGTCGACATGGTGCGGCTCGTCGTTGTGTTTATCTTACACTCTCCGCGAGAACTCGTCCAATTTTTAAGGGGGGCAAAAGCAAACGAGATGCGCGCGCAATAAGGAAAAATTTGTTGAAAAATTATGAATTCCAAAGAATTGAAGAAAAAAATCCCACACATACACATGTTCGGTTGTCGAGCGATTGAGAAAGAGCACGCGGTCGAATCGATCAATCGTTTTTTCACTCCCCACCAACGAATCATCGCGACCTTCCTGTATCTCTGTGTAGCACATTTATACGAATGCATTATTTATTATACCTAGTACGCAGTTTATTACAAGAGAACGAAGACTAAGTGGGGAGTGAAGGTAGTTCAACGCTGTTGCGTAATTGTACGAGTCGCGATCTCGATCTAACGTTTCATTGGTCAATTCTGCAGAGCGGGAAATCCCGGTTAAAGACTCTGGAACTCCCGGTAACCCTCTCTCTCTCTCCCTCTCGATTCTTGCTCGTAGTTGTAAACCGTGATACTCATCACGTCGTACAGTCACGACTTCGCGTCATCCAAATTATCTTCAAACTCGAGCCGCAACTTTGGCTCCAATTGTTTTTTATTCTTAATATACAATTGTTCGCACAAACCCTCGTTTTAATGATAAATTTATTAAAATTGCCTATTTTATTACCATAAATATGAAATTTATGAAAATTCAATAACTATATCAATTTTATATGAATATTATATATTAAAAAATAAAAATTTATAAATTTGATAATAACACGTTGTTGGAAATTTGTGTGTGAGTGAAAAATCCGTCCTGAATTGATTTTTTTTTTTTATTTTTTTTTACCAACCAATCGCTAAGATGAGTGCATTCGTTAATTATAACAGGAACGACACGTTGACGGTGAGTTTTTTCCTCGTTATATATTTATATAAATCTACTCGCTGGCAATTATTTCGGTGGTCTGTTGTGTTGGATTAAACGTGGCAACAGCAAATCTACTTGAAAAAGTCAAACTATTGCAGAATATTTCGAAATATACGACTCTTGAGATTCAGAAAATCGTTGGAAATTTTGGAGTATCTATTTTGGAGTTTTTTTTTTAATATACTTTCGTAACATTAATTATATTCATGAATGAAAAAGTTGGAGTGAGGAAGCACATTTATGAGCAATTGATCGTGGCTGATAAATTCTTTTGTAACTCAACTTTTATTCTTGTCAATTGTTTTCCATACTTTTGTCAATTTTTTTCGTTCCAAGTTTGAATTTTAGATCCGAAGACTGTTGAAAATTAATCGAACATTTTTATCCCTCACAATAAAAAATTTCTAACAATTTACAATTTAGGGAAAAATGTTATTCTTCATATAGAACAATTTGCTGTTAAACCAGTGAACAATTTCTTCAACTTTATCCTTTGAGCCATTGAACGACTTACGATGTATCACTTATTTCTTTTTTGCCGGTTTTTGGCTTTTCAAAACTATTGTTTTAACGATAAATACCAGGTTTTTGGTTCGACGTGGTTTTGGGATAATCATGAACGTTAAAAAAATCTCTACAGTCATTTATTAATTGCATAATTAACATATATACGTAAATAAACGAATTTCGTACTTGTTCATGAAGAAATTAATTTTCATCTAGAGAGAATTTTTTCAAAATTTTTTGTAAGATGATTTTTTCTTAAATAAGGGAATAATTGATTCCAAATTTCAAAATTTTGAAAAAATGTATGGCTCAGAGGATCAGAGCAAAGCAAAAACATTAAAAAATTATAATTTTGTCAGTTATAATACCATATAATTATTTCCTTCTAGAATTATTTGCCAATGAATACATCACAACAAAGTGTAGACGATGGTCACTTTATTCTCGACATGGACTCTATTGTACGTCGTGATAAGGAAACCCCCATGACCACAAGAAGATTGTACGAAAATACGCGAAAAAAGTGCGCACTAGGTAATTGAATCGAAACAGGAAAAATAACGTGTCCATGAAAATTGGAATTATATTTGCAAAATTAACGAAAACGTGCTAGGAACAAGGGGACAGTACGAAATAATAAAAAAAAAAAAAAAATAAAGAATCAAGAAACTTGAATATCCAATGAAATATTTCGAAATTGATGAAAAAATTGCGTCATGCACATAAAATTTTACGGCCCACCGTTAAGTACTTAATAAAAATATCCATTTTTTTTCAACCAAATATATTTTTAGAGGAAATTGCAAAATTTGTTCAAAATTTCAACCGATTGTGCTTCAAGGTCAGAATCACCCCAAAGTAAAAATTTTATATTCCCTCTGAATTTCTAGGAGTTAAAATTTTTTTAAAAAACTTCATAATTCATAATGTACACAATTTTCGTATTCATCTCCTTGTTCCAAAGTACGACGATATTTTCAACCGTGAATTTGAGGCTGAAAAATTATCTTTACAATGACTGCCGTATAGGTGACGATGGAATAGAATTGGACGATGGAGATGACTGGTCGAGCAAACCCATAAAAAACTGGTCCCAAGAAGATACGATCAATTGGTTGATGTCAGCGGCTTTGCATATGGGCCAATCGTACAGTTCAATTCAACACAGTCTGGCTGTTCCAGGAAGAAATCTCATAACCATGTCACGACAACAATTTTTAATAAATGATCCAATTTACGGTGATCGACTCTACGACATGTTGCACTCTCAGCGACTTTCCAATCTTCGTGAGTCGTATTTTCCATTTTGAAAAATTGAAAAAAATGTTCGAAATCCGATATCGAATGAGTTGTTACTTTATTCTGTCCGGAATATCATCATTTTATGATTTTACAGTCCCACACTACGCGACCTTGAATCCAAGACGCCTTGGTTCGGAGGATGAAAGTGCTCACATCAGCTCAAGCAATGTTTCCGGTGCGTAGTTTCTTTTAGTCTCCTTCTTCTTATTCTTCATTTTCAACTCATTTTTTCCACCCTTTGAAAAGTTGAAATATATTATTTTCATAATAAACTCTTGTGCTGAAATCATACAAGAATTAAAAAATGTCAAATCGTAGATGCAGAATCCGACAATAGTATCGATGTTTCCACGAAACGACCACCTGGGAGACCCAAAGGAACGAAACCAAAAAAAAACTGTAAGTAAAACAACTTTTTCGTATTGAATGATTGAGGCCCTCTCGTTGCTTGACAGATAGTTTGAGAAAAAAAAATCATCGTTTTTTCTGACGAAAGAAGAACGACACATGGATTTTTTTCTTTTTCTCAAAATATCAAAGGATGTTTGACTTCGAAATCGGAAATGATGAGAAAAATTTTGAAAATTTGGTGTATTATTTATACAAAATGTTCAAAGGGTCGTATAAAAATTTCACTTTCGATTTCGAAGCAGGAAAAATTTTGATTGTTGATAACATTCGAGAATTTGCAAATGTACAAATTTGTAGCCTCGAAAACATTGTTATTGATTTTTAAAGTAATTTTTTTTTTTTGATTTTCTTGTTTAATGTCATTTTTGTTTTACTCCAAAATTCTAGCTACGAGTCAAGGTAAATTATGGGAGTTTATAAGAGATTTGTTGAGCAATCCAGAGACGTGTCCGAGTCTCATATGCTGGGAGGATTATTCACAAGCGAAATTTCGATTCGTAAGAAGCGACGAAGTGGCAAAACGTTGGGGCTCGAGAAAAGGAAATACAAAAATGACTTATGAGAAATTAAGTCGTGCCATGAGGTATTTTTTCATCACTAAAGGAAGTTGATAGATTTTCAAAAAATTGGAAACCTCTTTTTGAAGCCTGTGCATTTTTCTTGTTCAGGTATTATTACAAGAGCAAAATATTCCAGCCTGTAATCGGACGTCGATTGGTCTATCAGTTTGGACCAAATGCGAAAGGATGGCAAACCGACAATCCGAACTTTCGTCGCTGAAACAATCACGAAAATTATTATTTCGAATTCTCCTAGTCACTACGAAAAATATTGTGACACATTTCAAACGTTTTTATAACTATTTACACAAATGACTCGAGGAATAAATATTCCTTCCAAGTTCGAAAAATTGATGAACAATTGTGAAAAAAAAGCTGATATTACGTAAAGTTACGTTTTTACATTAGTTTTTCTTGTGCCAAATCTCTACGATAATAAGATCGTGCGAAGAGTTCAAGCAAAATAAATTATCTAAAAAAAAACAACAATAGATCAATTATCATTCAATGTTTTGAGCTTTACCTTAAAGTTTGGCACTCGAGAATTCTGTGATCGGTGATTACGAATCTAAAGTCGAGATGAGGAAATTAAAAATAAGTCATTTCTATGATTTTTAAAACAAAATTATCACGGTACGAAAAATATCGAAAGAGTTCCATAAAATCATTTCGAGAGTATCGAGTTTGTGAAAAAATTGCTATTTCGAAATTTCATAATTTATTTGTGCAATTAAAGAATAACGATCGTTTATATTTTTTCTACATTTATAAAGGTCCCAGGGACCATGTAGAGCTAAAAAAAACTTGGTATTTATTGTTGAAATAGTAGTTTGAAAATTAAAAAAAAACTGTAAGAGTTGCCCATCGCTCGAATGGTTGATTCATAGCTTTTCATCAACTGCGAGGACGATCGATGATTTTTTTTCATCCTTTGTACATCGATCAGAATAAATATCTACTTATTGAGTGGATAATTAATTGTAGTTGTAGGAGCAATGTTGATAAAAGGGTTTCATATTGATACCGAAGTAAAAGAGAATAATAATATTGTTCTATTTATTATTGTAGCTTATCAGAGGTAGATTTTTTTCTAGGTCCATGGATCGTGAATTGTTTCATTTTCTTTTATAATCACGTGTTTTTATGCTGCTTGTACAATGCAACAACTTATTAGCTATCGTGTAATATCGCTAATGATTTTTAAAATACATAATGGAGAAGTTGTAAGCTCAGTAACTCGATCACTATACAGATCGAGGATAAAAACCATGCTAAAGACTTGGAATTGGAAATTTCTCAAAGGCACGTGAGCAATGTTTATATATATATTTTAAATCACATGCTCGTTCGATATTATTCTTCAAAATGCTCCGTGTGCGTCTACTAAGAATACGAATTGTCCTCTTATCTCTAATTAAAGTATCCTGATCATTCCTATTCGTGAAACGAATCGAAGAAACGAGTTTTAATCTAATTTTTTTCCATATTTTATCATCTGTCAAAGATTTTTGTCCTGTGGAATTAGTTAATCGTTGGCACTCACTCGTACGAAGTTATTTTCGTAACTACATGAAGAATTACGTTTGGCAGTGATATTAATCCAAGTAATAAACTTGACTGATATTCTTAATGCTAATAGTAACTATTAGTCCTCGAACGTGCCTTCGACAAATCAATTTTCCACAAATTACTTCGCCTGAAATAAAAATGAAGTTTAATTGTTACAAAAGTTCATCGAATAATATTGAAATTGACTTAAAAACTCAATTTTACACATTTTTAAAGAAAAAATAAATATTTTCAATGTTTAATTGAACAAGTCGTTTCTTACCTTCAGTTATACTGATTGGTTCAGTGAGTGAAAAAACAGTCTGCTTCCAGTGAGTCGGTGCTGCATGTGGTCCGGTACTAAACGATATGGGATTGTCCAAATCGTTGAAAAAAACGTCGAAATATCCAATTATGGCGGTGAGTGAGCCAGTTTTTGTAATTGTGAATTCAAAGGGTGCAGTAAAATTGGAACAATTAGTATCCACGGTGTAAAGATCGAAGGCTTGAATTTCCGTAACATTCGTAACCAAATCTTTGACGTTCGAAATTTCGATACTTGGCTCTTTTACGACTTTGGCTTTCATGCAACTCATTTTAAAGCCGTAAACATTTGACCAATAGTCCACCAAGTCTATGTAACGTTCTGGAAAAAACGAAGAAATCGTTACACGAAATATTGACGAGTCTTGTATTAAAAATTACTTATCAATTTTTATTTCGTTCGTTTCATTTTTTTCTTTTTTTTCTAAATCTCACGTCTTGACAACTCACTTGTATCACCACTTCCTACAATACTCAATGTACATCTGTTCGGTAAAAGTTTTCCACCAGGAATTAAATAATGATCTCTCGCGTAAATAATCGTATCCAACATTCCTTCAAACAGCAAAAAATATCCCATCCATTCGGACACTATGGCGTCAACTTTTTCAACACCAAGATCGATGTCCTCTAATCGACCTTTTTTCAACTCAATTATATGGTCCAGATTATTTTCCCTTGAAACAAAAACAAAATTTGCATAAAGTTATCGCAGTTTATGAAAAAAAGGAGTTTTTGTGAAAATATAAATTTTACGAAGAGTTTTTCCATGTTTATTGAGAGAGTATAATTTAAAGAAAAAAGTTCACTCTATTTAAAAAAGGAATATTTGGAAAAACAAGTTTTGGGAAATCCGGTTTTTGAATTTTCAAATACGGAATTTATTTTTTATTTGTTCAGCTACTTTATCATTCAATTCAATTATTAATTATATTAATATGAACTTTTGTTATTATTCTTACCTCACAATATCCATTGCATGGTAAATGACATCCGCTTCATCGACACTGATTACCTTTCGACAACCTGATTTAGCTGCAAACATAGAGAGAATGCCAGTGCCACATCCAACATCCAACATCACACAATTACTAAACATGTTTGAATTTGTCAGCAAGGCATCACGGTAGGTTTCGGTTCGTACCGTATCCTATGAAAACAGCAGCATTATTCCGACGCATTATTCCTCATATACTATAACTATTACTATTATTTTTATTACAAACATTTTTAAGCTAACGTACGATTTCACATAACTTTGTAATTCATCGAGGACGACAGTTATTCGAATAAAAAACAATAATTTCACATATTTCGTCAATGACAATCGAAAAGACATTTTAACAGTACGAAGGATAAAATAATGCAATTTTAATCAAAAAAAATTTATACAATTTTGAATTTTAAGAAATTGATCTAAATGAAAATACTTTTTGCCAAGTTCAATATAATAAACATCGAAATACTTCGATCAGAGAACGCTCATTTGGCAGAGAATTGTCTTTAGGAATAAAAAATGATTTTTTATTCGAACAATGACAATCCAGACTTTGTGGACTGACATTTTGTCATTTTTTTTCTGCTGCCTCTTTTCATGCTCTAAACACAATAAACGGTTACTTGGGAAATTCTAATTTTTCATACAACTCACTGTTAACATTTCGTGATGTATAGCAAAATGACTGTACGATCCAAAATATCCAGCATCATCATTTGGACGGATATTTTTAACGGATTGTGGTATCCTAACTTCGTCATTGTCGTCATCCAAAACTATGGATTTTACTTTCAGCTGAATTTCTTCAATTTGCTAAAAATTAAATATCGTATCGAAAAATAAAGAAAATGATTGTAAAAACAGGATGAATTGTGGTTAATTCAAGTTCAAATCGGACTCACTTGTTTTGCTAAATAACAAACTATTTCTCGCTGCTCTAATTGGGCCTTCAACGATTGTATTGTTCTCTGTAATTCAGCAAAATGTGTTTCTGACAATGTGACACAACCGTTTTCCGAATTAACTGGATACGCCGTTTGTTTGTTTGGTCTCTCCTCATCTGTTTCTCCTCTGTCATCATCTATGTCTTCGATGTCTGGAAAAATTCAATCTTCTCATACAAATAATGAACTCTCGATAGATAAACAACAGCAAAAAAGTTCAAAACTTAAAAACAAAAAAATAACTAAAGGAATAAAATGATTTATTTCTGCAGAACGAAAAGTTATGGATTCAAGTTTAATTTTACTTTTACCGAGTCGTTTTATTGCTTGAAAAAATGAGGAATAAGATTAAATAACTCAAAAAATGATTCAATCATCCAAATTTTTATCATTTTTAGTCACAGACTTTTTCACACATGCCTGTCTTGTATTATTTATAAATCCTGACAATTGGAAAGTGTCAAATGTTACGCAAAAGTAAAGAGAATATTTTTGCTAACCCAACATCAAAAATCCATCATCCTGTAGAACGGGTTTCAAGTACTCGTTGCTTTCCCATGCTTTTCCATCCTTTGTGTTCGTTATGTCCGACGGTTTTGAATTTTTTAGCCTGATGTAATTAACAAGTTTTCTGTATGAGTAATCATCGAGATTCAATTTTCTAACGACTTTGGCTAAATTGAAATTGTGGGCAATTTGTAAGTGCAGAATTGCTTCGATGTAAAGTTTAAATTCCTCTTTGCAAAAAAGACAAGTTATGAGGCCGCAATGACTCGCCTCTCCCTCGTCCCAACCGTCGCTGCTTTCGCAATCGCTTGCTTCCAGTTCCATTTTGTCAACTTTTCCTGAAACTGTGACAAATGTTTATATTTGAATAAATGATATAGAAAAAGTTTCCTTTTTTATCGATGTTATTTGCAGTGAAAAAACAAAAACTAAAAATAATCATATTTGCTCATTGAATACAAAAAGATTTATTGGAAATTAATTAAAAACAAAATGACGTACGAATTATTAGATTTTAATAAATAAAATAGTACGTTAATTTGCGAATGAACAGGTCTGTTTAATTCAATGAAATTAAACTTTATATTTGTAGAAAAAAATCAATATGAACCCACTTTCTTCTGTCATGATTTCGGATAACAAACTTTCGTAACAATGTCACAAGATACTTGAAGTACCCGTTCCAAAGATATAATCGTTGATTTATCTGTATGTCGTAATTGTAGTTTTTTTTATTGTTCCCTTGTAGTAGTTGGACAATTAGTTCATTATTTTATCGAATTTTAGGTCCTTTTCCCAACCTCCAGGAATACAAGACACACGTGTTCGCGGCACTGCAACAACTCACCCAAAAAAAAACTTTACCATGCACGCCATGCACATCTCTACCAGAACCAACTCCACCAGGTTACAAACTCTACCACGCGTCAACTCTACCAAAACTTTTCTTCACCAATAACAATCTCCACAATCTCTACCAATGAAAATCTCCATCGAAGTCATCTCTACCAAGTCGATCTCTACCAAATCCAACTCACCCAATAACAACTCCACCAGGGAAATCTGCATCACGCTCAATCTCCCCCAAACGAACTTCTCTACCAGAGACCATCTCTACCACTCGTGAAAATTGACCCTAAATGTCGGTATAGAAAACTGGAGAAGTTTTCTGTTTAAACCCCACAGATGGCGCCACCTGCAGGGATTACCGGCGCATCCAATTCTTTTCAACATTCAACGTTTCTCAAATGAATTTGCATGTAAAGGCGTTAAAATAAAAATTATACGTGGTACAGATAAAATTATGTATGATGCTGACCGCGACTATATGCAAGCTATGAGAAACCAAGTTTTTTCTTATCACGGTCCCCGGTTATAACCCCTTTGTCGCAAACGCAACCAGCGCGAAATCGGCAGCGCTAGATGCGCCGTGTGTCCGAATACGGCTTATGCGCACGCACCCGACACTGCTGCTACCCTCTTTTCGTGTACTAGATCTTTGACCATAAACACTTGCCATTTCAAACTCAAACGTCGTAATCGTAACACAAAGAAAAAGAAACTTGAATACTCGAATTCAAATAAACAAAGCTTATCACTAAGTAGAATCGTACGCGTTGTAATCACCGGCGATATTTACGGTGTCTTAAAGACATTAATCATTTATATGGGTTTCATGTACTCGCGTAACATCATAAATACATTTAGAGTTACGAGAATAACAAATTTTTTAACTCCTTGTTCCAACGTTTCAAACACGCGCGGGTTGTTTTCTTTTTTTTTTTAGCGTGTTCACAACATAAACAAACGCGAATCGTACTCGCGCAACCTTTTTTATTCATATCGACAATTAATCAAAATAATAGTGTTGTTTCGTTTTTGTTACGGACATTAAAATGTTCCCTGTGGAAATTTGGGAAGAAATACTACAATATTGTGATCCTACTGACCTTGTGCGGTTTCGAAGAGTATGCAGAACCTGGTGTGCTATAGTACAAAGTCTTATTCAGGTAATAAAACTTGTACCGCAGAAAATTACAACTGAAAAAATTACCACTACAAAATAATGACGGGTAGCAACCTCGGGCAATTTTCACTACGCGTTATATCAATTTTCATCGGAAAAAAATGAAATTTCGCAAGAAATTTACATACTGCATTGTCAATATTCAATATTCAAGTTTGTCCCTTATTTTTACTTTCTAACGGAAATTTTTCACTTTCAAATCTTTTCGTATAGGTATTTGTTTATTTTTGTACTAGTACCACCTTACAATGTATTAAAATGACGAAACATAGTATGAATTTCTTACTTTTATTTATATTTTCTTTGTTCCCGAACAAAGTATCTTTTTTTTTGATAATTTCCCAAGTTTCGATAAATATAAAACCGATTCCAATTTTTTTTTCTGGTATAACAAAAAAAAAAGACAGAAAACGATATTAATGATAATTTCAGGTTTAGCCACGTTTAGATCGTTCGAATTATGTCAGAATGAACTTGAAGTTCATCATTATTTTACCTAAAATTGTTACAATTTTTCTTCACAAAACAAAATCACGAACAACAGTTTTTTTCTAAATTTGACCAATATTTCTCGCTAGAACAATTCATGAAGAAATCAATGGAATTTTTCCTTTTTTTCACTGTTTGAATTATACAAATTTTTCATTTTTTTTTCCAGCGACCACTCGTTTGGTACAATAAGTGTGTTAAGGACGTACCATATTACGCTTGGGACCTTATTTTAGCCCAGAAAAATTTTCCAGTAGTTAAGTGGTGGGATTTTCACGCTGCTAAGGGTCACGCACATGTATGGGAATCGTTATATCGATCTTTCGTAACTTGGCACAGGTTGGTCGATCGACCTTACGAAATATTTGAATTTGAACCTGTTCGACATCAACGGCCAATGGAACGGATAACTTGTATGGATGTATTGAGTATGACAATTTATCAGTTACGTTATTTAAAAAACGCAATACACAAGACACTCATTCGAACGTTATTGAAGCAGAAATTTTACAATGTGATAAAAATTTGCTATATTTCAGTTTAGAACATTTTTTCGGCTTGTCAAAGTTCTATAAAGTTATAAAAATTTTGCTTCAATGATATATCCTTCAAGAAATTATCAGATTACTTGTTTCTTATTGATTCCTGATATGAATTTCATGGTTTTTATAATTCTGTGGGAATGGTTTTTGGAATGTACCATTTTATGTGTGATTTTTTGGAAGCTTTTAAAAAATGTGTAAAAAGATCACTTTTTTGACAATAAAGACAAACCAATAGTTTCTCAAATACAGTCTCCAGAAAATTACAGAAAAATAATAGTCGAAAAAAATAAACATAGCCTTTGAAAATGTTTTTAATTGGATTATTGAGAAAATACAAATGGAATGATTTTGTCTAGAAATCCACACAAATTCTATAATGTCAGATAATTGAAAAAAGTTTCAATATGTTTGAATAATTTCTCGACAATATAATATTCAAATAAATTTCTTATAACCATTACTTTTATATAATTGTGTACAATTTTGAATGATAGCCAATACGATAGCGGTCGGTACATCGGAAGGCTACGCGATGATATTCGATATAAGCACAACAGATATTACCAAAGTCGATCGAGCGGTATTTCTTCTGGATATGAAAATTTGGACGAACAAACGTTCGTAAAATATCTTATTTTTTCGGACATGATATTTTTAAATAATCTTTAGTGATATTAATGATTATTTGTTCATTGCAGATAATCAAATAATACTCTCGACCGTTTCGGTTAACAAAGAAGTTCTTCATTGGAACGTGCCCGAAGCAGTTTTGGAAGCGCAAAGCAAAGCCACGTTATTGAGGTAAATAATGAAAAAATATTCCAACTTTGTCTTTTTTCTTTTAATAAAGTTATCGAATTTAAAAAAAAACCTCTCAAATATCCTAGAAGTAGACATTTGAAGACGAAACAAACGTATATTACAAAATACGGAATTAGAAACTTAAAAAAAATATATTTTCAGTGCCGGATACGGATATTGCTATTCGTTGATGAGAAACAGATTGTTTCGCGCAAGTGCAGGTGATGCATCCAAAAAAGGCATGTGTTCCAATGCTGTGGATGTAGACACGTGGAATTTGCCTTATTTCGGCAAAGCAGTCGCCATGTATGCCGACTTGGATGAGGTTACTAGTTTTTTTTTTCATTTTCACGCGATCACATCGATATTTAAAAAAAACTATTGAATAACATATTTATGTCACCAGGCGGTCATGTGGACTGACAAAAATCAGTGCAACAAATTTGGCTTCAAAAACAACCCGCATCAACGCGTCAAGATTGGGGCAATTAACGATCCATGTATAGAAGCTCGTCATTATCAATTTTTCAAACCTGGCATCGTCTGTTGCATCGGAGGTATTCAAATTAATTCTCTAATCATTGCTCAAAATAACAAAAAATTACATTTCTTTTTTGCACTCGTGAAAAAGTCTCTTTTAATCGAAAAGATTTCATCCCTAATATAAATTTTTTAAGAACTGTAATATTTATGCGAAAATAGATACAAAATTTTTTTTTTTTTTTCGTATTTATAACGATTGTACCATCGACAGTCATTACAAAGCATTAAAATTTATGCATAAGAGTTATAAAATCGAGAATCTTTCATAAACACTCTATAATGTTGCGATTACTTAAATATTAACGTTTTGTTTAATTTCTCACAATATTTTCTATGATTTTTCTTTTTTTTTAAACAGAACGAGGAGAATTTGGCTTTTCAGTAGCTGGAAGAGATTGGGGAATATATTCGCTCTTCAGTAAATTTCACGCTGGTGTAACAGCCGTACTTTTTCACATTGGCGTCCTCGTACTGGGACTAGAATCGGGTAATTCCTGTTTCAATCTTTATTCACTTTCTGTTCATCAGATTGCCATTGCAATTTTAATCGTCATCATTATTATTACTATTTCGTCAACAGGGTTTCTAATTTATTCACGTTGTTATTATAATTTTTTTTTTTTCGAACGTAGGTGAGATACATATTTTCCCGATCGACGACGCCTATAGCCTAGAATCGTTAAACTTTGATACTCTTCCATCAAAAAGAATGATACTGACTTCAGTTCCTATAATCTGTTTGAAGCCGATGGAAAATCATTCGGATCATTACATAATGGCAGCCTCCCATAAACGCGTATACGTTGTGAGATTTGACTCGTTATGATTGCTCGGAAAGGAAAAAAAAGTCCAAAGGAAATATTCGGTAGAAAATATTAAAGATAATTATGTACACAATTGGATTTATTAAAATAAATTGATTTTTATACAGCGCAATGAAGCTTCGAAATAAGCAAATAAATTATTATGAAATTTAGTTTTTGGCAGATGCAGCTGTACCGCTGCCGTAAGTACGATCCCAATTGACGTAAAGTCCCAGATCAGATTGTGAAACACTTGGACGAACGTGAGTGAGAGCATCGTCGAAATCTTCGGCCGTGACACATCTGACATCTTCTTTTCTTATATTTTCGAGCATTTCGAAAGGGATACTCCTTATGGGACCCATGCTCGCTTCTTTACAAAGATTCGTCATATCAGCCCCGGAATAATGTTCCGATAATTGAGCTACTCGATCGATATCATCGGCAGTTAAATTATGTGGTATAGCAGCTAAAAGATTGACGACGATTTGTCGTCGAGCCTCTAATTCCGGAAGCGGAACGTAGAGTCTCTTGACGAATCTTCTTCTCGCAGCTTCGTCCAGTTCTTGCGGTCTGTTCGTCGCCCCGATCACCAATATACGATCCTCTTCGCCAGTCGCAGCGCCGTCCAATTGTACTAAAAATTCCGTTTTTATTCGTCTTGAACTCTCGTGCTCGGTTTCTGACCTTTGGGTCAATAACGAATCAATCTCGTCCATGAAGATTACCGATGGTTGATGCACTCTAGCAACGGCGAATAATGCTCGTACCATTTTTTCACCCTCTCCGATCCATTTGGAGGTCAACGAACTCGCTGATATCGAAAAAAACGTCGATTTGCTCTGGGAGGCTATACATTTACCGATCAACGTCTTGCCTGTACCCGGCGGTCCAAAAAGCAACATTCCTTTTGGCGGACGTCTCAATCCTGTAAATATGTCAGGTCTCAACATCGGCAACACTACTATCTCTTTTATTATCTTTTTCGCATGTTCCAATCCCGCCACGTCGTCCCAAGTTACCAATGCACCGCTATCCATTATTTCATTTCTTATCATTTCTATCAATTTCTCATCTATACCCTTGAGCCTTTCATCCTCCGTCTCTACGTTCTCCTTTACAGAATTATCCACTTTTTCAACCTCTTGATCCTTATCGCGTTTCAATGGACACACGAATTTAGAATTCACCGAAGATTTTCCACCGAGACTCTTCTTCACAACTTTTTGCTGCTGCTTTTGCTGAATTTGCAATTCTGCTTTCGCTGTTCTGAAAGGCACTGGTTTTGGCGCTTCTTCATTGCTTTTCCCGCTATCCTCATCTTCCATTCTTTCCCAATAGTTATTTTTTTTTTGCCTTCCACCCCATTTTTCATTCATATTTTCATTCCTTTTTGAGATCTCTTCTCGTCTTTCCCACGAATTTCTACGTTGTATTCCGCCACCACTTTCTTCTTCGTTCTCCGTTCCATATTTTTTTGTTATATTTTCTTGTTTTTCCCACTGATTTTGAAATCTGACAGCGCCGAGTCTTTGATCTCTTGCACCACCGTCTACCATCCTTCGCCATTCCCTCCTTGTAGATTTGCTCAACTGTAAATCCTCCGAATTACTGTTATTTACACGTAGAAATTGGCCTTGTTCCGGCCGCTTTGACACTTTTCTATTCAATGGGAAATCATCTACTTCTCTCACCAAGGCTTCCACATCTCTGTCCGTTATGTCTCTTCTCCCACAAACCTTGTCTGTGTTAGTTTTTTGACAAGGTAACGGCTTCAGGAACGTTAGTACCTCCAAAGGATCTTTCAGACTCGAGTTCCATTTTTTTTTGTCTATACTTTCATTCGGATATATTTCCTTGAGTACTTCAGTTTTTTCCAATAAGTTCTCATACCGCGCAAGTCCCTCTTGCAGTAGAATTGCTGCTGTACCTTCAGACTGGCTAAAATTTAGCAAAATGACGACTCACTTAATTTTTACATAACATCAAAATTGTAAACTCAAAAAATACTCCAATTTTTGACCCACTAACTCATTGATTATAACTTATCAATTAATTTATATTTGTCAGTTAAAAAAAAATGAAAAATGTAATATACCTCAACAAGGTTCACGCACCATAATTATAATAGTATGTACAAAGTAACGGCAAAATCATCAGATACAATGTTTTCCAAGATAATTTTTTGAAATTTTGCAGAAATTTTCTTGGGCATTGCATTATAATGTGTTAAAAATTTGAGAAGCTTTCACTGTCTAGTAATTGAAATATTCAATGTTTAAAATCACAACTTTAACTTGAGATCTCGTGGGAAGTTACGGAAAAGACAATTTTTCACAACAAATAACTCGATTTCCAGATGATAAAACTTTCTCAAATTTTACCCACAGTTGGGTATTATTGTTAAGAAGGTTCGTACGAATTTCAAACAATAAAGCATGGAATTTGTCTAAAGTATGCCTAATGATCGAACCTCCTTAATCTTGCCAATGAATAAAAACCACTAGTTTGCCGAATTTTTATGTTTTTTGATGAAGTACTATATTTTTAAATGTATTCTGAACTACTATCAGTAAAGAGAGTCATTTCTGTGGAAAAAATTTTGAATTAATGGAAAATAAATAAATCGCGTAGTGAGGAAAAAATGATAAATGCGAATAATGTGATTTTCGTAATGAAACACTTGCGATCTTCGACTCCATTTTTCCATTACAAATACGCAGATTTCATTTCGGAAACGGTTGTGATATAACGGAAAACCGCGCTTGTACCGAATCGCTCGTTTCATAATCTTAAGAAAAAAAAAGTTGAATAAAGTATAACTTACAAGTTTCTTGCCGTCAAGTATTTGACGGCAAACAGTCGTCGTTCGGTATCCGTATCGTAATTACCTATTCGGGAGAACAGTATCGAATGATAAGCTGCCAAAAAGTCGTCTTTTAACGCAGAATCATTATTTTTCTCCGCCATTCTGATAATTTAAAGCGAGAAACGGTTTGTATATGTTTACTATGATTGTTCGACTGGAACTGGTAATAAAAAACAAAGTTAAGGATATAGCCACCAGGAGTAAACCGGAAACACCTGTTCACCTGGAAAATGCTCAAATCCTGAAATTTTTCACAACGCTCGTCAGTTTAGTAACTGAGTTTAGTAATCGTTTACCGACTGATGGTAATTCAAATCAATTTTGTTTTATTTTTTTGAAGTTTGCCGAGTATAAAAGTACGAGGGAATAAGAAAATGCTACAGAATTGATCAACAAGTCCATATTTACATTTATTATTATTTATTCAATAGCAGTGTACAGCGTCTCACACCTTTTACATAGACTTTTCCTTATAATTATGCTTATAATAAAATCACATAAATGTTTCATTAATCCAATTATTTCAAGTTTTACTCTTTTTTTTATTATTTCAAGTACCCGATACAAGTCCATATTTACATTCATAAAAAATAAAATCTCATTTTATTTAACAATATTGTATACAACATGATCGGGATATCATCCAACAATTGGAATGGCAGTAAAGACATGATAAAATCTTGGTTTTTTAAAGTGCATTTTTTTAAAACATACTGTTCGATTGATATTTTTTAAACTTTTCCCAAATGTTCCCATATAGTTTGACTAACTGGAATAAATCAGTAAATGGAAAGGCATAAAAAGCCCGAAAATCATTAAAAAATAAAATAAAAATAAAACGATTGGAATAGTTAATAGAAATAATAGAAATTTCAGTATTTTTCTATACAATTAAATGGAAAGGCATAAAAAGCCCGATAATCATTTAAACAATTAAAAATACGATTAGAATAGTTAATAGAAATAATAAAAATTTCAATATTTTTCTATACAATTGTAATGTTCAACGATTTTTATACTTTGTGAAATATAACTTGGTTCGAAGGAATCGCGAAAATAGAGAGGATATAATTGAAATCTTAGGAAGACGCTCGGCACCAGGCTAGCGCGTTGTCAAACATTCGCTGCCACGGTGAACGTACATTGGTCCAATTTTTCGGCGTGTAAGGCCATTGCCACATTTTTGTGCATCGTTCAGGATGGGGCATCATCGCCAAATGACGTCCGTTCGCTGAACAAATGCCAGCAATTCCATCTATTTTGATCAAAACAACATTTGAATTAGATTGATTTTCAATTAATTAAAATTTTAAAATTTAATTTTTATCGGCTATCAGGAAAAGTGGATGAAAAATCAATCACCTCGATTTTTAACTCCTATTTACTTTTCAAATTTTTAATTAAATTTAAATTTAAAGTCGAATTTTTAGTTTGATTGAATTTTTTTTATTCATCAAATTTTATTTTTTATTTCCAATATATTTAGCAAAACAATAATTAATTACGTACCAATACTGCCGTTTGGATTCAAAGGATATTTCACCGTTGGGTTGCCTGCGTCGTCGGTGTATTTCAACGCTACGCAATTCCGGTTTTTCAATTTCTCTAAAATTGTGGTATTGCGGAAGGTGAATCGACCCTCGCCATGAGCGATCCATACACCCAGAACGCTGTTCTCCATCCCCTGGAGCATTATCGCTGCTGACTTTTCTATCCTTACCGTTGACCAACGACATTCGAATCTCTCGGATTTGTTATGGTCCAGCACGATGTTGAGTTCTTCCTCTTTTTTTCCTCCTAAATCATCATAATTTATTAAAGTCAATAATGTTTCGTCTGCACATTTGCACACAATTTCTCTCTTTTTTCTCTACCTTACAAAAGTTCAAATAACAGTCCGTTATGCAAAACGATTTGTTCGTTGCTCCAATTATTCTCGAATTATAAAAAAAAAAAAAGGATGCAGCCTAACTTTTAATTTTGTTTTAAAGTTCGATCTAAATATGAAGTTGCGTTACTTGTCAAGCAAACGCTCTCGTTTTTAAATTTCACTATTTTTTGCTTACCTTTATCATTCAAATCACTGCCGATCCAACCCAAGAGGCTCATCAATTGGCAGCCGTTGCAAATGCCTAAACTAAACGTATCGTCACGATTTAAAAAGTGTTCAACTTGTTTTCTCAAACGTGAGTCGAACAGCAAAGTCGCGGCCCAGCCTTTGGCCGATCCAAGCACATCTGAAAATTGAAGAAAAAAAAAACCAAATAGAAATTTAAAAAAACCATTGTTGGCAAAACATGAATGAAATGTAAAAAAATGTAAGTTTCCATCGTCATCAACTATTTTACACTATTTTACGTTTAGAAATTCACGATTTAGTACCTGCATAACTGAAACCTCCTGGGAATATAATTCCTCGGAAGTTATCCATCGAAATTTCACCGGTGCAAAGATCCTGCATCGTGACGTCCCAAACTTCGAATCCGGCTTCGATAAGGGAAGCTGCCATTTCCCTGTCACCGTTGATTCCTTCTTCTCGTATCACAGCGACTTTTACTTGTGCTGCATAATAATTTAAAAGCAAATTAGATATTTTTATTACGAAAGATTGTCAAAAATGCGATTAATGAAAAAATTATGACCATTTTTTATACTCACGCGTGAAACTGGACGAATCTCTCGAAATCGGACTAATGTCAGGGTCGAAAGCCAATTTGTAGGCGGGAACAGAGCGATCTTTCAAACCAGCGTACTCCTCATTTGCGCAATCGACGTTCGTTTGTCGGAGTTCTAGCTGGTGACTCGTTTCCTCCCATATTTTCATCAGACGCAGTACATTTGCGTCCAACAAAACATTATCATTGACCGATAAAACGACCTGCGTTAAGTTAATTACCATTAACAACAATTATAATAAAATTACTGATATAAATATCAAAAAAATTGATTAAGTAAAATCTTCAATGAATAGTTCATTTTTACCTTCGAGTCAAGACCAAGTCCAATCGATTTTCCTATGTCGAAGATGGGAGCATCGAAATTTTTAAATGTCTTCATTACATATTCTCGGTCGATTTCCTCGACCTCGAGCACCCAGCCAACTTCCTCGGCAAACAGAATCTCTATCGGCGAGCCAGCCTTGTGATTGATTTTGACTTCCAGTCCCGATATACCGGCGAAAGACATTTCGAGAATGCACGTTATCAATCCGCCGTCGCTAACGTCATGTCCAGCCAAGATTTTTTTTTCTAAACACATAAAACCGAAATCTTATTAACTTGCTATTTATAAATAATCAGTTATTTAAATAAACGAATTTATTTGCAGCAACGTGTTCAAATTTTCATTCATAAAAAAAACAACATATTCATTTAATCACGAAGAATGATCAAAAGTTTAGAATGGAGAAATGAGAGAACCAATACGTAATATCGAGCGGTCTGTTGTTGTATTTTTTAACTTTTCAAAAATAAATAGCCATAAAAATTAGCCATTTAATTAAACAAATCGATGTGCTGAGCTGTTTACACATCAACTTACCGCCAATTAATTTTTGAGTTGCTGCGAATGCATTTTTGACAGATTCAACGTTGTTTACATCAGGCACGGTGTCACCGAGCTGATTATAAACTTGTGCAAATGCAGTGCCACCAATTCGACTCTTATTTTCCGAAAGGTCGACAAAAAGAAGGCAACCCTTCTTTCCCATCGACGGACCTTTCAGATCTGGCGTTACAACCTGCGAAAGAAAAAGAGAAAATTAAAATTGTACTAAAATTCTAAGCAACCATTGGCCAAGTTATTTTGATGAGAAATTCTAATAAACATCTTTGAAATCGGTAGAAATACGCTTATTTCTTTTGAGTCCAGTATGTTTGTCCAATTTAACGAATGCAATAATTATTTAAAATAATTCTTACGAGTGTTATGTCTGGACATGGGGCATATGATGACACAACCAAAGTGCCTGGAGCTTTCACTACTTCTTTGTCAATTCTGGCAGCCATGCTCAACGAATCTTTACCACCATCGATCGCGATTCCATATTCTTTCATGATCGAGCACATGGCCTCACAAGCTTCATACAGAGCCGCACCTTCGCCAGGTAATTTCGCTGCCCACATCCAATTTCCACTGCATTTAACATCCTGCAAAAATTAATTAATCAATCATTTATTATTACCCTTCGTAACTTCTTCTAAAATCATCATGTCCGTTAAAAATTAGATGATTAGTTTATCAAATAAAGGGCAACAAAAATTGTTTGGCAATTGAAATTTTGTAAAGATTTGGAAAAACATGTTTATAGTAGAAAATGTTTTAAATAATTACCTTCAAATCGGAAATTTTGGCAAAAACGAGATTCGTTAATGACTCAGTCACGGTCATTCGGGCTCCCGCACCAACATTTATAAGACCCTTGATGGGTTGCTCCCCAATGGAAGTCGCTGTTCCAACCTGAAAAACAAAAAGTACCGTTGTGAATAATCGCCGACGTATTGAATTTTCATTAAATATATAATTTTACAAAAATTAGGAAATTTCTTTTCACTTACTGTTGAAAACTGTGATATTGCAGTGACGGCAACATCAGCAAGAGGAGTGTGTAACGGTCCAACGCATTGTTGTTGAGCTACGAGTCCGGTAACGCAACGATCGACTTTGTTTGTTAAATAGCGTTTGCTTGCGACAGATGGAAGTCGAAGCACTCTAGAAAGAGCTTCTTCGAGTCCTTTAGGGCTGGATAAAGTGTTCGAAAATACGATTGGTTCCATCTTTGCAGTTTCGCGCTTCATATCAAAAGTCTGTAAAAAAAAAATCAACATTTTCTTATTATATTAGATTTATTATTATTTTTACGATATTTTTTTTGTTTTTGTTTTGTTTTATCTTCTAGATTTGATTCTTGTGTCTCTATTTGTAAATGGGTTCGCCCGTACTTAAATAATTAAATAAAAGATTTAATAGTAAAAAAAAGTGGTAAAGGAAAATTTGACAAGTAAAAAGTAAACGAACCTTTTGTGGCATTTTACCAAGAACGAGTTCAAGTTCTAAATCTACGGGGTGTCTTATATCACGATTTTCCGTCCCGTTCAAATATTTTGTTGGATCGCAGTGTTCCTCTTCCGAAAGAACAATCTTTCCCGAACCGGTTACAGTACCAACAAAATTGATTGGACATTTTTCACGTTTTGCAATCTTCTTCAGCAATTGACCGTCTTCCTTTCTGCACAATATTGCATCGTTCTCTTGATACTCCGCTCCCCAAAGTTCCATCGTACTTATACTCTCGTCGCCAAGCTCAAAATTATGAGTGAAAATTACAGCTCCGGCAGGCTCGACGATTTCTTTCAAGACGTTGCCTGCAAAAGTTACAAAATTTGTCATTTATCATTTATCGGTTTAATTTTAATTTTTTAGTATTATTTCAATTAATTTAATAAAATTAGCTGCTGGTTCAATATATTTATGAATTTATTGAATCTAAAGTTTTTTTTTCTCTGTTTAATTAAAACGTACCATTGCCACCCGCTCCCTGATCATGAATGCTCAGTATTGGATTTTTTTCACCCATTTCGACACAAGCACGGACCAATCGATTTAGTTTTTGTTCCATTTCAGCATCTCCACGTTGTACTGCACCAAAATCTAATTCGGACTTATTGTCACCTTGAACCTGTTACAAATTTTTATTAAAGTTTTAATCTTATAAATGGAAAATGAAGTGATTTTTCTTCAGTTTTATTATAAATTATGAATTTTGAAGTTTTAAGGTACCTCGACAGAACTCGCAGCACCACCACCCACACCGATCCTATAAACGGGACCACCAATTTTGATCACCTCCATTCCTGCAATAAATAATTCGTAAAACATTAAATATCGTTTTAATAATTATTTCGAGCAACATTTTTTCGCATAAATAACTTTAATGGAATTAATAAGAAATGCAATTTTCTTTTTTACAGGAAATAAGTTTACTTTTTTAAGTATTGCGCTGATTTTTGTAATAAAAACAAAATTTTCATCGAATTTTATTGAAATTATAATAATTCGATAAAATTAATAAAGTATGAAAAATATAAATTTTTATCCTACACACAATTTTTCATTTAATCAAACCCTTGTTTCATATTTATTACCTTTTTCAGGAATAATTTTCTCCGTCATGTTGGAATCTACAGCGCCAAGACCTCCGCTGAACATTATCGGTTTGATAAATTCGCGACGATCGCCGTTGGGACATTTCATCCCGAAGGACCTCGCGAAGCCTGATATTACGGGTTCGCCAAATTTGTTTCCGTAATCCGATGCTCCGTTGCTCGCTTCGATTAAAATGTCTAACGGCGATGCCATGTTGTCAGGATACACAACATTTTTTTCTTCCCACGGTAAATCGTAGCCTATTTTTGTAATTAAAAAAAAAAAAATTACAAATTGTTCAATTTGAATTTTGTTTCATTCGATATTTCTATTCTTGATTTTTATGGATTGGAAAAGAAAGAAGAAGAGAGTGAAAGTAAAGTGTCAAACATTTTTTCAAACTTTTGATGGAATATTTTTATCAGTGAACGTTCAAAAGCAAAAAAAAAATTATTAGCGAAAAATTGGAAATATTGAAAGAGAAAATAATGTCAAATATGAAAAATCCAATAATATTTGTTGTTTTAGAGAAAAAGTGACCTGGTATGTGGAGATTTCCGACTGAATATCCTGCTGTTCCAGCCGTGTAATAGCCACCGCGTCCAACTCCTTGAATATCCCTTAATCGACCACCTGTTCCCGTTGTAGCACCACTGAGAATAATACAAATAACCAGTGTGTTAAATAAATTTCATATTTTTACATTTCGATTACGAAGATTAAGGAGATTCACGCGTTAGGCATGCGTTAGACGAATTCCAAGTTTAATTGTTTAAAATTCGTATGAATCTTCTTAACAATTACTAGACGGTGAAACCTTCTTAAATTTTTTTACAATTTTTATACAAAATTTCAAAAAATTATCTTGCAAAAATTGTATTTGATGATTTTCTGTTGAAAAAAATGTAATTTTGCAATTAATTTACCTGAAAGGTGCGACTCCGGTGGGAAAATTGTGCGTTTCGGCGGTGAAAATGAGGTGTTTTTTGAGTTTTTCGAGTCTCAGGGGACTCGCGGAATGAGTTTCCTGTGGTTTAAGGATCGTTGCTTCGAATCCTTCGATCGCACTACTGTTGTCCTTGAATTTTATAACGTTATTTTGATTCGAGTTTGTCTGAGTATCGATGATCATATCGAAAAGAGTTTTGTCCTTTTTTTCTCCGTCGATGATCATTGAGCCACGAAAAAACCAATGACGCGAATGTTCACTGTTTGACTGGGCTAAATCAAAACATTCGACGCTCGTCGGATTTTTTTTTAATTTCGAGCCGAACAAATTAGCATAGAAATTTAAATCCCACTCGTCGAATGCAAGTCCTGTCAAATAAAAACGACGATTCATTATTTTCATCACATTTTTTAATATTTTGATTACATTTTTTTTGAAACTACTTATCTCACCTAATTTTTCATTCACATCTTCCAATGCTTTTCTTCCATTTTTTAGAATATCAACTTCAAACCATTTCTCAGGTCTAAATCCATGGTCGAACGAATCAATCGGCTTCAAGTAACGACATTCCGTCATTCTGTCATGAAGCGCACTGACGATCTGTAAATAATTATTCGTAGAACACATTCATTTCCTTCAAAGTCTCGACTTTTATAGAAAAATGTTAATTTTCATGAATTTATAAGATCAAATAAAATATAAATATTTTTCGACACTCTGACATTTCATTAATGCTTTTTTCCAATAAAAAATTATGAAATTTTGTCCACTCGAAGAAATCTAACGAAGGAATCTTCATAAATATTTTATTATCTCGAGATTTTCTAATATATTTGTCTCGTCTCTTCATCTTTTATTTTATTTCTTCGACCCTATCGAATATTTTGAATAAAAAAATCCACATCATGATTTCTATTGATTCAACATTTTGTCTGTAAACTTGGATATTTCGTGTCCGAGCAAAAACAGTTCGAGTTTGTATTTGAAGTATTTATTTAACGAAAAATTGATGAAAAAATAAAATTTTCGAGAATTTCACAACAGATACCTCAAGTTTAAAGTTTCGAGCAAAAGCATGCATTTTTTCAGAATTTTTTGACTACATTAAGGGGGTGAAATATTGGCCGGACATAAAAGTCCACGTTTGTAGACGAGAGGTGCGGAAAAAACCATTACGGACGAAATGTTAAAACTCGATTATACTAACAGCCTCTTCAGCTTCCTTGCTCATAGTTCCCTTGTGTTTGACAAGGTATCTGAAGCCTGTTTCCACCCTTTTGATTTTCTTCACTCCTATCGATGTAAATATGGACACAGCATTGCTGGAGAATGCTGTCGAGAAGTTCAACCTGTTGAAAGAAAAATTTGAACTCTAAAAATTCTTATTTAATTTTAACAAGACAAGAAGTTCGAAAAAGAACAAAAAAGACATATAGTGCGTTTATGAATAGATTTTCTGAATAATTTTTTATTCATGGATAAGTTTCCCAGCAATCACAATTTTAATGTAAGAGTCACGAGTTTATGTAAAGTTTGCATAAAAGTTACGAAAATGTTTCGAGTGTTTTTTCTGCGTTCTTATCAGTAAGAAAAATTACGAATTCTTTGGCGCAATTTCAATGGTAACAAAATTGTGAAAAAAAAAGAAAAAAAAAACAGTTGAAATGATGAAACATTATTTTATAGTTTCCAAGACAATTTGAACAAAATAAAATATTAAAACAAGAGACAAATAAAATCAACAGGTATTTTATGTTCGATTTTCCATCCATAAAAAAATGTCTCCCACAAAATAAAGCAATGAAATGATTAAAATTTTTTTAAATGATAAATTGAGTATAATTTTATTAGAAAATTAATCGATAGATTTCTGATTGAAGTAAAAAAAAAAATAATTTTCCAATGAAATAAAATTCCAAATACCTTGGACCAATTTCAACGACGAAAGAAGATTCTTTGCCTTTTTTCACAATTTTTTCCAGGGAACTGGAATTCTGTAAATCCGGTTGCAGTGGTGACGACAGGACCCATTTTATTTTGTTGATTTCTTCCTGGGTCGGAGTTCCATCGTATTCGACGTAGAAAACTAATTCCGTGTCTAAACCAACAACGGAACTACTTTTTTGGACTACAGCGTTAAATTTTTTGTTGCACTGTCCAGCCAGGAGGCCAGGACTTTTGTAAAATCTCAAGATGACCATGTCGTTCGTTTATTCACCAAAAAATCCTTAATTCGACGATATCAGATTTAAAAAACTGTAAAAAAATGAAAAATAAAATAATAATAAAATAATTGAAGATAAATAAGTGAGCAAGTTGTTGAACGAACCAGAGTTATGAGCTAACTAAGAGAAAAGCAAGAATACTTTGCCCCTGGTTTGACCTTCGATGACGAAAGGGTCAAACCCTGTTATCATTTATCTCTTGGGGGTCTTTCGTAATGAATGCAAAATATAATATCAATGGACGCAATTGATAAGTCGATGTCGAAATAAAAACAGATCATCTGTTATTGAGTAAGATTTCAAAATCGGGAGAAAAACAAAAAAAAACGTTGAAAAATAACTTTTCGATCGAAATTTTTTTTTGACCGAAATGTGTTGAAAATTGAAAATTAAACTTGAATCAAAAATATAAAATTCATTTGAGGATGCAGTCTAGTGTTCAGGGTTCAAAAAATCAATTTTTTTTTTTTTTTTTTACATCTGTCGAAAGTATAATATATCGAGAGAGGACTGTTAAAATTTTAGGCCGAAAAATGAAATATTTACAAAGTTATAGCATTTAGTCGAGAGCATGCCGTGACCGCGGAGCAGCGACAACAACCGTACGCTAACCTCACATTTTTATTGTTCTCACTTTACAATTATACCTGCGTATAGATCCTTAAAGATCCCGGGCACTGAATTTATTTTACTCAAAATTCACTTTAAAAACAAAATTGTACATAATTAGAATTAACAAAACGTTTTTACAAAAGAACCGAACAATGAGATCAAGGCGGACTCCCGGAGAGTCGAGAACTAAAGAGGACCGTAGAGCCGAAAACAAAACAGAGAACCGGTGTCCTGTGACCCCGGCTTATATCAAGACAACAGCATATGGCTGTCTCCCTCACTCCTATGCAGCTATATGCACCGCGTGCTCTTACAGGCGCCTGGTGGCGAAGCACGTGGTGTAAATATTATTGAAAGTGCCCAAAAAAAGTTGAATAATGAAATTATAGAATATATGTAGAAATATGCATATTTATGTGGTTACACATATATATGCATATTTCGTATTATTAGTTTAATTATTATTTTAACATTTATTGAGACTAAAAATAATATATTGCACGATCGGTAACCATTAGCGATCTTGTGATCGCTCGTACTCTCGCTGTTACCTACCGTATGGTAACAAAGGGAGTACGGCGATTGTCGTAGTTACCGACGTTGCCATAATAGCGAGAGGTGGGGAAGATATGATTGTCGAGGGCATCGATGGTAGGACGTAACAGTAGTTTCTCATAAGAGCGCGTGTTAAAAGCTCCAATTTTCAACATTAAATATTTCGATTTCTAAGCGGTGAAGCCTCTTAAAACTTTGCATACGCTTTAATGTAACATCGCAAAAGGTTCATTTAATTTTTCAATATTTATTTTTTCAGTTTTTACAGTTTTCATTATGTACATTATTTAAATTTATCAAAATCTAGTTTGAAAGTTGAATTGTGTACATACTCTGAGATCATTTGAATATGAATTTCAGACTTGAATTATGTACAGCATTCCAATTCATTCAAATTTAAATACATTTTTCGCACTTAAAAAAATTTACATATATATTCACATTCAGCAAATATGTCATAAAATTTGATTATGGACTTAAACCATAATCTTTTTATGACAAAGGAGAAGCGTCAGCCTTACAAAATAGTTGATGAGAATGATTTAAATGAATAAAATCATAGATGCAAAATTATCCGAGAAAATCGTAGCTCGGAACATCGTCGAATTGTTGATTCTGTGGATTTCCAGGAGCCATTGGCCTAGCAGTCATTTGACCTCGAGGAGGAACCATTTGCTGTTGCATTCCGAGTACCTGTTGTCTGTATTGTGGTTGTTGCTGGAAAGACGAAAATGAACATTAATTGCAGCTTCAAAAAGTCCCAACATGGTGACTAATAAAATTTCTACACGAAGAAAAGTCTAAGTGCTCCTCTCCCACGTCAGCATTTATGCACCTCAAGATTTAAAGTTAGACAATTAAAAAATTTTTACCTGTTGTAACAAATGCCTGAGTCCGAGACTGTTCGTCATTACTGGTCTCATCATTCTTTGAGCATTAGGTTGTTGAGCTGCCATGGCTGCAGCAGCTGCCGGATTCAAGCCTCTCTGAGCTTGCTGCGCCTGTTTTTATTATAAAATAACATTAAATATGAAAATAATTCATTAAATTGTTTTTTATTGTGCTTGGTATAGAGAAAAAAATGAGCAAAAGCACAAAAATGACGAGTAAGCAATCCGTAAGTATAACGTGGTAAATAATAATGCCATGATCTTTATTTTCCTTGAATTTTTATCGACTTGAATAAGATATAGTGAAAAATGTTGTACTTGCCTCTAGCTGTTGTTTGTACTGCATTTCTTGCTGTTGTGCCACTTCGAGATTTTGTTGTATCTGTATGGAATAAAGAAAGAAAAAAATTTCAATACCAAGCCGCGAATAATTGTGGATTTGATTAATGAGTAAATGTAAAATGATTTGTACATACGCTAACTTCAATCTGCGACTTGTATTGGGCCTCTTGTTGTTGAGCGGCCTCGAGTGTCTGACGCAATTGATGTATTTTCAATAAATTCTGTTGTCTCAACATTTCGATTTCGTCGAACGGTGGTCTTTGCTGTTGAGCCATCATAGGCGCCTGGCCACCTGGACCAATTTGTTGTGATCCTCCCATACCTCCTTGTTGCATATTCATTTGTCCTTGCGGTCCACCCGAGGGCCCAAGAACTTGTTGAGTATTTGCGTTAGCGGCAACGACGTTTTGCGTTATTTGACCACCTCCCATCGCCATTGTGTTCGTTTGAGACATGTGAATACCTCCTTGTGATATTCCGCTCGTTGGCATTGAACCGGCAATATTGGCATTTGCTCCAGCCCCTGCCTGAGAAAACACCTGTTGGAAATCGCACGTTTGTTATTTCGTTCAGATTTCATGATTTTCATTCGTCATTCTTAATTCATAAATTTATTCACAAGTTGGACATTTAATGTTTGTCGATAAATTTTCTTCTGAGATTATTAGCTGCAGGAAATATGATTTTCGCAAACATTCTATGCAGTTTCAAGAAAAAAAAAAAAAACAAGGTCGGAACCTGATGAAATGTAAATTTTCAAGAAAATATTGAATTTTTATTGTTCAACTTACCTGTCCTTGTCGCATCAAAGCTTGGGTGCTTTTTTGATGTTGTATGACTTTACGCAGACGATCAACGAACGCGGTTTGATCGTTTGGTATGAAACCAAGGTAGGCTCTTTTGTCAGACGTATATAAAAGAATGAGTACTTTTATGTCACAAGTGGGTGCTGCAGCGACGGAAGTGAAGTGAACACAGCCAGCCTAAAAACGGTATAATCACAATATTGTTGGTAAGAAATAAATTAAATGAGGCATTGAAAAGAATTTAAGGTATTGACAACACTGGAAGATACTTACGAATCCGGTGCTCATGACTTTCGTCAACGAGTCAAGAGCTTCGCACGGGGTAGGATGGAAGAGTACAGATTTCGAATTTTTCAAATAAACACCGCCGATGCTACCGATTAATTGTTTGGGCATAAGCTGCATTATCAACTTTTGCGGCCATGAATCAGCCTTTAGCTCCGGTTCTCCATCCTTAGCATTAACAGATACTTGACAAGGCACTTGTCTCGTTTGTTTTTGGGTATCGGCTGGATTTTTCGCTTTTTCCAACCATTCAAGAGTTCCTGTCCAAATAATAGGGCGTTCGCGGCCTGGTACCATCGGCTGACCACCTACATTTCCACCTCCAACATTACCCTGCAACAAAATTAATAGTTATATTCTTTATTTATTTTCTAACCAAGACGTTAAAAGCTAACTAAACCGTAAGGTTATATTTCTGTATTTATGAATTAACAAATGAATTTCAGCAAACGGCTGTAATAATGAGAGTTTTTCCCAGTTGTTTCGGAAAATTTCACCTTCTAAGGCCAACTCTTTGTTGCTTCTGACACGTTCGGCTCATAATTATAGTAATAATACTTAATATTTGATAAAAACAGTTGAGATAAAAAAAAATAAATGCTCACCTGTGGCTGATTGTGTGGAACTTGTGGTCCCATGGACGGTCCCGGTCCCGAGGCTTGAGCAGCGGTAACCGTTTGCTGGACTTGACTAGGTACAGACTGGCTTACACTCGAGACAGTGAGTTGTGGGCCAGCTTGACTTTGCGACGTTTGGGATTGCATGACCATAGAGGCTTGTTGCTGAGCGTTTTGTTGTTGTTGCTGTTGTTGCTGCTGTTGTTGTTGTTGTTGTTGCTGCTGTTGCTGTTGTTGTTGGGCTTGTTGTTGAGCCTGTTGAGCTTGTTGTTGCTGTTGGGCTTGTTGTTGAGCCTGCTGTTGTTGTGCAGCTTGTTGCGCTTGTTGTTGCTGCTGTTGAGCCTGTTGGACTTGTTGTTGTTGGGCAGCCTGTTGAGCCTGCTGCTGCTGTAATCTCATGGACAATTGTAACTGCTGTTGCTGCGTTAATTGTTGTTGCTGTTGCGCCTGTTGAGGATTTCCACCCATCACGTTAGCGCCACCTGCGACGGGAAAATAAAAAGCCGGTGTTAAAACGAGGCTCGAGATACGATAATCTTTGTATAAGCAATTACCGTCCATACGTTGACCAAAATTAGCGACGTTAAGTCCAATCGAAGAAGGCGGCTGCGTCAGTTGAGCTATGAGCGCGCTTCCCTGGGTGTTGTTCTGTTGTACCGCACCAGGTGCTATAAACGATGGTCTCATCCATCTCGGATGCGTTCCTCTAGGTCCTATTGCCCCAGGATGATAATTTGGTGGTGCGTTTATTTGCTGAGGGAATCCTGGACGATTCGCGTTCATCGGTACATTCATCGAAGGCGCTACTGGCTGATGCACCGGATTTATGTTCTGAGGAGCCTGATTCCGGAAAGCTGCTGGACCCTGCGGCTGCTGTGGCTGCGCCACACTCGGTTGATTCGTGTTTGGACTATCGTGACTCTGCAATGGACTCAACGGTATTTGAGCCGCACTCGTATTCGTCTGATGCACCACAGGACCACCGATGTTTGGACTAACTGGACGCTCTTTCAAATTGTAATTCCTCAACAACACCAAATGCCTTACGTCTTTCGCATAATTCTTCGTTTGCAGCGACTGCAAATCACCACCAGCTTTCTCAAAAAGCTTGAACAGTGTTGGTATCTTGCGCGGAGATAGTATCGACAAACTGATGTTTCTCTGAAAAAATTCAATATTACCATTCTTATTCTCTAGAAATATTGTTGTGTTTATTTTTTTATCATTCCAACGAAGCTTTTTCAGTCACCCTTAACGTGAAAATCACAAATTTTAATATATTTTTGTGTTGATTCTTTGGAATCAACTAAGAGTTATTATCGTACAATGGAACTTAAAGATTTTAGATAAAGTACGAGTCATTTTACGGAACGACTTGTTCCAAAGGAAATTAGATGGAAATGTGAGTCAATAAAACAATTTATATCCCCAAAAGTTTTATATATTTGTAATTTTCTGTTTTGTCGAATAAAAACTTGCAGATATTTTCAACTGTACTGCAAGACAAAAAAATCTAATATTCAAAGAGCCAGAAGATTCTGAAGTGTTTCAACGTCTAGCTCCAAGCACTTTTGATTATGTGGTAAAAGCTAGGCGTTAATTAATCCAATTGTAAAGAAATTACAAGTTTTTTACCTCTTGGAATATTGCAGCCAGTTGTTCAACGGTGTGACCAGCAAATTTGTAAGATTCTTGTACAACGGTTTGGTACGGTGGTGAATTACAAACGAGAATACAGTGCTTTTGTGAAGCCACATTGGGCTCTCGGCGTTGTTGTAAATCTTCGAAACATTGAAGTCCCGTAGCAAGACCTTCTCCTATGTTTGCATTCGATTCGCCTTTTCCTCCGACCATTCTGGACAAACACAATCAATTATTGAACCATTGTTGTTCATAACAGTCTCAAAAAACAAAAATTTGTTTAAACGATTAGATTTTAATAACAAAAACTATATTGTCAAATTAAAAAAAAAAAAATTATACATACTCGAGTCTGTCTAAAGTGAGCAGCAGCTTGTGGGGGTTCGAGTAAGGTCCGAGGGTGGATGTACAAGGTGACGGTAAGCAATCCGCCGCGTGATAGAGCACAACTCCGTACAAAGTTGTACTGTTCTGTAATGTGAAAATTATTTAATGAATATGAATAAAAATATCGAAAATCTCTCACGGAATAATAAAAAATATAAGTACTAATAATTGAAAGGCTGAACAACAGTTTGAGATAAATATTTAAAATTTTGTTTTTTGTGTTTTACCTCAGATACATATTCTCTGTCTTCTATGCCCCCTTGGCTGAAATATCTGTAAAATGAATAAAAATATATAAATAAATGGTAATTGTACAATATTATAGAATTCTACTTAAAAATACAAAGCTGAATCTTTGTTAATTTTTGCTTTAAAACTTACTCTAATGTTGGTATGAGATAATTTGTTTTCAAATCATTGAAATAGGCTCCATTGACGGCGGTGCCCTCGATGACAAATATGACATCCGCTTGAATCCCATGTTCCGTCGGACCAGCTACCATTTTTGTATTTTTCAAATAGACGTGATCTCACAATGTCTTTTTCTTCGGTGACTCGGGAATGAATTCTTCGGTCAGTTCGAATATCTGGCGGGACGAAATTTATGGTATAAATCCTCAAAATTAAAATTACAATTAATATTTTGTGGATGTAAATTACGTATATAGGGTTTAAGAAAATAATAACTCACCACTCTCGACTCTCAATGACAGCTGTCACGGTTGCATAAACAAATACAGCAAACATAACCTCGATTACGAAGATATTTTTATCCAGTTGTCACTTCAATCAAATTATACGAACGACAAACAATAATCGTTGTCGTCAATTCTCTCGGTTTTAAAAAAATTAAAAATATATTATTTTGTCACTTGTTTTATTCGACAACAGTGTCATTTATAGAAAATCGAAAACAATTCAAGGCCGAAGAGCGTAGTGCTTTTAACGAAAATAAACAGTTTTATTTTACAACACTTCTGACACTTTTGATGTAGAAAAAAACAGTGGTTTTTCTTTCGTCCGGCTTGTACGAAATACGAAAAGTTGCGAAACGTGCTCGTGAAAAACCTTCTGTTCTCTCTTCTTCTTTCTCGTGGCGTCGCCTTTTTGACTATCTCTCTCTTCTTGGCGCGGTTGTAGTTCTAGTACAGATAGCGCCAAATGTCAAAGTCGTATTTGACACTTGAGACTCGGAATTGGTCGATAAATAATTTGTCCACAAATTAACTGAGTGAATATGATAAATAACAAACAAGTAACAAGTAATCGAATATTTGACCGATAAAAAATTTCGAATCACAAAGCAGACGCGACGCTTGAGATGAATGATACGAGAGCCTCGAACATAATGAAACGAGCGTCGGCGAAATCTGTAACCCTACCAAAAATTAAGCACGGACTGCGATTGCCGCGCCGCGTCCACGGTGTTGTCAGAAAGCGAAGGTGGCAGGGGTGCCACAGTCGACTTTTTTTGAAAAGTTAGTTGCACTATCTCATTGAAAACTTGTAAACACTTGGTCCAGCGAATTGTGGTTAATTTCCCAGTCTGTGCCTGTGTCGTGTTTGTATAATAGGTTACACTGTGCTCCGAAATGACATTTGTAGCTCGTAAATATTATTTATTCTAAAAGCAATTGAATTTCTTTCGCTCGATCAACGATCCGTTCGATGTGTGACTTATCGCTACGAAAAGTTGTGTATTATTTTTCGTAACGGTGTGGGAGGTTATGATACGAAAATTGTCTTTACTCTGAAATACCCCGTGGTCAATGTTTACTACTGAAAACACTTAACGTTCGTCAAGGAGGTAAATTTGTACTTTCGATTACTCATAATAATCATATTTTCACAAATCTTCTGTCACACGAACAAGTTTTTTTGTTATTTTTTCCATTTTTCATTTTCGTCCTTGCCACAGCTAGAATCTACTTACCTAGTTTCGACCAATTGACGTTTCTCCCCAAAATCTTGAGTTACCAATGTCTTTATTTGAGTGGGAGTTTCGAAAAATTATCAAAAAACTTATTATTTCGATCAAAAATCTCGTTTTTTCTTTGACATTCATATTTTTGTTACACTTTTTTTGTCATCATTACTCCAGTTTCTCTTGTCCTACATAGTAGCATTGAATGTTTTCCAATGTTAGATTCATCCTTTACTCGTGTTTTTTTTTTCCCAAATTATGGTTATTCGTGTTTTATGTGAGAAATTATCCAAATGGTCTCATATAAAAAGTTCACATTGCATTTTGAAATCAAATGTTGTTTATTGATATTACTTTGTATCAAAATCATTTAGAATAAACAACCTTTTTTTAAGCTCTTTTTTTCTAATACAGATTCGCAGTAGCAACAATGTATAAATTCTGATTTATAAAATGTAATAATTCAACATTTCAGAATGTGACGAATGGCGGATAGTTTTTGAGCTATGACATTACATGATATCGTTGAAACAGGGCCAAAATGATTGGCGCGGCCTCCGGCTTAGAAGATGCCTGTTGGCAAGCTCAGGTTTAAACCCAAAAACTAATAAACGATTATTGAAAGAATGTACTTTTCACACAATATCTGAATTCTTTCCCTTTTTTCCCCCAGGATATGATAAATCAGGTGTCGAGAGGCTGGCGTGATAGTCAAAATGCTTCCATTGCCAACAGAGCACCGTCGTTGATGCAGAAAAAGGATCAGCTCAATCAGTCTAGGCACAGTATTCAATCCAAACTAACCAGACTTTATTTTGAGGAATTGTCCAAAGTTCCTCATGCCACTCCTGATTCTGTTTTGGTATGTCTAATCTCCACAAATTACTATTTTTCATTTCAGTCTTTTAAGGATATGGATCTGTTCGTCCGAACGGAATGGAAGAGTTCATATTTTCCATTCAGTTCAATTTTTAAAAATTCATTTTTCAACTTTTTTGGAAAAAAAGTTCCAGAGTTCAAAAATCTATTTTTTAAAAATGAACTGAATTTTTTCGCGAAGGCCTTTCAGTCTTTTTCATTGCGATCTGTCGAACAGTGTTCATAAATTTCACTTCGGAAAATTTGAGGTGAATTGACGACACAATTTAGCCATACTCTCAACTTTTTCCAGTCAACATGAGTCATTCGTGTTCAGGCATAGTTGAGTTTCTATCTTTGATGGAGAGCCCTCCTACTTTCCTCGATATACTTTCTAATTTCGGAAATATGCAGCTGTAGCGATTTTGGATGTAAACCAAACCTACATGGCGAATTTTTCCGGTTTTTCCGCATAGGCCCATTAGAGGGAAATGCGTCGGGCACAGCTGTTCTCATTCCCCACAGTAGGGTGCCAAAAAGGGTCAGGGATTATTTTTATGGCGTCTGGCTTCAAAGCCGTGGGCTGAAAAAACGATTCTTTTTGTCTGATCTTGAAAATGCCATCGAAATCTTTAATTCAATTGGAAATACTTTCAGGAAAACGATTTTTTTCGTCTCATTTATCACAATTTGTGAAATTTTTATTTCTAGGATTCATTTGTTCTATATTTTTCATACTAGAACGTAAAGAATGGATTTTTCTATCGTTGAAAACTTCGTTTCAAATTCGATGTTTTTACCGATCAGAAAAATTATTAGCGAAACGGACATGACTGATGAACAAGTTTCTGCAATTACGAAGTGACCCTTTTCAGGATTTTATATCGATTTTATTCACTTTTTGTTCCTGCCGTGTTCGCAATTAATTGTAAAAACTTTGAGAAAATTTTACACGCGATTACACGCGAAATTGATTTTTTCAAGCTCATCTCTAGTCAAGAATTATAATTTTTATATCTGACGTATAGCTGTCAGCGATATTGATGAATTTATAGATTTAATTTGAAATTGATTTTTAGAACAATCTTGAAAACGAGTGTGATTTACTGGGACGATTGGTGCAGAGGGAAGGACTCCACACGTTGATTGTAAATCTCTATGCGGGCAACAAAGGATACTCATTAGCCGTAAGAAATAGGTAAGAAATTTAACACACAATATTTATCTTCTTGTAGCTTTTTCTATTATTTTTTTTTTTCAACGTTATATCATTTGTGAATTTTTTTCTTGTGATTTTTAGCGATAAAGGTAGCCAGTACGAGAAGGGCGGTGCGTTATTGGCGGAAACACAATTGATGGGCTACGAACAGGGTGAACTATTGTCGTGCATAGACAATGGCCAATTGCCAGCGATGCTGGCCGAGCAACTCGAACCGAGCAACTCTCATTTATTTTACGATGGTTGTATTATTGCCGAGGTTCGTGACTATCGTAAAGCTTTTCCTCACAACAAAGCTGACGTGCATCACGTTCTTTTAAAACCTACGACTCAGGTAAAGCGATTTTTACGATGCAGCATATATTTAGAGTTTTATTGAAATTACTGAATGCCTGAATGAATGATATTGAATACGAAAAATGGTAAATGAACTCTGCGTCGTTGAAATACAACGAAATTTCTTTTTTTTTCTTACTGCACAACATTTATTGTAGTTTTCAGCTACAAAAATTTTCTTCAGAAAAATGGAAACTGCATAGAAACTTTTAACAGTTGAAATAATAAAAATCATACGAAAAAAATGGATCGTTGCGTTTAAAAAAATGTGAAATATGAATATGTTTTGACAGAGTGTACTGTCGGACGTGTCAACATTGACGAGCGACGGTGAGTGGAGTCACGAGGAAAGATTAATGCTAGAGTCTCGTTTGGTTGCTGCGACACAAGGCCCTCTTTGCCTCGATCCGAATCCCGCATCGAGTTTGGCCACGACACGTTTGCGACAATCAAGATCGTTGCTCACCGATCACCAGCTCATGCGTCAAGCCAAAAAGTTTTCTCAGGTACAAATTTAAATGCCTATGAATTTTTCTTCATTGTTCTCATCAGCTTTCTTATGTTTTAATCGATCATTATAATGGAATTTTAGGTGACGGTTAATCGAAAGAGAAAATTGGAACAATTAGCGCAGCCAGAGGGACTTACGATACAGGATTTAATGCAAAAATTGCGTGCCAAGAGAGGATTGCCAACAACCACTGCCTGTCCACCGCCTTCTCTCGTTAATCCACCTTTGCTTCCACCTAGCACGCCGATCGATGTCTTGAGGCAAGAATTTTTCATTTTTCATACGATATATCTGTCAAATTTGTAGAAATTGTATATTTTTTGAGTCAACTATAATCTGACTTTGATTGACAGAATTCTAATAAATAAAACAATCTGCTATACATGCGACACTCATATATAATTGAATTATTCGAATTAAATGATACAGATACGCTAAAGCTTACGAGCGACCGCGGGAAACGAAAGACTGCCTGCCTCAACTTATAGAAGAATATATATTAGAGACTGAACGGGGCCAAGGACGTGTTTACCATATAAAGCTCTCAATCCTACAAAGACCTTCCAATTCCGAGTACCTGGGAGAGCTTTATGTGGACAGGGATCATCGGGAGGGTGAACGAAATGGATCTGCATGCAGGTTAACAATTATTTAATTATCAATATTGTTATGAGTTTTTCTTATTTTTTTCGTCAATATTTTCACGGTTTTCTTTGCTTGAAGATTCACTCTGGGCACGAGAGTTCAAGCTAATCACTATATGCAACAATTTACGGAAATATTTACCGAGGAGGGGAGGAAAAACGTGCGTATTAAGCATGTTGTACCGGGGCAGGCCCCTCGAGTAACGTGTACACCGGGAATGCAAAGGGCGCATCAACAGGTACTCCAAAAATTTATCAAAATTATTTCGACTGAGAAATTCATGAAAAATATCGCCTCGGACCTTATCAACGTCCTTAAAGTCAATTTTCGAGCATTTTCACTCTCTGTGGATTGTTGAGTGATAAAAAATCATAATTCCGGATATGTCTGCAAGTAGAAATTCCCCAAACTGACCCAATGCATATTCGACTCTCTTTTAATCAAGAAATGGTGAAATTATATATCGTTGAACTCTGGAAATGTCAAAAAAGTCAACTTCGTAGCTCCAAAATATTACCAACCTCAACTGCAGTATAATTTTTTTGAAAAAAGTCAATAAGGTTTTATATTTAAAAACTATTTCGCCATAGAAATGTTTCGTTCGATTTAAAAGTATTGTTTTTTCTTACGTTCAGGCGCAACAAGCACAAGCTGCTCAGTTGGTAGCACAGCAATTGCAACAAGCTCAATCTCAGCATGTCGCACAGCAGGTTCGTTGGCCAGATGTTTGTTTTGTACATTCAACAACAAAAATTTGTGCAATTTTTACAAAATTTTGACTTCTTTTTCAAACTGTCTTTCTTTGCAGATTCTTTCGCGAGCTCAAGGCCAGTTGAACAGTCTCGCCGGACAAGTAGCCTCGATAAAAGCCATGACGGAAGCTACCACATCGGGACAACCGGGTGTTACGTGCTTGGACGCTAATTCCAGCGTCGTACAAGCCAGCATTCCACAAATTGACGGAGGAAGTGTCGCGTCTTCCGTTCAACAACAACAACAACAACAACAACAACAGCCTCTTACCAACGGAGTTGTCAATAGTCCAGCTCCGGTGCAAGTACCTGTACCTGTGCCCGTGCAACTCGAATCCACAACTGGAATTGCTGTCAACGATAACGTTAATTCTTGTAACGGTTCAGGAATTCTCGTTTTTCAACAAAAAGCCCCGGTACCTACGAACGTTAACGCTGCTGTCGCTGCAAATTCTGTACCCGTGCTCGTGAGTCATCATTTTTATAAAAAAATAATCCATTTCTTTATGACAAATATTATGCCAAAGTACAGTTTCACGGCTAAATTATCGAGAACAAAATATTTCGACTAAAATATTCGTTCATTGGGTTTTTATTGAATTTTACTTTTTTTTTCAAACAGCAAGCCCAATTGCAAGCCGGCGTTCAGAGCAACATGAACGAGAGCAACACCAGCAATCAGATCTCGAACGAAACAACTTTCAAGAAACATTCGACTAACCCAGCCATTAGCGCACTCGTTACTTCACTCATGAATTCTGCTCAACAGTTTCAGCAACAAGCTGCCGGTATGCGCGACACAGAATTCGATATGTAGTCAATTTGCTTCCAAATTTTCTAATTAAAGATTTGGTTATGATCGATCGTTTTTCAATTTGCGAAAGTTTTCTCATAAATTATCCATTATTTGCTGATTTTATTATTGAACTTCAAAATAAGAAACTTTCTTACAATTTGATGCACAAATTTTTTATTTATTTTAATTGTTCAACTAATTTCGAGGACATGAATTATTCAAGTAAAAAAATACACACGCGAGATGTGAATAGCAAAAAAAAAATGAATCAGGAAACAAATTACTTTCAATTAA
This sequence comes from Campoletis raptor, assembly GCA_948107755.1. Classification (NCBI taxonomy): domain Eukaryota; kingdom Metazoa; phylum Arthropoda; class Insecta; order Hymenoptera; family Ichneumonidae; genus Campoletis; species Campoletis raptor. The sequence continues at coordinate 23,456,785 of OX403623.1, forward strand.
TGAATTTTTTTACTTTTATGTAATTAGCAAACGCAGCTGCGGCCGCCCAAAGTTCGACAAAGACGAACAACGCTGCAATTCTCAGTTTGTTGAACAGCAGTCCGGCTAATTTGGCACAGCAGAAAGCTCAGCCACGCAGGATCTCATTGAACACATCAATCCCATCGCGTGTCATTGGTCACGGAAATGTAATAACAGTTCCCAGTACAACTGGTCAAGTAAGTATTTATTTATTTACTGGACTTTTATTTTGTTAATAAACTTGTTTAATTGCGTTTTTTCATCGATTTCATGGTTTGATTTTGTTGCAGGTAAGAGTCAGCATAAGTTCTGCTCTCACGAGCCAATTAGCTGGTAAACAACAGCCAGTCAAAGCAACCGCTGTAAGATTAGCTAGAGTTCAGGATCCAGCTTCCACTTTAGGCTTATCGATGCCCGGACTATCGGCATTACTCGCCGGTAAGTTGAAAACGATTATTTAAGGACGTTGTACACAAAATTTTCTAGCGATAGAATTCCTTCAATTTTGCGGCACACAAAGAGAATAGTGATTTAAATAAATCAGAATTTTCAGTAGTTTCTCATAAGAGCGCGTGTTAAAAGTTCCAATTTTCAACATTAAATATTTCGATTTCTAAATGGTGAAGCCTCTTAAAAACTTTGCATACGCTTTTATGCAACATCGAAGACGCTTTGTATTTACTTTTCAAAAAAATCGGTCGTAAAATTTTTTCGAAATTTTTGAAACTACTGCTAGGTGATTACAGAAATAATTAAATGATTATTAATTCCTCGTAGAAATATACTTGTTTAGAGTGGAATTTAAAGAAAAGAATTTGTTGATGATCCAGGTACGCCATCGGCAGATAATCCTATACCGGGAATAAACAGTGCATCGTCACTTTTGGAAAGACTGACCGCGTCTTCGAGTCAAAGCAGTCAACCGAGCAGTCCAATGACAAGTCCACCACCGGCTAATGTTAATCTGCAAGGGGTTAATCTTACTAGTCTACCAAACTCGATAAATGGTCTTCAGAACGTGCAGGTATCATTTCCTGGATTATCGCAGCCAATAACCATGGCTCTAACGGTTTCTGCGGCTACGGGATCGGTAACACCGACCGGAGTCATTGTTTCTCTTCCGATATCCAGTGGGACCAATACCTGCACAACGGTTTCTAGCGTTAGTTCCATTTTTCATGAATAAATATTTTTTTCGATTCAACATTTACGTAGAATTTTATTTTAACTTTAAATTAACGTAACTTTGTTTTTTATTAATAAGAAAAAAATGGTATTTTCAGATGGTTGCGGCTACCGTCGTTACCACGGCCGTTGCTGGAACAACGCCCACGGTTGTTATCGCTAATTCTGCCAATACTCATCTCTCTTTGCCAATCGGTAAATGAAAATGGCCGCTTTTTCAAAAATTCTATTTTCTCATCATTTTTTTTTTGTTTCAAATATTCTTATACGTTTCGTACTTTTTTTCAGCTCAAATCTTACCATCCGGAGTTAAGGGATTATCACAACAAAATATACGTAGTACCAATACCGTTGCTGCTGCCGCTGCCGCTGCTGCTGCCAATCGTTCACAGGTAAAATTATTTCTGTGACCCCCAAAATTCCAGATTTGGTAGTCCACGATTTTTTGATTCTGTAAAATTTCTAGGATCTACTTGTTTCACTTTTGAATTATTTTAACAATGAAGAGAACAATTGGATTTCTTTATGATTCTAGTTTTCATTTGATCGTTTAATTGACAATTTTTTTTTTTTTTTTTACATTTAATTGGAAATTTTCAAGCAGGCAGGGCAAGCTATACAACTAGTCGGATCTCAAAGGCCTCGACTTAATCAGATGGGACGTCAGGTGCAAGTACCGAGCCAGGTTAAATCCTCGGTTTTGCAAAATCAATTAGTTACTGTTGGAAAAACAATGACGGCCAGTCAACTCATACTTTCCGGTAACAAGCAAGTTTTGACTCCGATAATGGGTAAGTCGCCCCATACAAAGGTTTCATATTAAATTATGAAAATACTCTTTTTTTCAATAACCAGCACTTTCAATAAATTATTCCTAAAAAAATAATAAGAACAATATTTCTTTTATTAAATAATTGAACGACAAAGTGGATAGTAACAAATGTAGTTTTTTGAATTTTTAAATTCACTTAAAACTTGAAAATATTTTCTAGGCGGAAGTAAACCGGTCCTCATGGCGAGTCAAGCAGGATCTTCATCTCAGGGTGTAAATGCGAACAAACACACTCTTTTGGCAAAGTCGCTTCACGCTAGAACCGGTGCTACGGGTCAAGTGAATCCACAGAGCCAAAATCTCGGAGTTGCGAGTCTTTCGCAACAGCAAGTACGTTTATTATGTGAATTATCAAAAAATCTGATTGAAAACATTTAATTGCAACTTTTGAACGTAACAAAAGTCGATAATTCATTGCAAAATAGAATAATAATAAAAATGTTGTAATAAAAATGATTTTTTATTTTTTCGTAGCTACAACAATTACAACAGTGTTTGGCAGCGCAGCACAAAGCTGCTGTAGCGGCTGGTAATTCACCGAACAGAACGCAAATTCAACCTCAACGAAGCTCGGCCTCGGCACCCGGTGAAGACTCACTCTGAACATGTTCAAAAGCTACACCAACTTTTATCATTGATCGTCGTTTATATTTCACGTTTAAAGAAGAAAAAAAATGGAATAATTGGAGCCTGTGCTCGTTTTTATGGCAAAAAATAAGAGGCCAGTGAAGAAGAGATATGAAGAACGAGAAAGTTATTAAACAGCAGTACTGGTTGAGGGAATTTAATTGTGCGCGTGCCGGTATTGTAACGAAAAAAACATAATAATTGAAAAAAATATATATATTAATAATGTTTAGAAGCTTTCGAACAAAGAGCGCACATTAACTCATTGGCACACATAATTTATTACACACATGTCTTTTATTATTTTTCCCATTGTGCAGTTCGTCTTAATTTTTTCCTTTTTCGCGTTATCGTCAACGAACTTCCGAGCGTTTAAAATATGTAAATACCATTTGAATAGTGAAATTTGTGTGCATGTGCAATAAAAGGATGAACAAAGGAAAAAAAATCCTTAAGTAGAAGCTTAGTTCTGTTTGATAAGCAATTTTCGCCGGCACGCCAGCACCTTCGTATTATCCAAAAGGTTTCAATTATTATTGTACATACTGCATTCACAGGTACTACTCAATACCTTATAGTACATATTACGATATATGATTTGTTTTTATATTAAAATGAGAAAATCTAAAAAAAAAATTGGAAAGAAAAATACAAACCAACGAGACTTTATTCTTATTGACATCGTCGACTGTTTGCAACTCTACTTTCATTCTACTTGTCGTTTCATCCTCAGCAGCAAACACTTTCAACGGAAATATCAGGGAAAGATACGACTAAGATTTCGAGGCGAAAGGTCGAACGGGCAAATAAACGAGGAAGAATAAATGTTGAAAAATATAGTTTGTATATTTACATAAAAATATCATTTATAATAGATTTATAATATCGTATAAATTACGTACAGATTATTGAAGGAGGAAAAATAATGTGGCGAATGCCCGTACATCTTCACAATAAATAAGTACCTAGTTACTAAAATTTTCAGTGCCAACAATCGTTAATATCGTCGGTGTCGTTGCAGCCTGAAGGATACGTGGCTTTTTCGCGTTACATTATTCTTTCATTTTATTCAGAAATTGATGGTCAAAGAACCACAGATTTTTTTTGATCGTACAAAGCTGGTGAAAAAATACTCCAGTTCCGAATGTCCTGTTGTGCGACTTGTTACAAAACGATGCTTACGATTTTATTTCTTTTTTTTTTTTACATTTTGTTATTACCCAAAAATTTTGGTCCAAGAAATTTTATCACTGCACGTTATGTATTTTGCGTGTTTTATCAGATATTCGGGTCGAAGAAGAAAATCTTAAGGGGGAACTCCACTCGTAATACGATAAAAACTTCTTTCATTTCTTGAACATACCTGCAAAAAAAATCTGTACAAATTACATTTGATATAAAGTTGTAAAAAGTGTTTTCAATTAACAATTTGAATTATTCTGTAAAAAATAAAATGTTTCGATGCATTTTTAATATTGTTGGATTCGACTTTTTTTTCAACAAGTTATGAAAACGAAGAGCGGAACTCCCCTTTGCAGCGTACATTTTTCACTGTGATATTTTTTTTGTCCCTTGACTGAAAACTCAGTTTTTGCGCGTGAAGGCAAAAATCTCGACTCGATATAGTAGTGAGACAAAGAAAGCCCGTGATTTTTCCCAGTCGACGACTAGTTTTATATCGTCACATTTTCGACAGTATTAGAAATGCAAAAACGTTCATAACTTTTGAAAATTCCGTATTGTCATTCGCACTGTTTTTCGTGTAAACGAAATAAAAACGGCAAAAACGGCTGGGTGTCTCACAAGTGAAAATTGACATATTAATTCGTGAGAAAAATCGGGACTAATCCTTCAGTTTCACAGGTATTTATCGTTAAAACTAATAAATTCATTATTTTTATACCTCGAGGTTCATTTCGATGTGTTTGGCGAAAATGGAAAAACTAAAAAAAATAATAATATCTCGTTTCGGGAGGCTTGGCAAGGAGCGTTAAATAAATAAACAGAATGATTCACCCGTTTTACAAATAAATATGAAAGACGAGACTGCAGAGCCTTCTTATTCTTTTTGGCAAGAAAAAAAAGCATAATCGCTTCTTACTCGTACAATTTATCTCGTTACCAATGATATTACGAAGACTTTGCAGAAGTGAAGTGAAAATTAGCATCTATAATAATAGAAGAAAAAAAAAATAACACAACTATTTGTAATCGCTAAAATTTCAGCTCAATTTCACAGTCGCAACTGCGGATTTTTCATGTATCTCTAAAATGGGCACTCGATAGTTAACATTTTTCTAAATATTGCAAACGGTAAGAATTACGAAAAAAAACTCATATTTTTATAATAATAAATACAACGCCTCATTTTCCTGGCAGCCAAAATCAAAATCGAAATTGTCAACTTTGAAATATTCTTACGAGGCTTTACTTTTGATTTTTTTCGTTCCGATATGAACAACAACAAAAATAGATATTTTTGCTGATCAATATACGCAGTCTATATTAATATATGCAGTCTATATCAATATCCGAATATTTATGGTGTTGAAATCTGCATCGTTGGAGTGAGAGAAAAGTTCATCCACTCCGGTAGTCGAGACCAAAATTTATTTCTAGATTTAGACTACGAAAATTGGCAAATCTTCTTATTTTTAGAAAAAACCGTAAAAACGTGGTTGAATTGAGGAAAAATAATGTAAATCGAAAGAAAAAGAAACCAATTTTCGTTGAGTTAAAACGATGCAGACTTCAGTGCCATAAATATTCAATGAGAGTGAGAGCGAAGAGGATCAAACTCATTGAAGAATGGAATGAATAAACTTCGTGATGTAATAAGGAACGTATGAGGAGAGGTAACTGGTTAAGAAGGAAATTATAAATTGGATAAGGTGGGTTGATCGACTTCGGGTCGGCTGTCTGGAGGATTGGTCGCAGGAAGAGGTTGTTCGACGCTTACTATTTCACGACTCTTCTCCATCCCCCACTCACTCTCAGGATCCGAGAATATATTTGATCGTTCGAATAGCTCGTCGTCGTACGATGTTTCAGAAAGGCCATCCATACTTGGTTGATTATCATCCGTGTAAAGAGACTCCGTTGCAGCTGTTAAAATCCAACACAACAATTTCGAGATAAAAATAATTTGTGAACTCAAAATTAGGACTGAACTGAAAAAACTCCGATTTTTTGAATGAATCGATTAATATTTTCTTTGACTCAAAAACAGAGCCAAGGAAACAAAAAATTGTCTCCACATTGTTTTAACGTGTTTTATTTATTTTTTAATGTTCCGTTTAATTTTTTTGTTGTTGAATTTTCGAGTCTATTTAATGACTTACCACTGGAAAATGCATGTTGAGATAACCACGTTGGCTCGTCCCATTCATCGAATTGAAGCTTCGTATTGACTTCGATTTCATTGGGCGAGAGCATTCCGTGGGCGTCCGAATCCGTAACGTCAAATATTTCCGTAACTCGTACTTTGTTATCTTCGTCCATGTAATAATACGCTATTATGGCTTCCTGGTCAGAAGTCACTCGGAGAATATTTTCAAAGGTATCGTCATACGTCGGTTTATCTGACAAATTCATTACGCAACTAGGTTTACGTGCGCAATCGACCTCGTCGTGGTCCCACGGTTGCCTGCAAAAAAAATTACACGTTCGGCGAGTAAGTATTTGAGATACTTGAGATAAAAAAAAAATCATAAATCATAAATTTCCAAGAAGCTAACATTCTTTTTTTTTTTACAAAACTTACATTTCGTTGTTGTACTGAAGTGAAAAATTACGATTGGATTTTTGACTTTTATACGAGATGCAATCGGCGTCTTCGACAGATTCCATATCGTAAATACCTAAAAAAACAAAAAAGAGCAGTGATTTTATTGTCAGAAATGGAATTATGACTTTTTCAATTTTCGTCCTATTTTGTCTTATCAAATTTTCACTCACTCGATCCATATTGTCTGATTGCTAGATGACAGTTAATCGTTTGAGAGATTGAAGGATAATACAGGTTCATTTTTGGGAATAAGAAGCTCAGCTGCTCCAAGATAAATCGACTTAATTCCAGTAGATTGCTTCGTAATTTTGGAGCATGCGTGATGATTCTGAAAAATAAATAAAAATGTTAGTACAATTGACTTGAACGAAGATAATATTTATTGCTCTGTAATAATGAATACTTTTTACTAAGTTTTGCTTAAATATCATTCGTTTAAAATTCAGTTGCTTCAACATCAATTTTTTTTTTTACAAAATAGCACTTTTAATCAATTTGTGACAAATAATAAAGTCGAGCATTCATTTATTCGTATCTTTCAAAGGTCAATTGATCGGTCCAGGATTTTTAAGCGGTCGCACACGTCGCAAATTCCCATGAATGCGAAACTTTTTATTGATTAATAAATTTGAAAAAAAAATGAATATTCAATTTTTTTTTGATTCTTTGAAATACGTTCAACGATCGAGTGGCCTAGTTATTTATTGATTATTAATAATGTATTGAGCTCATTCTGATTACATTCATTTGTCAACATAACTCATTCATTATTGCACAAAGTTAAAGCACTTAATTGAAAAATTGCAGGTGGAAAACGCATCCACGATTGACTATCTTTGCAGTCACTAGTCGTTGCGTTTTCCAATGTAAAAAATGATTATTTCGTCTAAGGTTTCGGTGGTAGTGATAAATAAAAATGAATCTAGCAAAAAGTGAGCTTAGTGGAAAATTTGCCCTGCCGCCGAAGAGCAAGTGCTATGTTGACTGAAAAATGACAATATTAATAAACACTTTATTAATACTGCAAATTAATAACATAGCAATATTGAACAAATAAATAAATCAGAGAATATTTGAAAAATACATCATTTTGACGGCAGTGAATCGCACATGAGTAATCAATGATTTAAAAAAATAATAAAGCTTTCCAGTTCGAGCTCTCGATAGCAAAAGTCAAAAATGGAATTAGCTTAGCGAGCTTAATGGAAAGCTTACCGTGACGACGAAGGCAAGTGCAATGCACATGCGTTGACCACATTCTGGGGTGTACGCAGGACATTCCCGATAACTTTGTATTCCAACGTGCATGTTTCTACTCTGTTTCCTACCAGGCTAACCAGTACACATCGAATATTTGTTAGTGTATTACGTTAATAAATTACGATTCGCCCTTTCCTTCAGACTCTTGCTGCTTACGATTCGTAATTATTTAACACTCTACTCATTTCTTTAGCGTTAATACATGCGAATCATTGTGACAGTGGAACATCCAACGAATCATGCAGGAGAGGGTAATTTAAAAAAAATACATTTAGGAGGAATAAAAAAATTGCATTTACTTACTTTGTGAAGGTTGCGTAAACAACGTCCGCTGGTAGAGTGTAAGGAAGGCTCAAAAGCGACAAGATCTTCACACTTTTGTGCTTGAAAAGCCAATTTATTATGCCCTTGTTCGCCGCATCTATGGCGTCTTGAAATATCGTCATTACCGGCTCTGGCAAATTGGCAACCAATGCTTCCTGTAGACAAAATGAATAATATAGAATTTCTAAAACGTACACATTATTTTTCCTCTTGAAATTGTAGTTTTTCAATCACTAGCGAAATCTTGAGATAAAAATGGGGAATTTTAAAGTGTCGTACAATAAAGTTTTAAAAATAAATCCATTTTTTGAGGACACCCATTACCTCTCTGTGAATTTTACACTCCAAACATTCCGGATCGTATTCCATACTGTCATCGAGTGTCTCCGACACTACGAACGTCGATTGCACCGACAAACATCTTGTACAATTGATCAAGTTGTTGCGATGCAAAAACCTCAACGCGTCATCAAATCCTTGTTTACACATGTTTGAAAGAATCTATTAGGAGAAGAAAAACATTAAAATGAGGGAAAATTAACCAAAAATTATATTTTTTTTGTCCTTATAAATTTTCTTGAAAATTTACCTCAGGATTGGGCGGGAATAGAATCCTCGCAAACCTGTAGATATTTTGTCTCGAAAGTTCGATACTGGTATTTGCAAAATTCACCTGCAAGTCGAAAAATCGTGTCAATCATGATGCAAAGATTTTTCACTAAATTAGAAGCAAAAATCATCGATCGATGACAAGAATAACTTACGTGGAACAATTGAGAGGATATATCTCTTGGACAAATATCACTCTCTCCGCAAAAAGGACTAATCGTAATAGTATTTTCGTCTAGTGTTGGTAGATTATCGCTGAATCCACCGTCCATGTATCTTATGCCATGAAATCTCGGAGGCAATAGTCCCGAGAAGAAAGGAATGAAGGAACTTGCAAGAAGAGCCTAAAAACGTTTTTGTTACTTTATTTTGTTAAATTCAGAAATTTGCTAGCAATATTTGTGTTTTATTAAAAAATAACGATAATAATAATAATAATAATGAAAATAATAAGATACGTACTTGTAAGAGATCTTCTCGCGAATTGAATTGCGAAACAATGACATTTTTTCCATCGTAAACCCTCGTGAGAGAAATATGAAGTTTGCCACTGACCCTGATGTGGGCATCATTTGGAAGATACTGAAAAACAAATAATACACGATGATAAGCTTTGTCACAAGTAGAACGATACAGATATAGATTACAATAATATTTTAATTGATCGTCAATTATGTTAACCTTTTGCAAACTTTCCAGGAGTATTTGATGGACATTGAATGAAGGACTGAAAGGACCGAGAGTCCGTTGTCTTGCTTCACGTGCTACTCGGAGAACATTGCTTGTCATTTCCCCTGAAAATAAAAACCATTCGTTTATTAATGTGATGTACGTGATTTTTATTAATTGAAATAGTGTCAATTTAATTATTTGATTGTATAATTAATAAATGAGAGTATGTAAATTAAATTTGTATCTTGTTTATTACTTATGTTTCCGCAATGAGTCACAGCGAGACAAATGTTCCCAATAAAGTCTTAATTAGCGTTCTTTAATTGAGATTTACAAACATATGAGAGGAAAAAACGTGGATATTGAAATTTGATTCGAATATGAATAAGTACCAGGAAATTACGTGAATTAGTTCTATTTTCTAAGTGTACAGATAAAATTTTCTACACTTGAATAAATGAATAACTTGAAGAGCGAAAATTTTCATGAAAATATTCGCTCTTCAAAGCATTGGACACTTGTTTCCTCGAGATAATTTCTCAATGTGGATAAAATTTAATCATAACAAAAAAGAAGAGATTATTTCCTTATTTCCCAAGCGCAAATCTTGAAATCTTACGAAAGAAAAAAATCCCAGCAAAGTTAAATCAGTATATCTGTAACGACCAATCACTTGAAAAAAATTTAGCAATATTCGTTTTTTTTTTCCTGTACATTTGATAAGTTTTTTGTGTCTCGAAAACTTGAGATAAGTTACGTTCAATTAGATATGATTGATTCAGTGTTGTAATAAGTGAATTTCGAAAATAATATTCGACAATTAAAAAGTCAGAAAACCATTTCTTCGTGAAGCTTTTGGTTGAAGAAAAAAAAATGTGACAAGAAATACATGGAAATGTTGCGCAGCTATTTTTTGCCAGGCAACACAATCTTTTTACGTGTATTCAACTTTGGACATTTATTTTTAAACGTATATAATCAAAGTCTGCTCATCTATACAATAGGTCGAAAGCTTTCTTCTTAAGCTGAGAAATGAAAAAAAAAATTATATCTGAAGGTTGTACCGTCAAAATGTATCGTTTCATCCTATCATTTTTTTCTTATCTTAGAGAACTCTCGGAAGATCTAATTGATAAAACATCGAATCGAATATAACGAAAAATACTTGAATTCAAAAATATATAAATAACACTCCAAAGGCCAGTTTGCCTAATAACGTTATAAATATTGTATCATCGATTCAGATTATGGTAGAGATGAAAAAGAAAAAAATAATTATCCTTTCTCAAAATAGTGCCCAATATTTATTCGCAATTTTAGTCAAAAAACATAAATCAGTACTTTTTTTCACTCTTGCTTTTATTTTTTAAAGAAATGGCCATTTTTTATTTGTCATTTCAGTGAAAAATGATGCAGTGTTTAATTGACACCTAATTACTAAATCTTACAAATGAAATTCGTTGCAAACTTTATTCTGGTATGATATAAATCGATTAATCAAAGAAACATTCGCTCGTGTTTTCGTTATCAGAAATTTCTTCCAATACGCGAGCGTAGGAGGAAGTCGTTGGTGGTCAATAGTGTGTTGAAATTTGTAAATCTGTATAAACGAAGACCCTGATTATCGGAACAAACTCACGGGTCATTGACCAAAAAAAAAACATTGCCTATGACAACACCATGTTTGAGGAAATATATCATCGCGTTATAATTTATAATCTACCTAAGTTTTCGTACAAGGAAATTAAACAAATGTGGCACGTGATTGACAGTAAATGCACAAAGAATCTTCGATAAACGAGCATTCAGGGAGAGAGAAACGAGGGAGTAAGAGAAAAAATTAACTATTCCGATTACTATTTCTATGATACAATGATTCATTTCCAATTGGCCTCTTCTAAGCTTGACCCACTTATCAATTTTTCTGTTTACTTGAAACGCGGTCATATTCCCTGTAACATTATATCATTGCACTACTCACGACGTCGAGATATTGTGGTACGAAAGATTATTTTGTAATATTGGTCAAAAGAGACGATGAAAATCTAACAAGTGCAATGTTCGTAGAATTTCGTTTGTTTTTCTCTTAAGGAAAAACCACCGCAACGTTTGAAAACAAAAGTATTTTCACTATTGTCGAAAAACACTGCTTCGATCTCTGTATTTTATTCTGAAAAAATTGAAAAATGATAACAGAGTTATTTTCACATGACGAGAAGAAACAAACGAACAAAAAATGTACACAGTTCCCGAATTATAACCGAATATAAATGTAAATTAAGCATTGATAGAATTTGCGAGATTACTCAAGCATGAGAATTGAAAAAAGAGAAACTAATTATGAAAGTATAATCGCTTTGACTGTTTCTTCATTTCTCAATGAAAAAAAATAAATAAAATAATGTGCTATCGTAAAATTTAGACATTGATGGATGATTATTGATGAGAAATCGAACCCAATGTATTTGAGAATAATATTTTATGCGGAGCTATTCAAAAGACTATATAAATAAATTATTTTTCAAAGACTCGAAATTGTGGATTAACAAAAAGTAAATTTATTAAGCGTCATTCAAATTAAGTGCGCCATGAAGCGAAGATAAAAAAAATTTCTAAGAATAAAAAGGCAAGCGTGGCACGTGTTAGCGCATGAAATGCAGACAAAGAGATAAGAAGCGTAGATAAAGACGAAGAAGGAAGACAAAAGCGTCAATATGGATAAAGCGTCTGCATAATCCAATTCTCAAATCGTACAGTGAAAATCGAGAGCGAGAGAGAGAAAATGAGCAAAAAAATCATGAAAAACTGGCAAACGAGAAAGAACGATATTGCGTTCTATCGATTGATGTGTAAACAAAGAGGGTAAGTTCACTCACCGAGGGGCAAATCACAAAGGAGACAGCAGGCAGCTATTGCTCCGGCTGAAGCTCCGCTGATCTTATCCACCAACAAGTGAGGCGTGTATTTTTTGAAACATGCCGCTACTCCAACGTGATAAATACCGAGGAAACCACATCCGGCGAAGGACAAATTCATTGTATACACTAAAACGGAGAAAAAAAGGGATCATTTTCTTTATAATCTTATCTATAATTACATAGTTGGAATGTGTATAAACAAAACGGCAAATAACTGTAGATCTGTAGTGTCGAGAGATTGCGTCAAGTTTGCCATGTGTTGACAACAGTTGACGAAATATTGTCATTGAATAATAATAAAGATAACATTGATTGATGCTCATCTATTATTTTTATTATTGTTCAATTGATATACAATGATTTTTGTATATTTGTTGAATGCATATCACTTATTTGCAAATATATATTTCAAATATGGAGCCATTAATATTATTGACTGAAAATAAATATTTACATTTCATTCAACACCATTATTTTCTCATTTGTTTGTGATATCAACAAATCATGGCAATAATAATCATTATTATTGTTGTACATGATAATATTTATTTTTGTTGTTATTATTATCAACTTCTTTCTGATTGCTCTATAAATTATCATAACGATTAGATTCTTTCAATGATAATGAGTGCCTCTTTTTATCAATGAAATAAGGAAAAAAGTGAAAATAGAGCTTTTTATGCATCTAATAATTGAGAGCTATTTACATATACATGATTAGAATAATAAAAAAAACTCGTTTCCATTATTATTTAATGCGAAAATTTTCAACATTGTCAACATGTTTTCTTTTTCAAAACTGTGAAAATATTTTTCACATCCACAAAGTAAACAAGTCGGTTGAACTTCAAGGAAGCAAAGAAAAAAATAATGTCATATTGATGTTTACACATCAGTGATTGAATTACTACACTCTTACGTGACACATGATATGTTTAAAAAGGTCAAACGTGAGATTGAATTGAAAATTCAATGTCGTGGGTAAACAAGTACGATCGAAGCTTGGGTATAGTTGAAAAAGTCTATTTCAAAAATTCATGTCCACAATCCACGAGTTTTGAAGTATATACGTATAAGAAAAAATAGTACAGCAGAAATATTTGACTAGAAAACGCAACCTCTGCAGGAATCCGTACATTCATTATTGGAAATCGGGGAATTATTTCTCCATTACGATATCTTAGCTTAGTGGGAGAGCAATTGTTCAAGGGCACGAGTTTTCTGATGTTAGAAGTGAACACAAATGGGCCGAGAGTCTTAGAATGAGTCGTCGGAATTCGAGTTTCGTTAGGTGATTATTGGACGTGAGAATTGAATACTAATTGCATAGAATTGATAAAATTTTAAACAGATTAACACGATATGTCTTTACTACAAATTTCGAGCAAAAAATTCCTCGAGACATTCAGAACAAATGGTTTAAATGTTCAAAACTATTATTATGAATTTTATTTACCTATTAGCGAGTATAAATATCTCCAAAAACCGTATAAAAGAGCACGCGACGCTCTTCCGTACAGCCGCCAAGTTTCGTATGCACGTTTACAGTGTTTACACACGCCGACGTGCGAAACTTGCGTCTCTTTAAAACTTCCAAAAGAGGCAAATAAAGACGCGCGCTTTTTCGTGCTGATACGCAAAAAACAAAAAAAAATCACAAATCACAGCTGCTCGCTCGATCACTACTCAACAGATGACTGAAGACTACTATTCTTACTCGCGCGTTGCATTCGCCCCTCGGCTCTGAATGCGCCTTATCGTGCGAACGTTCAAGCAAAGCAACAAATGCGAACAAAAAAGAAGGAAAAAACGTAATGACACAACACACGAGCAAAACAAGAAGTAGCGATGCGCTTGTGACGTTGAATCCTCACTCCTCAGATATGACGCGGTCTCCCTATTCGTTGAAATTGTGTGGTGTGGTTAAAGCTCCGCCCATTTCTACAATCTGACGCTCCGTCTCTCTTGACATACAAGCCGAGCCGAGAAAGCGTAATGTAGGTCTTTTTTTAGCCTCGTCGGAAACTACATAATAAATTTGAATTATTTTCTCAATAAACTTTCTTGACATTCACGACACATAATACGGGTCATCGAATTCTATGAACGCAAGCGCTAAATGATTATTTAGGGAAAATATAACGAATTTGTGCAAATCTGTAAATTAATAAACATTGACAACACCGTTTTTGTTGTTTGAAAAACAGTCGAGTGAGTCGAGTAGGGAAATGCAACTTCTGATTGGCTCTTTGGTCTGACATTCGCCTCATCCATTTGACACAAGCGACACATGTCTCCCACGTACCTTAACGGTTAACCTATCGTGAATGTGGGTTTGGGTAGACGTAAGTGAACACTGACTTCCTTGAACGTATTGTTAAAAGTTTATTGAGGTACACCCGCTAGTATAAGTAACTCCACGTGTCATATATAAATGAATATATAAACATACGCTAAAGTCAACACATTCCACGCTTTTGCGCGTCGAGAGGAGGCGCCACGCTGCGGAAAATCTTGTAACTATTAAATAACAATTGAAAACGAATACCTCTTGAAAAAAATTGGCCCAAAAACAGCTTGAATAAATGATAAAAACATTATTTCTGAATGACCAGTCCAAGATTAAACAACTTAAAACATAATTCAATGCAGAAGTGATTTTTTTAATATCTATTTCTATTGAATAACTATCAATAATAATTCGCACAAAAAAAAATGTTGTGAAAATTATCCGCCAAAAATAAGCTTGCGCGGCGCTTTCGGCGTTATTTACAACCGTTGATCGAACCCAATCAAACCTCAAAAAATATTTCGGAACAATGTGATTACAGTGTACGTTTCCGTTTGACGTTGACTCTTGTCAGGCATGGCTGTAAATGTTCTGTGCAACGTAGACTCTACATAACATTAAGTACTGTACGTAAGCAAGAGAAAATTCGATCGAAGTGTTTGTATACATTATTTTTAAATTGGATGAATAATATTTATCGAGCAACAAGGAAAAATAACAAAGTCGTACTACGTATTTGAAAAATAAACGTTCAAACGTTCGTGCCTTCGAAGTGAGTTTTTTTTTTTAATAATAATCATCATAAGACTTATTCTGTTTCATAAGTTCGTACGGAAATTTAATATTTTTCGTTTCACAGGTCAAGTACGGTGACACATGTCGAGTACATCTTTTGCTGATTTGGCAGACGATTTTTATACTAATTATTAATGTGATGCAAGTATGAATTCTAACGAAGAAGTGAAAACAAACAAGGAACTAAACACACAGCACGTCAATTACAATCACATCGGACAAGGGGATAGTTTGTATCATGCTGTTTACGTTCCTTCAAAAGATTCCAATGACAGTCCAGACGGTAAAGTCTTATTCATACATTTTCACCATTTCATTCACATTAGCGCAATAATAGTCTCGGTGATAGTTTTGTAAACAATTTTTTAATCACTATGACACACACATTTGTACTTTTTGTCACAGTGAGAAAACTGGCTTTTGAAGGCTCTAGTAAAAAGTTGTTTTTGAGATTTCTCGTCCACATTTTTATAAGCACAAAAAAAAGTATCGGTTCAAATCGATCCCAACATATTCTAGAAGCTTAAAAAACCAATGTAGAGTTTTTGTAAATATTCTTTACTAAAAATAAAAAAAAGGGATTGCTTAAAAGTTAAAAGTTCCTATGCAAAGGAATTTGAATATAACGTAACAGTCGATCCAATTGCATCATGAATATTACAAATGAAAATACCACAAGGAATTTTATTTCAATAATTGTATCACTAAATTTCAAAACTGTGAAATCATAAATTCTGTTGCCGATTACAGAGGGCCGAGAGAACCGGATTTATCGGGATAAACTCGAGGCTTTGAAAGCCATGAAAAATTACAGAGGAGCACGTCTTAAGACTTTTGCTTGCGAAGAAGAAGCTCGAGAATATACGCTAAACGGAGGTGAAAAGGAAAAGATTCCGACCATTCCGGCCGTAAACGGTGCAAAAGCGAGCACGTTCAAGGGTCCAAAGCCGCAGGAACTAGTGGCTTTTAGGAAACTGATTGAAAGTGGTGACTTGGAGGCGGTGAAGAATATTGTGTGGGAAAATCCAAGATATCTTGTAAGCAGCGGCGATACACCAGCAATTCTTCAGGTTTGCATTTTTTTCGATCCTTATCAAAATTCTCGAAACAGCAGTTAAAAAGTTTCATTTCTAGATTCAAAGTACTTTTTCAATAATGATGAGCTCGAAAAAGCATTAAAAAGAGAAAAATTCACTAGTTGCGCACTCAAATGTTTAAATGATTCATTTTCCATGAAAATTTCCAACAGGAAGGCTGTCGTTACAACGCTCTGCACATCGTGGCTAGCAAAGGCCAGGCAAATACTTCTCAAATGTGCGAGTTCATCTTAAATACGGTAGGAAATCCGGAGCTCGTAAAGTTGTTGTACGGCGATGAGGATCATGAAACTTACGTTGACAGAGCAGAAATACTTTTGGATATGTATTTAAATACACCTGACAAAGGACTGAACGAAACTCCATTACATTTTGCTGCTAAATACGGTTTGAAAGACATTGTAAGAGTTCTCGTGTCTTATTCTCAGTGCCTGAAAAATTTGCATAATAAATATGGCCAAACACCGGTAGACGTGAGTGCAAACTTTGTCGATAATTTATACTTTTTCCTCATTTCAGTAATCCTTAAAATAATCAATATTCTTCCAGGTAATATGCAGTAGAAAATGCCAAGAGGACGAAGCACTTAAAAGAGAGATACACATGTTGCTTGAGGATCAATATTACGTGCCAGTACTAAGATCGGAGGACAACACGTTACAGCCAATTATCGGTGATCCATTTTCACCCACAAGTCCTCAGGTACTCGTCAAATCTTTCTAATATCAAAAAAAGTTTACAAAAACACCGTTAGTCGAAAAAGATTCTCTTCTGGTGATTTTTTAATTATTTTTTGACATACAAATCTTCACAATTGGAATCAAAACAAAAGGAATATAAAATTTCCATGTTACTCCCTATGAAAAAAAAAAACGAGGGAACGATAGTTCATTCAAAGTGTTTTTTTTTTTTTCCATGGCATAATCAGAGCCTTTCCGTATCAAAACTCTCTACAATTTGTCGATCTGTTATGACTCGCGTAATTTCAACATTTTTTCGAATATCTTTGTAGCATCAGATGAGGATTGATCCGATAAGTCCGAAAGTGGAGGTTCGAGCATTTGCAGGTCCAATGACGAAACCTCAAGCCGTCGAGTTTAAAAAGAAATGGAAAACGCCACCAAGGATGAGCCTTAATTTTAGCCAACGTAGAGACATGTCGCTCAACGATTCTTTCAACAACAGCTTTAGCTTTTCTCAGGATCCCTGTATGAGACTCAATGACAGTGAAAAAGGTCTTGAGCGCATAGGCAGGTAATTACATTGAATCATTTCAGAGTTTTTAATCCTCAACTGCAGTGTAAGGATGCAAAATTTTAATATTATTTGTTATCAGAAATTTGGCTGAAGAGTATCACGTTCCGTGGAAAGAATATTGGCCGTTTCTCAACGATTTCGCTGATTTTCGGTGCGACGAAGGCCTTAACCGATTGGAAAAATATTTGGAAAATCGTTTCAACGATACTTACAAAAAAAGAACGACAACGGCTGAATTGGTATTGAATTTAATTCGAACCCTTCATTGTACGCTAATTGGCCCTTCCGTTATTTACTAGATTTTGATTTCTTTTTTCACAGAGAGGACTAGTGAATCGATTGAGAGTTGAGGAAGATGTCGACAACCTCACGAATCTCTGTGCCAAATTGGAATGTTGCAATCTCCAACCGAATGAAAACAGTTCAGAGAGTGATTCAGGTAATTTAATCACACTGCGATTATAAAATATTTCATTCATTTCTAAATATCTTCGTTTTCATATTGTTAGATGACGAATTTTTCACACCACCCTCATCGCCGATGCTCAGTCCAACAAATTCTCCTGACGATTCCGATTCCGATGATGAAATGGCACTGGCGCTTGAAGAAAAAGGCACTTTCATTGAAGGGTAAAGTGTACGCCATATTTCATTAATAACAACGTTCGAAAACTTTCTCATTTGTGTTACCATTTTCCTGTTTATTTCAGAATAAAAAATATTCTGGAATATATTTTCAAAAAATTTCATTCAAAAGCAACAGAAATTTACTCTCCTTCAGTAATGATGTTTATATTTTAGTAATTATATAAAAACGATCAATTTGATCGTTAACTTCGAAGTGGAAAAAGTTTCCCGCTTCAAAGAACGCGTGTAAAAATGTTTGAATGATTAATATTTCAGACGAGAACCTTCGAAAACTGATTTTGCCGTTTACAATGCAATTCCAAGTGAAATAAATGCGGAAGTTTATCCACACGTGTATCTTTGGCGACACGGTATGAAGCTTGTCATGGAAACTAATAACTTCGAGTACGTAAAACTCTTATCGCAAGTAATTCCAACTAGTGATAAAGTCAATAAACATATTTATGATGAAATAAAAATGAATGTTTAGTTGCAACAGTACTTTATCATCAACGAGACGAAGACTGCTAACAACTCCGGAGAAACCGAAGTAATAAAATTTCGGAGTGGTTCTATAAATCCGTGTCAGTTGTAAGAGGACCTTGACCTACAACAGCGGAAAGTCCTTGACCAAAAAGAAAGAGAAAAAGGACGTTTTGTGATCACAGCACATTCTCAACTTCCATTACGTAATTTAAGCGTTTTTCTCTCCCCTTTTCGATCTTTTTTTTCTCGTAAAGTCGTTGAAACATTGTTTACGCGATAAGAAGCGCGACACTGCGTAAGTTATAATATATATACGTATTATAAAGTACATTTATAAGAAGATGATATATATTTTCATAAAGTTTCATATCGTACGTCTCTGTACATTAATCAAAAGAAAAAGAAAATACATAAACAGATGTTATTGATGAACGAAATGTGGCGAATTGGAGAAGGCGTGATATTTAAGATTGCCAAATAGAAATATTAAAAATCAAAAGAATAAAAGAGTGAATAAAACGCAATATGGAGTGTGATAATTATTTGATATTCTCTTAAATTAATAACTCAACTGTGTCTAATTGTCTAATTGTCACATTAAACTTTATTCACAATAACATTACAGATTGGAATGAAGAAAAATTACATCGGTTGCAGCATTTTTGTAGTTGTATAATTTCTTTGTTATTTTTAATCCTATTAACGATAATTTTGAATGTTTACACACTGCTCGCAGGCATCAGTAACATACAATATTAACAATGTTGTTTCGACGACAATATATATTTGAATATATTAATCGCTGAGACGTTCAAGCGTTGACAGGAGCTGGTGGAGTTTGCTTCAGTTGAAGAATAATCGAACGCATCCGTGATACGTCTTTGGATGTTCGCGATGATTTTGGATTGAAGTCGCAAAGCTTGGCAATCCTTTCCCATTCGGTGCCCGGCTCAACCTCGTCCGCTTCCGCTACGAATTGCTTCTCCGCGTTCCTATTGATAACACCCAATCGGTGATACAAGATGCGTAAGCATGCCAAGTGCAATATAACTAACATAACATTTATATAGCTGTCAAGGTCGTACGGTTAATAATCAATTCAGTACGTACGTATATCGTCATTTCGTCATGCTCTTTTTTTCGTTCAAGCTAAAAATCTTACAACTTTATCAGTGTCAACGATATCTTTTTTTTTTTCAACGTTTCAATCATATCAATTCAACATCTACTCTCATTTCTTTCTACTTATACAATCCGCAAACTTTTTGCGAAAATTCACAAATTCCTTACACATTTAATGAGATGCGCGGTGTTTCAAATCCTTAATCAGAACTTTTAAGACTGTGGTGTTCGGTGCTAATTTAATCGGTTTAAAAACGTGACATTTGTTTGCGACGAATATGTTTTGTGTGATTTGCATTTTGACGTGAGATTTTCGAAGGTATTCTGTTCTATTCGTTTAATAGAGAGTGCTCTAAAATTTGGAAAAATGCAAAGTGGGACTCAAAATCATATAGAAATTCCAACCAACCAGGAGTTTCATGTTATTTTGAATAAATCTATAAAAATTACATTCCATTCCGCGTTCTGAATAAGATTTCCCTTGAAGTATCTTGTCTTAGGGAAAATGAAGTATTGTCGTTGATTTTGAAATTGATGCATAAGTGGAATAATCACAAATTAATATTCATGTGATTGCAGCAAGAAAAAAATTCCGTTGAACGAAAAAAAATCATTTTGTTGGATGAAAATATGGTAAATTCAACTATTTTTTTGTTGAATCACGGATGTACATCATTTAATTGAACAAAAAAATAGTTGAATCGACCATATATCCGTCTAAGGATGAATTTTGTTCGTTTAACGAAATTTTTTTCTTAGTCTAGTCTCGTAGATGTTATTTGTTTCGTGTTCGCAACAGCTACAACTTTAAAATTATGTTCTCTGTGTGTAACATTGTTGTATCTTGTTTTCGCTACGGCATGATATAATTGTCTACAGCGAGAGCAAGTAAATATCACAACGTGGCATAGGCGCGTTATGTAGGCTCGTTGAAAGCAACGGAGACGAAAAACAATACGTTACAGCGAAAATACGATGTTTATGACATTGCTGTGGATAGCCATGTTGCAGCTAATTGTTAAAAGCTTCAAATGATTGCGGTGAATTATATCACCGATTCTCGTTTATGTACGTTTCCAACTTGACGCAAACGCGTAAAGCCAGGAATGTAATCTTCGAGAATGAAAAATATAAAAAACGTAAAAAAAGAAAAAAAGAAATTGATTTGAAAACACTGAAATCGAGTGTGTGGTGCGATGTGGCATGCTAATAGAGAA
This sequence comes from Campoletis raptor, assembly GCA_948107755.1. Lineage (NCBI taxonomy): Eukaryota > Metazoa > Arthropoda > Insecta > Hymenoptera > Ichneumonidae > Campoletis > Campoletis raptor. Next base: position 23,477,911 of record OX403623.1, read on the forward strand.
AAATATTTTCCTTCGTTTAAAACTTACTTGGCTGATTCCCTAAGAAGCAGAATGAGAATAATTTGTATATATATATAAATATATTCAACGGAGGGAAAGATCGCTCTCCTGAGATGGTTATTGAAAGAAAAACAACTCAACAAACTTATATTCATTTGCGTGACGTTAGCGGCGAAGGCGCTCGAAAAACAAAAAGAACACGTAAATTTTGAAATAATTGCAATTTTATACGCTACCTGTTGGTCGCTTTTGTTTTGCTTGTTGTCTCAGCATGATGCTTATACCATTCTTCCAATTCTTTCTTCGCTGCCTCTTTCCATTCCTCCTTCTTTTTCTCCTCTTCCGCATCTGTTGGAAAAACAAACAGATTTTATCGTAAGTTCAGGCGATTCCTAAACATTCTATATTTCTACTGTGACTACAAAAAATATTAGAACACTTTGTACAGAAAATGGTACTCAAAGTGTGCAAATATTTTTTTTAGCCACAGTATGTATTTTGTCGAATTGAAATATTCCGAAAAAACATTTCAATATACGTCGGGAAAGCAATTAAAGAGATTTTGTGATGTAGTTCAAAAATTAAACAATTTTTAGATCGTTCAAACCTGTGTAGTTTCGAGAGAAATTTATAATAAAAATCGTGAAACATTTGTAAAAATTCTGACCTTTTTGTTCGAGTCTGGTCATTTGCTCCTCTCTCCATTTACGAATTTTCTCGGGTTCCTCCCTCACTTGTGTCACCGCTGGAGTGCTTTCTGCAATTGGATATTTCTCTACGATTATAAATCGATCTTTTAACAAAAACATGAAGTCGATACTGAAAATGTGGCTTATATCGTAATTTAGCAGAAAATTTATAGTTCAATATATGAAAAAAAATTGTCAAGCAGGCAGATTTTTTTCTTTTAATATTCGTAATATTAAATCAATAATATTACCGGCAGCGGTCACTGACGGCTCTGTTGGTTGACCAATAGTGTTGATCATTTCGAAACTTCCCTCAGAATCACCACCAGTCGTTTTCATGTTGCCGAATGCGTTAGAAATATCATCTACAAAAATAATTAAGTTTTTCCTTAAGGCGATTCATCAGTTACGGAAGTGAGCCACAGATGAGAAGTAGATTTGACTGTATAATTTTCTAATGGACTAAAAAATTCTTCTGTTTGGGAAAAAAATGAGAGATAGATAATTACCTTCGACAACAGCTGGCGCAGTCGCAGCAACAGACATAGCGACGGGAGGAATTTCGTCTTCTAATCCTGCCAATTGATCTTGCTCTCTGGCGACGAATTCTGCCACAGGATCGACTTCCTGTTCGCTAGTGAAATTGTCTCCAAACGCGTCCATCTTTCGCTCTGAATTTAAACGAACGAAATTGTGAGACCAACTATTTTTTTAGGTTAGAGTAAGAAAGTGACAAATTTCCGCGGGATGAGAACAGTCCGATGAAAAAAGAAACAAAGATCAGGTGCTCAATTAAATAATTATAAATTCTCTCAAGTCGATAACGTCAGAATACCAATGGCGTGTATTTATTCTCGTAATGCATAAAAAAGTATAAGTAGATCGGAATTTTTCGTCCAATTTGCGTTCTGTGTTGTCAGATGAACGATCGAGCTATAGGAAAATCTCAGGTAGAAATGGAGCACGAAATTTCAACTCACGATTTCGTACATAGGATGAAAATAATATGTATATTACCGCTTACCGAATTCTTCAAAGATCTGCAGCGAATGTGAAAATTAGACTTTTAACTGAAATGAATCAGTCGTTGTCGGAAACACCCCTTTTTTCACTCAATTTAATGTCAAACGCTCGAGGTGTCAGAGCAGTCAACGTCAATACGAATAAGCATAGATTTTATAAAGTCCACGTAGAATATGATCCCGTACAAAAATATAAAACGAAGGTTCACGAAAGCGTCGATAGACAGAAACACTTAGGAATCTTCCACAGCGACGACAGATCAACTGCATGATCAGTTCTTGCTCCAATTTGACTTTCAGCTTCTTACCTTGACCACTACAAAAGAGCGCCACGAGATAATCTCTCGTTGCTAAGCAACGAGGACGCATTTTGATGTTTATCAACATCGTATCCCACGTTACCATGGCCTCGTACGACAATACACAAGTTTTCATTTCATTAAAACTCTATTTCAAGTTCAAGAACGTAACAATGGGATCAAACTTTTATTTCACGCGGAAAAAAATTCTATTCTATTCTAAAAATCACGATTGACATTACCGTTATACTTTCGGATATGATGAAAAATGAAAACTTAGTACGTATTACTGTATTTGTAAATATTTTCCTATTCTTATCGATTTAATCGTGCCAACATTTTTTTTTACACCAATTTTTCGAATGCGATTCTTTCAGTGCACTGGTCAAGAAATAATGAATATTTAGGCTAAATAAAGCAATAGTTCTCATGTCGTCAAGGAGTATTGACTTTGTGATCGGATCTTCACCGATCGAGCGTAAAAAATCTGTAGATTTCGATATCTGCTACGCTTATCCCAGAATCGAAGAAAACCTTGGTGTCGAATCGATCGTGAGATTAGAGCATATTAATCCTCAGACTCCGTTAAGCGAGGAAGAGTCATTGAACGGAGCACTTTATGTTTCACCGGACGGTCCATTGACCAGTAACATTGTGAAGCCGTATTATTTGGAAAGTTTAAGAAAAATCGTGGTTGAATCAACACCGAAGCCTGGTAAAAAATTGCTAGAAATTGGAGTGCGAGAAGTGAAAATCCATCAAAGTTTCAACGGTTCTCAAGCGCCAATTGAAATTTCTGCCGTTTCGATTTTGTTCAAAGACAAAGTCGTGTGTAAATCTTCGAGTCCTTTCAACAGGAAACTCTACAAAGTTCTCTACAAGGACAACTCCGAATGGAGCATTTTTTCTATCGTAGTCCATTCGCGAGAGGGAACTTGCAGTAAACTTCCTTTGCCGTTACCTGAAACTTGCGTAAATAACAAAAAAGCAAAAATTGATTTTTCCATATTGGATAGCATCGGAAGAATTCATTCTGGCACGGTAACTTGTACTTTGAGCTTAAGTACAAAAGAATCTCATCCGGAAGAAGTTTCAGTTCCATCGGAAACAGCCGCTGACAATGCGGAGGAATTGCAAAATTCTTTGAGTCCGCAGTCTCGAAAGATTCACGATAATGAACCTGGGGATTATTTTCTTCTCATCGACCCGGCCCTCGTTTTTGAGGGTCGATCGGAAGAAATTGAAGTCAAAAAGAAAAAAGAAGACATTCTGAAACCTCCGGACGTGGTTGTTTCGGAGCAGCTGAGTTTATCCATCGTTGGTTTGTCGCTTGGCAAATGGTTCCAAGCGCGACGTCCCCTGAGACCGTCATCAGGCACAAACACCCACAAACTTCGTACGGGTCGTCAAGAAATTTTGACCATAACGGTGCTCCGTGGTGTCGAAGTGCCTGTGAGAGAAGAATCAGCTCTGGTTCAACCGCTGGTTCAAATCCATTGGGGAACAGACTCAAAATCAACTTCCGTTGCGGATGGTCCTGCTCCAGTTTGGCAACAAACCGTTGAGTTTGCTGTATCCAGGCAAAGTAACGAACAATTTGTAAAATTGTCCCTTTTTGATCAACATCCAATCTGGGGTTCTCAGTGGCTCGGGGACGCGACGATACCACTTGAATTTCATCGAAATTATCAAGAGTTCGAACGTTGGATCGGTCTCTCACCGTTGTCCAGTCCTGTCTTACGTTTTGGCTACGTCCAAGCCAGCCCCGTACGATCTTACACGAGAATTTACATCCTCATGAAAATGGAGCGTCCCGGAAATCTTGTTAAATCGGCCGATACCAATTCTTCGGATCTTTTGGCAAAATCCATTCAGAAATGTATGGCTGTTCCCTACAAAATACCAGGCACTGAGAGCCCTGAGGATTGTGCCAAATTGGCCATGCTCCTGAATCCTTTGCCCAGCCATTATGGACCTTTGCCTCCAAGACAGGCTCTAAAACTTAATAAAATTGATGATTACGGACGCGCAGCTTTGCTTGCTACACTTTTGCAAGGATTGGGTCTCGACGCTTACGTTTTAATTGGTAAATTATCATTAATATTGAAAAGTAATGTTTTTAATCATTTTCACGCCAACCATTGATTTTTTATTATCAATAGTAATTCATTTTTACAACTGCAGGATCATCCCAGGCAAGAAAATGGGCTTCGTTCGTTGTGTCCTTTGATGATAAAGGAACTTCACCCCTGTTGTGGGATCCTGAGAACGGAGAAAATTACGATTTCGGTGATAGTCGTTGTTCCTTGATCAAATCGTCAAGAATCATCAATCACCAGAATGTATGTATCCCTATAATTATTATAGTATTATTATTGCATTCGAGGTCCATTTTACACCAAAAAAAGCGTTTACGTGGAGTTCTAAAGTTAAGTTTAAAAATTAACAAAATAAATTACATAAAAAAGAAGAAAAAAAAAGTTTATGGAATCCTTTTCTTTAGATTTGGAAAAATATGCAAAAATCAACAGCAGTACCATTCAACTTGCGTTTCAATCCGAAATCGAACAAGGATTGGCAGCCTTTGCCAAACGTGTCATCCGCTTTATCAGCATCGACGATAAATCGAGAAGTTCAAACATTGGAAACGGGTGAACCGTTACCGGAAAACGAGGATTTTCATTTGGAGATAGAGAGACATCTTCGTGAAAAGCTGTCGCAATGGCGCGTCGACCTTGCACTTACAACGATATTCAATCGTCACGCGATGACGATAATTCGTAATTATCTCGGAAAATTCAACAGTCGTACGGACAATCAACCGGATAAGAAAGAATTGCGACAACTTTATCGCGCCTATCACATGCACGGATTTGTTCTCAATTTGCGTCGCGAATCGCCCAACGAATTGGCGGATAGATTGTTATCTACGAAAATTCATGCGATCACTGGACCAGTTGAATTTGCTATTGTCTGTCGAGTACAAAAACACATCGCGCGAACTTGCTCCGTTTGGCTCGCTGTCGTTGTGCTTAGAAACCGAGACTAAATGAATTTTTCAGTAATGTCATTTTTGTACGAAATTTTGTTGTGTGAAGTTAGCGCTTTGCTTGAGAACAATAGGATTCCCCCCCCCCCCCGCCCCCGATTCTCCCTGAAGATAAGGTGAACCATTACATTGTATTTAAGGACCGATTACACCGATTACGAGGAGTTTCGGTAAAAGTCGTAACTTGTACCGAAACTCCTTAAATCGGTGGCTACTTTTAAATCGAGACTCTTGATAAAATCGAATAAAACAATTTGTTGAAAATCGACATTTTTTACCTTTTAGAGTGTACGCAAGAGATTAAATTCTCATGAATTTTTCCAACTCTTGTTCTAAATGTCGAAATGCGGAGCCGAAAATTTCTCACGCACACCGTTGGCTTCAATTTTTGGAAAGATTAGAAAATAAGGCAACAATTGGTTTTTGTACGCATTGCTCAACAATGTTGTTTTTTTTTTTTATAACAATTCCAATATTCGTTACACTGCGATAATATAATAATAATAATAATAATAATAATAATAATAATAATAATAATAATAAACATAATAACAATACGTTATTGCCTAAAATGTTGGGGAGAAAATGAGCGTATAAGAGTCAAATCGTGTATATTTATAATTGACCAGGTTTGCAAACATCGAGCGCGTATCCATTATTTAATTATTATACATTATTTTTAAATAGGAGACCCGATAAAATTTTCGTATGAAACAGCATTACAGTTGCTGAGATTCCTCCGGCAAAATTCGCAGTAGGGCGAAAGAGAAATTTTGTTTTTTTTAATTTTTATTATTTGTACGATTTTGGATATAATCCTGGACCGAAAATACGGCGGATAAGGTTTCTCAGTGGGTGTTGAATAGCTCGGTAAACCGAGGAAAAAGAAACGTAAAATTGTGCGTGTCAACGTGTGGGGGAGAATAAAAGATTAGCATGTTTGGGGAAAAAAAAAAAACGAGACAGATCGCTACGTCGTTATAACGTTCAACTGTTCCTTCGTTAGTTTCTTGTTTCTTTTTTTGTTCTTTTTGTTCCTTCAAGACTATAAATTTTTTGTACGTTTTCTTTTTTTTTGTTAAATGTCGTAGAAAAATTATTTTTTATGCAAAAAGACTGGTAAATTCGTAAAGAATAAAAACCGCTAATCGGCCGAGACTTTTTATCTCGGGTTCTGTATCTATGGATTTTCCTTATTTGTTATTTTGTAAAATTTCTTCATTTTTTTTTTTCACTCACGATTTGTTTTTGTTTTTTTTTCCTTCATTTCTCGACTAATCTTCCCTATTTCGTAAACAGGCTAGAGGTGAATTCAGTTCTTTCGATTCTCGTATTATTGTGATGACACAGATTTCTCCGTTAAAAATCAGAACATAACGATAGCGAAAAGAAACTATTTTTTTTCCGTTCGTTTCAATCGCCATACATCTTGCAAATTAAATGTCCGCTCGACAATTCGAGACAGGAAAAAAGAAACGAAAAGAAAAAACTTTGTTCGTCACTTCCCTAACGTAAATATGACGATTCGTACGATTTTCTATCGTACTTTCAATTATAAAACAATTCTCCACGTTTCAATAATTCTATGAATTTTTGTGCGAAACAAATTAAAAAAAAAAGCCTCGTTAATAATAAATTATCACACGGCCATTGATTCGCGCCCTCGTTAGCTAAAAATCTTCATGCGGTATTTATCCCACTCTTTTTTTTCTTCTCTCTCTTTTTTTCTCACACACTTTTTTGCTCCATTGCCTTAATTTACTGGCTTTACAGTCGTTGCCAAAAAATAGCTGTTATTTAATCTTCGTTCGATCTGGAATACACACCTTTTCATTGGAATATATAAAAAAAATGTAGTCCACAAAATAAGAGATAAATAACCATTCGATTATCTTGAAATCTCGAATTTTACTGCAATTTTCCAAAAAGGCAAATTTTCATTAATATTATTTCATCGAAGAATTTGACATAAACAATATTTTGAAATTTTTACAATCATCGTTACAAGAAATAAATTAGACAAAAAAAAAACAAATTAGGAAAGTTATGAAATAACCAATATCGTCTGATATCTGCTCTACTAAATGCATCAAAAATCCATTTATTAGAAAGGACCATCATGGGATTTTTTTTTTTTTTTTTTTTACAATAAAAACATTATAAATAAAAAATTCACTTTTGAGGCAATTACAGTAAATCAATAGATTCACAAATAAATTAATAATTATTTATCTATATCGATGTCCATCGAAAAAGTATAACCAGCAACGAAAGGGGCAGCGAGCGACGGCTCGTTTTTTGGGAAAGTTGTAAAAGTTCTATTTTTTTTTTTTTTTTTGCTAAACGTACTATTTTTTGGATGTGACTGTACAATCAGTATATTCTTAATGACTTATACAATTAATTGCGGGAGAACCTGAGAATGCGGTGCCGTGTGACGATTGCGTTTTTGTTTTCTCCTTTCTTTTAGTTTTTCATTCTATTCGTTCGTGTATAAAATTCTATAGTTTTGTGCTTTTGTACAACGCCGCGGATATTAACTTGTTTTTTTTTTTTTTTTTTTTCCACCGGACGTTCAAAAGTCGCGGGACACCTTTTTTTCATCTCGTTTCACTTTCTCCTCGAAGTTGAGTCATTTTGTTTGTCTGGGATTTTAAAAATAACATAAAATTTCACAACGAGGCGTCAAGTGGACCGGTCGAAAGCGAATTGTTTTTTTTTTCGATCCTTTTCGAGCCGTTTTCTTTTTCTAGAAGAGCACAAATAAAAAGAGAAATCATAGTCGTCGAATTATCTTATGAAAAAGTGAGAGCAAGTTTCGTAGCGTCCAAGACGTTTTTCTTTTTTTTTAGCAATCACAACTTGTCACTCTCTCCTCTCTCCTTTCTCTCGCACTCACACAGTCGTCTTTCTTCATTTTTTTTTCGTTTTTTCTCAGTTATTTATCTTGCTTTCAATGCCTAAGTCTATCAGCGACGAATCGATGATACGTGTCTCGATAACTTCAATCATTGGATCTTCTTCACTGCTGAACCATTCGTATAACCGTTCATTGACTTTCCGTTTATCGTTCCATTGTTTTTCGACTTTCCTGACAATTTTGCTGCTTCCGAGGCTTTTGCTTTGTTCTGTGCTCTTCGTTCGTACGCCTGTTTGCCCTTTTTATTAAAAAAAAAAAAAAAATAATGGAAAAAAAAATCAATTATTTCCTTTTGCTCTTAAGTAGACTTTCAAATCGGTCAAAGTATAAAATAACGAATTGAAAAAAGTGCTGCAAACATTTTTCTCTTGCCTTCAATTTTTTTTTTTTGAAAAATCATCAAAATTCAAGAATCTACAACTTTTTGGCTTTGTTTTTTTCGTCAATGGAAACAAGAAAATATGAAAACTCACCTTGGCAATGTAGGCCTTTGCATAAAAGTTTCCAAAGAGTACAATGAAAGAAATCATGTAAAATACGAGAGCGTATTGCATCCAAAGTGGAAAATCACATCCAGATCGAATTCCATTTATTCCGAGAATAAGGGCTGAAGTGAATTGGATGAGTTGCAAGATCGTCAAGTATTTTTTCCACCAAAGATATTTGGAGATTGCTGGTCCGAACGCTGACAGAGCGTAGTACGAGTACATGAGCACGTGGATGAAACTATTTACCATCGCAGGCAGGAAAGCTGTAAGAATAATTCCAACAAAATCATTTAATGAGATTCACGCGCTATAATTATAATAGAAAATACAAAGTAGCGGCAAAATCATCAGATACAATTTTTTGCAAGATAATTTTTGAAATTTTGCGTTAATATTCTTGAGCATCGTATTATAATGTGTCAAAAATTTGAGAAGTTTTCACCGTCTGGTAATCGAGATATTCAGTGTTTAAAATCGCAACTTCAACACGAGCTCTTGCGGGAAGTTACGAAAAAAGACAATTTTTCACCACGAATATCTCGATTTCTAGGCGGTAAAAGTTTTTCAAATTTTACCAACAGTTGAGGATTATTGTTAAAAAGGTTCATACGAATTTTAAAGAATTAAACTTGGAATTCGTCTAACGCGTGCCTAACGCGTGAACCTTCTTAATAAATCATTAAATTGCAATTTATCGCAATATTTTCTATCCTTATTCTCAATGTTTTCACTTTCTAATAATTGTTTAAAATTGCTCAAACGAAAGGATGAAATCCACTGCAATTTTCAGTTAACTGCATTGTCATGTTGACTCGTCTCACGTTATTCGTGGGAAATTTATGTTACGAACTTTGAAGATTGTATTTTACTCACTCGAACCACTTGGCACCCATTTTATTCCGATCCACCACAAGGAAAACATGGTCGAATGATGATACACGTGAAGGAAACTCAGTTGGTTGTCCTTCTTTCGTAAAATAAAGAACAACGTGTCACAAAATTCGAGCAATTTGCTGAAATAATACCACCACACGGCATTTGCAATCTACAATAGAAAAAAAAACATAAAACGTTAATTAAATATTTTTTTTATTTCAAACTTTGACTAAAAATGTTTGTTCGAAATTAAAAAAAAAAAACACGTAGTTTAAAAATATGATAATTATGCGAATTTTCAACAAATATTGAAATTTGTATTTAACAAAAAAAAAACAATTATTTACTATTATTTTGAGAAAGAGAACTTTTAATATAGAAAAAAAAAATTGTATCGAATCGAAATGACGTTTTTTGATTTTTGAAATATAGCAAATGACAAGATATTTATATACAAAAAACTGAATAATGTTTTTTTTAAATATTTTTATTGTTTTTTTATTATTTCTTACCAGCATCTCATCAGGCCTCGTTACTTGTCTTATTGGCTGGCACACGTAACTGTATCGTAACCTTGTTGAGGCAAGGAACAACTGGAAACAATGAAAAATCTTTCAATCATTTGTATTCAAAATTAAATTTGCAGTCGAGTAAAAAAAAAATTATATTTTCAACTTGACCAAAAATAATTTGCATAGTTTTTTGTTTTTTGTGTTTTTTTTTCGTTACCTGAACAGCGATGTAGGCGTTGAGTATCGCCATTGCAAAATTGTAGGGCACTAATAACCACGTGAGCTTGAAGGCTTTTCGTTTTCTCATGACCTTTGGCCCTGCCCATACGATGGAAAGATAAAGAACAGTCCAGCCAAGGGTTGGCATTGGAGAATCGACCAGGAGCCATCCTCGTGTTCTTTCGTCTACGAGATTACACGACATTTCAGTTTTTTTTTTTTATATAAATAATAAACAATACAATAATCAGAAAAAGTTTTTTTTCCGAATAAAAATGATGAATTTATTCAACAAAATCGATCTCATTTTTCAAGGTAATTTCGATGATAAAGTTTTTCTTTTTTTTTTTTTTTATTCCGAAATATAACAATTTATTTATACGAGGTGTTTGTACAATTAACAAATAATGACTATTGATATTTTTTTAAATAACTGTGAATATATGAAAGGCAAAAAAATCTGACATTTGTTGTTAAAATAGTAGTTTTTTAATGAAAAAAAACTTAAAAAAAATGAATAAATAAATGAATGGAACCACGGAAGACTTTTTGAGACTCAAAGGATCGAAGGAAGATCAAAATATCAGTGAAAATACCTGCTAGAGAGAGCGTCCATAAGTAATAATCGTAAACGTCACTTATAACGGAAGTCGCCGGTTCAATAAGGGCCGCCATCGCCTAAAATAATAATAATAAAAATAAAAAAAACGTTGAAACGTTGTTTTTTTCGAGAATTTTGTGGGTAAACCTGAAAAAATGGGCTGACGGTTGTATTATGCATAACACGATGCAAACGGTCGTAAAAATACATTAGAATACAAGGTGATCCGGTGCGTAAGCACTCGGTATTTCGTAACATTTATTTGACTTCAATTGTGTCTTATCAACGAAGCCAAGTGCATGAAGATAACAGTCCCCGTGCATCAGAGTCCGATCTTCAAACCTCAAACATGATTACGAAACCTTGTACGAAAACAATGTTTCGAAATCCAAAAAAAAAACTGTACTGACAAAATGAACGGAAGCGTTTTTTTTCCGTTGCTATTATGATTGATTTTTGTCTGAAAATCTTGAAAGTACCTTTTTTTTCAATATATTTCGAATTTATAATTGAAATTTTCAAAAATCCCATACGAACTTTATTTCAATCTGCAAAAATCTTTTATTTTCAAAAAACTTCGTTGTAAATGCAACGATTTGTAAATAAATGAAAAATGATGCTTGGATCAAGCGAGCGATGTATCCAAAATATTAACGCATTTCCGGTTTCGTAATTGAGTTCCGTTGACACTTGAAAGCATTTCGAAACACCAATGAACGAAAATCCATTAATAAAATATTTTTTTCTTTTTTTCTGTGCACACGTGAGTCTACTCTCGAAAATAATGAAAAAAAAAACGATTAATTTAGTCCGTTATTAGAGGATCAACATTCCAACGTGTTTGAGCCATGCTCGGTCGACGATCCTCGTCCCAATATTTCTGTCTCTCTCTCTCTTTTCATCGTCTGTGTTTCCGCATTTTTTTATCTCCTTCGACAAGATCGATGTTAAAAGCACACATTCACGCGGATCTAAAGACGAGGGTGCGTGTTAAGCACGTTTTCACTTGTTGCAATTAATTACCGGTTTCCGGTACGTTGCACCCGCAGCAAAAATGTTTATTTGTCTGTATACATATATTTATATAAGCGTCCGTTGAGCTCGCGAATTTCTCTTTTATCACAGATCGTGCATACAAACTAATTACGAATTAACGAGTAATCGAAAAAAAAAAAGAAAAAGAAAAACAGAAATCCATTATCTTTCACGATAAAACAAAAAGCTCTTGTGACGATCAGCGGACGAACGAAAAGGTAAGTTTTTTTTCCATCGTCTCAAACAACAAGTGGCGTAGCATCACACGTCTGACCGCATCGGCGTTTCACTACTTGTTGCACACAAACTTTCCTCGTAGATCGTCAAACTCAGGAAAAAAATTCATCGGTTGCCATAGACTGACGTATTTTTTTTTTTTTTTATCAATCAAAAGAAACGAAAGTCGATAGAAATATGAAATTTTTTTTGACATAACCAAAAATATATTTGACAGTTTCATGAGAAAAAATTTAACCAAAAATTCTCTCTCGAAAACAAAATTGACTCGAATCGTCCACGATACTCTCGAAAAAAATTGAACGTAGATAATCGTTTCTTACCTCTGATCGATCGTTCGGTCTCCACAAAACAGGCGTAAAATAAAGGAAAAAACGATTATCGAAATATGAAAAGAAACAAAAACTTGTATAAACTCGGCCGAATCTTGGTCGATTCCTCGTGTTTGTTTATCCCAACCGGAAATTCATGATCGCACACCAAAATATTTGCCCGGTGTCTTCATTGAGATTAAAACCGAATAAACGTTTTTTTGTTTTTGACAAAGGATAACTAAATGAAAAAAAAAAAAAATTTTAGAACGCGTCGGGGCGACGTCCGATCGACGTAGCGGCTGAGCGCGTCTCGACGCGTTTGCGACCGGTGTGCTTTATAACTTTGGTGTCCGTCCACCACCGCGTCCACGGTTATAACGAGCAAGACGACCGCGGGGTATACGTGAAAGAGGCCAAAAGTAAACCTCATACGCTCGCACGTGTTGAGAGGGGGTTCGAGTGGGGAGGTTACAAGTTCATAGATTCAGATGCACAATCGATATGTTAACCGATTGCCGATCTTTGGACTAATACTTTGTTCTTTTGTTCACTTTGAATCACTCAATATTTACGGTTCCATCCCTCTTTTGTTTATTTTTCTTTATCCACGATTTTCTGTCTCTCGCGCTGTTTTGCACTTTCGTGTCCATAGTTTTGTTTTTCTTACTTTTTTTACTCTTCCTGTTCGTCTCTAGAAATTCGTTCTAACTTCTCTAACGATAATTTTTCACATTTTCCCGCCATTTTTAACTTTTTCCCGCCGGGGGCACTCACTCTCTTTGCTTTTCTGCTCAATTCTTCGCACTGTTTTCAAAAGTTTTCATCTTTTTCTACGAATTTACATTCTTGGTGGTTTGTTAATTTGTTTTTTTTTTTTGGATCTGTCACTTTTTTCTCATTTCGATTTATTTTTAATTTTTTATTAACTTTTCCCCTTTTCTAACCATAATTATTTGTTTACTCCCACTTTTCGAAATTCCCCCCCTTTTTACGGTACGAATAGAGAAGAAACGGGTTCAACACTCAGATCGACAGCCTCTCCCACTTTCGGAAAGCAACACAAGATCTATCGCGGTCCACTCGGCTCATATAACGGCACGAGCAAAACGTATGCCCGTTAGATTCTAAGACCGATCGCTTCCGACAAATCTCCCGGTTCTCATCCAGGAAAAAAAATACTCGAATCTCACGTTTCATTCTCCAATAATCACTTCGCAACCTCAATTCGAGGTGAGAATTCACGTCGATCGTCTTCGTTTTCTTCGACGAAGAAAATCGAAGGAAAGTGTTGTCAATTTATTCACGACGTTATAACCTTTTTTTAGAATTCCATAAAATCAGCTTTTGAAATAAATAACGAATTATCCTCTTGTTCATTTAAATCAGAATTAGTTTTTCTTTTATCAACTCATTTGCTTCGTAGCTCGTTCGTTTTTTAAGGTTATGCAAACTCGAGTTTTTATGTTCCAAATACGACAAGAAACATTAACGAGTCAGTTTAAAAAACTCTTTGAATCGATATTGAGACCAAAACAATAGAAATTATAATTCATTAGTAAAAATGATAATTTATTTTGTTTTTTTTTCTTAGACTTCGATTAAATGAATTTTTGAAAAATCACACTTTTTTCTCGACGAGTCCATTTTTACAAGAAATAGTTTTCGTTTCACGAACTCATTTCCATCGTACCTCGTTGAACAAAAAAGTAGCAAAGTGATAAAAAAAATTGAACGAGTTAACTAAAAATTGTGAATATTAAAATGAAGAATAAAACAATATAAATAATGATCGATTATTCGAAGATCGTTCGATGTGACAACTCAACATTTTTTACCGTAATATCTACCACTAGATCGTACGATTGACCTGTTTCAAAGATATTTTCTGACGTCAAACTCGATCGTTCCTTCGCGAGGTTTAAGAGAAAGTGCGACGAAGAGAGGGACTACCGTTTTACGGTCCACGAGCCAGAAGGAGCTCCGAGAAGTAAAATAATGAAATAACGAGAAGAAACGAGGAAACAAAAATCAAATAAAAATAAGTCGTCCATGGACGCGCCCGATCCAACGTGAATTCTGATCCCTCGTCATCCGGCTCGCGCTTCGTCAGCACATCGTTGCAATTTTTTTTCATTTCTTTTTTCTCATATTCAAAGTTTCATATTTTCCTGCCGCGGGTTATGAAACGACGAGTTTTTATCCGGAATAGACTACCCAAGAATATCGTTAAATTTTTTTTTCAATGTACGCCCCTAATTAAATAAAAATAACGAAAAAAAAACATGTGATTGGACGAAGTGAAAATTCACTCTTTTGCAGCACACGCTCTATTTTTTTGTTCTTTATATTAAATTTTTTTGTGGGCAATTAGATTTTATTTGTTGACAATTTCATTTCTCGAGATCTCAATGTCAAATGACCTCTATTCAAGGACATTATTGTGTTCAAAGATTCTGTTTCGTAAATAATATTGATCGATGACATTTCTATGCGCGATAATAATCGACTGTCGATAAAAAATAATGAACAAAAATACAATCTATTTTCATTCAAATTTGTCTTTAAAAATAAGATTATTTACGAATAATGTTCAATTTCTCGCAGAGTTGTTCGGAATAATAAAAAAATATAAATATCTGGGAGTAGAGATTTTCACATTAGAGTTATTTAATCTTAGAATCCAACAATCATTTTTTTTCGAACGATAACCTCAAAATGAGATTTCTAATTATCGTCATTTTTGTTTTTTATTGTAAAATGTTGCTCGAACGAGATAATAGAGTTCAATTGACTTTATTCTCTTGGTTTTTTCATAACGAAGAGAACGGTGTACGATTGGGTCGCATTTGGTGAACATTTAATTAAGAAAACTCTAAAAAAAGGAGAAGTTGTGAAAAAATGTGGAAGGGAAAAAAGTTGCGGACAAAGAAATGAAGAATGTCTGCTGCCAAATCCACGCGGTAAATTTTGCATTTTTTTTTTTTTGAATCTCGTATAAAACACAATTTAACTGATGAATTATCATTTAGAAAAATTTTGAAGTTTGTTAGTCACGGTAAAAACAGCTGGTTTTGATTAACGTGTTTGAATCAATTCGAATTAGTTGATTGACCATTGTAACCTTAGTATATTGATTATGTTAGTAGTCGTGGGTGTGATTGGTTGAACTTTGAATGAAACTTAAATGTCATTTCGATGCCAAATTATTCGAATATTCATCCGATCAATCTCTGACGAGCGAATGGGATTTTCTTCCTTTCTTTCTCTCCCTCTTTCCCTCTCTCTCTCTCTCTCTCAGTCTCTCATTTTAAAGTTTACATGTACTTAGAGGTCGATCGAACGAGAACGAGCATAAAAAGGCCTCGGGGCAAAATGAAACCTGTTTCTCGCTGTACTTCCATGTTTTTAATGGGTCGAGTATAGGCTTTTACTGGCTGTAGGACTTTCGATATGCCACGTTCGGGAGAGAGTATATTCTTTTTTTTAATAGTTTTCTTTTTTTTTCTTTTTTTTTTCTTTCAGGAAGCTGGCGGCGTCTGCTCAATCGTGCTGGGTCACTGGGTAATATCGTTACGTTGAACCTTGAAACCAACATTCAAAGTCAATTTTCAGCCAAACTTTACCGTTACGAATAATAATAAACAAAAAATTTTTTTTGTTTTTTTTTTTCGTCTTTTTCGAACCTCCCCAAAAACTGTTTACAATTATTTATCGATTATATCACAATTTTTTCTATTGTAACTTTTTATCCAGAAATCACTTGTTGTAACATCGATTTATATATTTCATCGAAAATATTTTTTTCTTTTATCTTTTTTTTTTAATCATTTTTCAAAGAAATAGCAATTCATTAAATCCTGTTTCCATTGACGCTTATCTCATATTTGCAACAATTTGCGAATCCAACAAACTCTTTTCGAAATCGAGTCCGATGGAGAAAGTTACTTTCGACTTCGATCTACGAAGTTCAACTCTATTTCCGCATATATTTTGCCTCAAAATATGCAAATTTTGGCGTCAAGTGTCATTGGGTTTTTCAATATTTTTGAACAGTCATTTCTTCAAAATTTTATAAATCTTTTTTATCGTTTTGACTCGAACAAATTATTATTAAAAAAAAAAATTATTTTTTTGCACTGATTCTTATTGTTTTTGGGATTCTCGACAATTTTTTCGTGACATTTAAGTCGTGACATTTATCATTAATTTTTCATATTCCACCATTCAAGGTCACGATCGAAGGGAATCGAGTACAAATTTCTCCATTGCTCATTCGATTATTAAAGTTCGATCCAGGCAAACAGGATACAGGAAAAAAAAAGTATGCCTCGGGCACACTTTCATTTAAACGCATTATGTGTATTCATACTCTGATTGGTCACGTTACCAGCAGGTGGGAAGATCGACCAATATTTGTTGAGACTGAAAAAACATTGCTTCGTGGAAGAAGAAGTGTAAAAATCTTACTTCCGTATTTTCTTGTTTATTCGTATGGTGATTTATAAAAATATATAAATACACGAATTGTAAATGAAGGAAAAGGAGGAAAGAAATTTAAATAAATCCGATAAATGATTAAACACTTGTTCAGAAAGAGACAAAATATTTTGGAAATTCGTTAAATACCACACTTTGAACTTTTTTCTTTTTTTAATAATAAAGTGTCAATCTTCAGTTTGCGAAATACGTGAAATTTCTGATGGTGCGTGACAAAATGGACAAATATTTAATAAACAATTAGCACGTTTTTTTTTTTTTTTTTTAATTCTTTCGGAAAGACCGAGGTCTTGGCACGTTTTAAAAAAACATTTTTGCGCAGAGGAAGAGCTTCAAAATCGATTTTTTTTCATTAATAAATTTTTTTAAAAATAATTCATCGATCGATCGATCTGCTAATTGTTTCACGAAAAAACTGTCACGTGCTTGTGTCAATTTTTTTTTTCTGTGATTAGCTACGAAATTTGCTAAATGTTATGACGCGTTGAATTATTTATTTTTCTTTCGTCACTCCTGCTTCACTCTTTTCTCTTTTTTTTGTTCTATCCAGTGGAAAAATAAAGCTTTCAAAATAAAGAAAGGATGGCACGTTGAAAAGGTTATTCGTATTAGCATGCCTCGAGGAAACGGATGCTCGTAACGCGTATGTATAAATGTATGATTTTTGCGGCGAAACTCTCGAGTCGACGAGCACTAAATATTTGCAATTGACAAACATTTACCAAACTTATGCAACTGTTCTCAGAATGGGTGAGACTTTTTTTTCCTTCTTTTTTTTTTGCGGCTGCTGGATTAACGCATCTTCGAAATAAATGATCGACGAAGTATTACGTGTGTTTTTTTTTAGTTGCAACAAAATTTCTATCGATAGTCACGTGCAAGCATTTTCTTTATTTTAATAGAAAAATAAATAATTTTGAAAAAAATATAACTAAATGAATAAAAATAAAATATAATTGAAAATTATTTCAAGAAACTAATAAAAGAAGAAAAAAAAAATAATACCAATAATATGACGTCGTGGGAAATCGCTATGGGAGAGAAATACATTGAGCAAATAAAAGATCGAGTATCAAGTCTCGTTTAATGACAGCGGCTGAAACGAAGGTAAAAGCAGTTTAATGGAGAGTGCTATTCCGTTGGTTGTGTTGTTACGAAGAAATGAAGAGGTCCTTTCTCCGGATGGAGAAACGAAGCGAGCATAGCTGCATCGTTTCTCTATCTGTTATAAAGCTGACGATCTCTAAAAAAAAAAAAAAAAAAAAAAAAAAATTATAAAAACAAAAATTTAAAGAAATTTTGTTTAATTAAAATTTTTTAAATAATTTAAAAAATTTAAAAAAAAAAAAACGAAATAAAATCAATATGAAAATATTGAGTGATCGAAAAAACTGAAATTTATGATAATTCACGATGTTGAGTCGATTGTATTGTACGATTAGTACTATATTTTCTCGTATTTCATCACAGACTGTCGATACTTCGGAGGATATCAATATTTCATTGACACAATTATCCACATGTGGCTTGCAACAGACTCGCATATAATTGAATATTTCGCAGTAAAGACAAAAAAAAAGAAAAAGAAAAAGAAAAAGTGGTGCTCGTAACGACTGAAAGAACTATAAAGCAGCACGATAAAATAATTAGACGATAACGAAAAAGTGTTGGCTTAAATTTACGCTCTTGCAATCCCATTCAGTCAAATAGATACATAAATAGATAATATATCAACTACTGAATATAAATAGATCCAGTCGACCAGTAAATCATGCAAGTTAAGCAAAATGGGACAACAATCTTTTTTCCACTGGATGCAGATTTTTTTTACTATCTCAAGGGTTCATGTTTGCTTGGAAACCAAAAAACTTTTTATTTTTCTATTTTTTCTCATTAAAATGTACGTTGAAATATTTTTCATGGGGTCGTTAGAAAAATTGTTCAGTTTTGCTTCGAAACTGTTTTAGTTGATTATCGAAATCTTTTTGATTGTTTTTGAACGAAGTTTGTGATTTTTTTTCAATTTTTTATTTTCATTATCAATTTGTCATTTACGTGAAAATAAAAATTGTAAAAACACGTTTTTAATGAATTTTGACAGATGTCACTTCTTGAAAAAAAAATTCTACATTTTCAAATGGAATTTGTTTTCTTTCACACCATTTACTATTTACATTTTTTGAGCAAAGACTTTTCATGATGTTTACTTTTTTTTTGCATTTTTGATCGTTTTTATTTCTTTGTGAATTTCGTAGTTTTATTTGATATCAAAAAATAGTAAATTTATCAATTATTACGAGAGGCTATTGATCAGTGTCGATCAAAGCATCAATCTCGAATACCCACTTTCTTCGATCTTGGATTCTCGTTCGAGTCTCGACAGACGTATACGCGAGAATACATTGCAATCAACTCACTTTCGAGGTCAATGTCTAGGGTCTGCCTGCTCGTATATATATCGCAACCAGTTTACCGACTCTTGCCTTGCATCCAACTTTCTTCGATGTCAGTACGTTTTTTTTCTATTTCGTCAACTGTTTTTTTTTTTTTTTTTTTTTTATATTCCCCGTTATTACACGTTTACCAGAGCAAACACCTTGGCTCTGATTGCTATCGAGGGAAAATATGAATCGGTTTGATTCTTTGACTCCGACTCGTAATTTTCATTGAACATCGTACTTGAGTAATTATTTGTTTATATTAACAAATAATCGTCGATTTTTTTTATTTCAAGACAAATTTCGAAAGTAGAAAATGAAATTTCAAAAGATTTTTGACGACACGTAATATTTTTCGAAATGTTGACTCGGTTGAACAAAGAAAAATTTTCATAAATGTGACACGTGTGCTTTTTTTTCAAAACTGATTAACATTCTTATCGTTTTTCTTTATTTTCGTTTTATTCAAAATTATTCAAAATTCAATACTTTAACTAAATTTTAACTAAATTCTCATTTTTCAACATTCTCAAGGAGGAAACATTGTTTGCGAGGAATTCTCAGAATGAATTTTTCTTATCGTGACCATGATAATTCGAAAAGTATTTGATTGATCGGATTAACGTTTTGAGGACTGTTGATCGAACGAAGGATTTTTCCAAAAATTTCTATTTCCACAAAAATGACAGTTCCGTGACTAGAAAATCACTTTTTTCATTATCCGGAGGGTTAATTTTTTTGGTTTTTCGAAAATTGACTGTGTCTCGTCAGTTTTTAAATAAATTTTGACAAAAAAAAACGATGCGTCAAGTTTAATAATTATACTGTGAAATCGCTTTTGATTTTAAAATAAAAAATGCAATTCAGTTGTGACAAAAAATAATCACAAATTTTGTCTGTGCTGTTCCATATTACCCCATACCATCGAACAAACACTATTTTGAATAAAAATACAGTAACCTGATTGTGTCGCTTGAAATATATTCATAAAACAGTAAATAACTCATTGATTTTTAAAATTATCGTGAAAAAGTGTTGACCAATGAATATATTAAAAATCGTTGGTTAAAACCAAAGAGAAAATATGTTGAAAGGTTGACGAATGATGAAAATCAATAATGATCATTCGCTGGGAGTATGAAGAATGTATTATGACGTCTGTGACGACTTTTGAGGCGCAATCTTAGCAAACATTGGTATATTCCCAAACGAAAGATTTTTCCATTTATTTTGTGTGCGGAAATATAATGGACGTAAGATTATTGAGAGGAGAGAAACAGGAAAGAATCAGCGAAAGTAAAGTTTCTCAAGTGCAACGATGCTTGTAAAAAATGCCACGGCTCTCGTGATACTCTCGACATTCGCTCGCTCATTTCCCGATATAATATCCCATTCGCACGTTTATGTTACCAAGCACGAAATCCAAGTAATTATTTATACTGACTTGTTATTCTTAACAACAATCCAACAATTCCAATGTTTTCACTTATTTCATTTTTTTCCAACGACATTTCAATTATATGGTGGAATGATTTTCTTCGAACCGGAACATCGTCGAAGGCATTGGAAAAATTGAGTTTTTATTTATTTCGTAATATTCCCATAATTTTCATCGTCATTGAAAATTTTATTTTCATTTTTGACAAATTTATCGAGATTTAACAATTCAAGTTTGATTTTTTAACAACAGGTCCATTTTGGCACCAATATTGATTTTTAACAATTGTTTTTCACTGAATTTAAAAATATTTTAACGTAATCGGCTCGACGAAACTTTTTTCTAGACATTTTCTAAATATTTCGACATCACTTTCACGGCCCTTGGAGAAACTACAACCTTAATGATGGAAATAAATAAAATGTGCTTATTAACCCCTTAAAAAGTCCTATGACGAGGTTGACAAGGATCGCTAATGGTGCGAGTGCAAAACATTTTTTTAGCATTTTTTCGAAACTTTCTTCGCTTTCATAGAGTTTCTACCATCAAATGTTTACCAGATGTTATTTAATCATGCACGATAATTTTCGTTATTAGAAAACGAAAAGAATGGTGTGTATTAAAATCTTATATGACGTACGATCAACATTTTACGTTAAAGAAAAAATTGGGGTCCATTTTACCCCACTATTGGGGCTGGCGTTTAAAAAAATGGATTATGGGGGTTTTGGGTTAAATATGATTGATAGTACTTAATAATATGAATTATTCTTACAATCAACGAAATATAAAAATACATCTAAATATATAATAAGTAATAATTAAGCGACTCATTTGAATATTCAACAATAAATTCATAAATCAATTTATAAAATTTGTGTTCATGGAAGGTTAAGATAAATTCCTATTGAATCTCGATCCAATGATTGACCGATTGACCACTTTACAAAATGTGCAAATGCATCGTCTAACGAGGTAAAACCACGTGCTTAATGCAATGGATAAAAAAAAAATCAAAGTCTCGACTCAGCGTCGTAGATTCGCGGACATTCAATCAAGATATAACAAGCATTTGTCATTTTTTGTACAAACCGTATCCCCATTATTTTGCTGACGAGAATATATTCTTATATACTCATGATCTATTAGCCCGCACGTTCTTTCTCTCACGTGTGAGAAAATTGAGAGCGCGATATTGACCCCTCCCCCAGGCACGCTTGAAAATGTCAAGTAAAATCCAGAAATGTGAAATTTTTTTAATATGAGAAGAGTCATCAAAAAAAAAAAAAAAAACTCGTATAATTGCACGTTCGAAAGTTAATTAAGTGGAAGAATGCGAGAGAGTTGAATGAACTTGAGCTATGAATGAAGAATTTTGACGTATTTTTTACCACCTCGCATTTCTACGTTTCTATTCCAGTCAAATATTCAATCTCGCAAGACTATTTCGATTGCGGATAAAAATATTTCTACAGTAGTTTGCTAATACAATATATTTATTTAGCTTTCGAATTCGAGAGAAACAACATATTACGTCATTCGTTTTTTTTTTTAAGGGTTGCAAACGAACCCTATCGAGTTCGAAGGAGATTGCCAGCATTTTTTTTTTCGTTTTTACCAACCTCGCTTGCAGTAATGTTTCACCGAAATTCCATGTATACCAATCGTCCCAAATTTCACGACCAGATTCACTTACTCTTAATGATTATTAAAACGAACAATAAATTCGTAGATTTCTTTAATGTTTTGTAGAATATAGTGATTTATAACAGTCTCATTGTAGAGGATGAACGAACACAGGATGTGGAAATCACGAGCAACTTTTTCGTAGACGTCGAGATATCAGGCGCCGGCCGGCAGCCATGACTGAAATCAATACAGAATAGAGGCTCAAGGGGCGCTCACAACACTTACAAAAAGCAAAGGGGTCTCGAGCCATTATGGGGTTGAATGTTGGTAACTAGGCTGACCATTGGATCCTCCAAAAAATTATCGCCATTTTGAATTCCATCATAAATTTATTCATCAAAAACGATTATAACGGAAATAAATAATAATTAGTGCGAAAATGGACCAGCGTCGAAAGAGTCTTGTTTTTTATCCCAATTTTCCTTCACATATTTTTTTCGTTACAAATATTGGTTCGATGTCGTTCTTGTAGAACGAAAAAATAAAAAGGTCTATTTACAAACCTTCTAAATATTAAAAAATCCAGATTTATTTGAAATGAAATAAAATCAATTTTTCACACAAAATTCACAACATACGAGAGAAAATCGTGGAGTGTGATTGACACAAATGAATGAATATCTCGTAAACGATACAGCAGTAAAAAAAAACTGATTAGAGACATTTTTCTTCGGAATCTAGATATCGAACAAATCTCGACAATTGAACTCGTCTTTTGGGACAGCCTGTGTAATTATACTCGATACTTGAGGAACAACATCGAGACTCGAAGCCTTGAACATACACGTGTTGTTCGAGGGCTATCATTAACGAGAAAGCTAGTCGTCTTATCGCGTTTAAGTTGCTTTCCAGCAAGTATGGGAAATAACTTTGTATATTTTCTTCATATTTTCTTTTTCGTCTATTTCTTGTTGGATGATTAAAATGCTTCTTTCATTTATGGCTTTAAGTGTTAAAATCCAACGTGCTTCGTTGCATTTTGTATCACGTTATATAGTTATATACTTTGAGCATAAAATAACCTCTTTTAAATTAGCTTCAAAGTTTATTATTACTGCTTGGGACGAAACAGAAGCATATAAAGATGTTGAAGATGCTGTACGTGCCAAATGTAGAACAGAAGTAACTGTACCAGGCTAACACTGACCCAATGAATTCCAGCAATGTCACTTGCCCACGTCCACACATACACAAAAACACACACAACACTTATTCTTCGTATTTTTATTTTCTCTCACTTCCTTTTCTTTTTTTTT
Source organism: Campoletis raptor (assembly GCA_948107755.1). Classification (NCBI taxonomy): domain Eukaryota; kingdom Metazoa; phylum Arthropoda; class Insecta; order Hymenoptera; family Ichneumonidae; genus Campoletis; species Campoletis raptor. The sequence goes on from OX403623.1 coordinate 23,501,490, forward strand.
CTATCGATCTACCATTCTGTGAGTATAAGAGGCAGAACTAATTTTTTAGGCTCGTTGTACGAGATTATTTATTTCTAAAAAGAAGCTCACACATTAGTTTCTTCCAACAATTTCATTTGCCTACGTCCACACACACACACACACAACACTTATTTTACGTGCTTTTCTTTCACTTCCTTTTCTGTTTTTTTTTTTCTATCGGTTTACCATCCTGTGATTATAAGAGGCGGAACTAATTTTTTAGGCTCGTTCTACGAGATTATTTATTTCTTAAAAGAAACTCACACACTATTTTCTTCCTCTGTACCAAGAACACGTTGCCCCTCGAAAATAAAAATGGTTTTTTCTTTCACTATCAATTAAAATTAATTCGGAAAATTGTAAAAAAATTTTAACTCTTTGAGACTTGTGAATTTTTTAGCTTTTTTCGTTTTTCAAAAATTCCTTAAATCCAAATAAAAACGACATTCTCACAGCATTTGCAAAGCATGTGGCATTTCCAAACGTGGGAAGAACAGGTTTCACATCTTTTATGCTCAGGCTTTTCTCTCCACGGGTTCATGAGCACTCCCGACTAACGCGCGATTATATTGGTTTTGAGGTCATCCAAGATGATATTTCAGATCGTTTGATCCTTATTACGAATTTTAAACAAAAAGGTGCTTCAAATTCATTAAAAGAATTTGACGTTTTCTCACAAACCACAAAACCCCAATGACTCAGCAAAAAAAATGTTTCCTTGAAAGTTCTTGATGTTTTTTACCCTGGAATTCCCACAAGGAACTTGAAAAAAGTATCGTGTCTTCGGGATATTCGCTCTTGATATCCGGTAACAGAATTTTTTGGATATTTAAAAAATTGTACTAGAAAAAAAAATTATATTATTTAGCAACTTTTTTTTCTTCAATCTCGAGCCATTTATTTTTATCTTTTTAATATAATAATAAATTAAATAAATAAATCTCTTTGAAGCTAAAAATCACGATGTTCCAGTGATTGTTCAGAATTTTCAAAGGTCGACGATTTTCCAAAAGCAGTAAATATGGGAATTATGATTTATGCAATATTTTATTAGTGGAATAACAATGAAAAATATCAATCGAGGTTGCAGGTTGAATTGAGGTCGAGTTTAAATGGCGCAAAAATACTGGCTTAAGGTCCTCAGCATGATTCAGCTAGTTTCACATTTTACGCTGCAAATCCAACATAAAATTAGATAAAAATGAATCGAGGTAACGAACTGTTCGCGTTTGCAGCGTACAACAATATCTTTGTTTCGTTCTTTAAAATTACGTCGAAGAATTAAAAGTACCGTTTTACATGACTGTCTCTATTTGAGCAAGAATTTATTTTCTACTATTCCAATTTGAAAAAAAATTGAAATAAACTACGAAAAAATTGGATTTGTTTACATTCATATAAAAAAAAAAAAGTATTTTCTTGTAAAACGTCAAGATTTTGACGTACACAATTTTTTGTAAATTCTTCCCAGTCCTTTTTTCCTCATAAACTGTATTCTTAAAATAAAAATATACGTATTTATACAGTGATCCTAATCGTCAATAAGAAAAATGTCTCAGGTTGATTGCATAACTGTGGAAAAAAAAAAAAAATTAATCGTTTAGTTCCACCTGATGACAGTTTTAATTGACGTAGATTGTATTTAAGTGCCGACTGATTAATTAATTGGCGTATGGGAGTGTGCGGATAAACGAGAAAAGTGCACTCTTGAACCTGCAGCGACCGGTGGGTGTCCCTGTTTTTTCATCCTCGACCTTTAATCGCCATTCGCATTGTTCGAAACAAGTGCAATGCGTCGAACAGTTTTCACCGTGTTTTTCTGTTCGTGCTTGAATTTTATATCCTGTGCTCATTCTGGCAGGTAATTTTTTTATTTCTTTATTTATTTCCACGTTTTTCTTTTTTTTCAATCGAGTTTTCTAAAAACGTTTCTGGACCGACGTTTGTTTGTTTATTTTTGCTTTTCTCATCACAGCGCTTCTTTCAATGCAAATAATCATCAAAAAAATCACTCCAATGGACCAGGTTTCTTCTTACCCGACAATTACGTCAAAGGCAAGTATCATTTTTTTCTTTTTTTTTTCTTCATTTTTCTCTTGTATTCCTAACCGTGTGATCGCAATTGTTACGATTGATGACATAACAAAAGACAGATATGTATTCAGAGATCAGGCCCCCTTCGACCAATGGAAATCCCGTTGTCATTGATTTCAACATCTTCGTCGTCGATATTAATTCCATCAACGTTGAAGACATGGATTTTCGGTGAGTCGCACATTTCTTCATTTCCATATCACTAATTCTTTTTTTTTCTTTTTCAAACCAACTTCCATTTATAAAACTGCAATTAATGATTCGTTGTGAGATTGAGACTTTTCGTTCGAAGACACTCGATCGTTTAAATCTGGAAAAAAAAGAAAACAATAATGAGATGTAAAATTTGAAAGAATTGTGTGATTTTTGAAAAATTATATAATGAAAAAATAACAGAGAATAAAATGTAAAAAAAAAAAATTGTTTTTATTCGATAAAATTATCTTCATATTGTGAAATTTATTTCTAATCATGAGAAATCATAAAAATGTGGTTTAAAACAATAGTAACGTGATATATTTTTGATAAATATTTGAGAATTTTCAGTCAATAAAAATTGGTTAATAACCCGTTGAAAAATATACCGTAAAGATTTCTTGTAACAATCGATGAAAGGAGGCTAATTAAAATTCAATACTACAACCGTTAGAAGAAAGCTAAACTTAGAAATAACGAGTTTTTATAATTCTCCAAATAGTGTGGACATGTTTGTGAGACAAAGTTGGACAGAGTCTCGTTTAAATATGCCAAACGATATATTTGAGGAAGGCGATGATTATGTGACCCTACCACCGGAATTTTTCGAAAATGTTTGGCAACCGGATCCATATTTCTTGAATTCCAAAGTCTCAGGTAATACGTTATTACATTTAGAGAAAATTGGCTTTTCATTAAAACAATATAAAAAAATAATTAAAAAAAAAACGTTATTTGAACAACTAATTACAATTTAATTAAGAAAAAAAAATAATTTTTATAAATGAAATTGAAAAAAAATTATCGAAAGTTTGATTAAAAATAATTATTTCTCATCGATGTAATTTTTATGCAAGAAAAACAAAATGACGAAAGATTTTTTTTTTATACAGAAATAGCAGCACTTACTCACAAATTTTCATCGGTAATGTTGTACAGAAACAAAACTGTAAGATATTCGGCAAGGATGCACGCGATCGTAGCATGTCAAATGGAATTTCAACTCTATCCAATGGACATACAAGTTTGTCCCATTTACATCGAGAGCTGTGAGTGTTTTGATTTATGACGTATGTCGTTTGGTTATCACAAAATAACGTGAGAAGCTGTGTGCGAGGGCCCATTATAACGTTCCTACATTCATCTCATCTTCTAACGGAATTTGTCCTTTCTTTTGGCGTCCAAAGGCCGTCAACGGTCATTCACGTTGTTACGAGCTTTAAAAAAGTACCGTTATATACATCGTTATTATATTAAGACCTACACCACTAAAATCGAGTTTCGTACATTTTTAACACTCACTAATAATTGGCTATTCTATTTTACACGAATAGTTTCCTCTTGCAAACTACACAATCGCAAATTACTAATTAGAAAGGATTTTTTTTTAAACGTTCAATTATTCAATTAAGCAAAAAAAATTGTACAAAATTTATTTTCATTTCTTTTAAAGATTCATTATCTCAATTATTTTTGTACGATCAAAAATTGTTTCTTTCGAAATGAATAATGGAATATAATGAATTGAATCTTTTGTTCAATTGGTTTTTTTTTTCGTACGTTATGAAAATTTAATAAATTGAATTAAATGATCAATTTTTTATTTTGATTTAGAATTCTAGCAGATTTTCATGATTTCTTTTACAGTTTCTTACAACAGCAAAAAACTGCAATTAAAATGGGGCGATGGTGGGGTGACGGTGAATCCTGAATTGAAACTCTTGCAATACAACGTTGGGAAGCCTTTGCTGGTTGAAGAAACGAGCGGTTTTATACCTGAAAAAAATGGTAAAATGAGACAATGAATAAAAAGTCTTTTTCCAAAGCAATAATTACAATCTTTAGTTGGATTGGATTTCGCAGAAAAAAATTGGAATTGATGAAAACTTTTTCTTGACATTTCAGGCAATTTTTCACGGCTGGTTGTATTTTTTCGTTTCGAAAGACAAATTGGTCATCACCTCATCCAAACATTTGCACCTTCGACACTAGTCGTGATGCTCTCGTGGTTTAGTTTTTGGCTCGGACTCGACGCGATACCAGGTCGAGTTACACTTCTTGTTACGAGTATGCTTACCCTCGTAACAATGTTTACGGGTCTTAAAAGTGACATCCCACCTGTTGCTTACGTCAAAGTGAGTTAAAAGTTAGAACCGAACGAAAAATCGAGTTTTACAAATTTTCATAATTATTCAATTATTTAATATTATTATAATATTATATTTTTTATTTCATCAGTTCAATTTTTCTCATTTGTACTCAGTTTTTAAATTTCTGTTACGATCAAGATTTCATGCAAAGTTAAACAAATAAGAGTACGAAATGTATGTACATTTCTGGCGTTTGAGAAAAACGTGATAAAAACATAGGAAATGCTTATATCTTGTAATATTTGTCACAAACACTTGAAAAATATGTTGGCCATATAAATACTTTGGTGTGTGTATAAATGTATATATATTCGTAGACATTTCTGGTAACTTTCAGTCACGACCTCTTTTTTCCTCGTTACGATATTTCAAGAAATTTGTTCAAGCAGATAAGTTAGATAAGATTATTACGATTTCATGACGAAAGCACGAAAAGCCAATCGCAAATATGTAAAAATTCTTTACTGCGGTCGTTGCACACATTTTTTTCATTTGCTTGCATTTTAAACTGCATAAAAAAACAAAAAAATCGAAAAATGTCTAGTGTCGATTTTTCAAAAAAATTTTCATTCAAAAAATGTTATTATTTGATTCATTTTTGATCGTTTATTGAAATTTTTTTAACAAAATCTTTTCGTTCGATTAGAATTTTCTGTTTTTTAATGTCGCTAATTGTTCCTTTGGATTGCAAGGAAAATTAATCCATGGAAAAAAATGGCTTTTCAATGTCATAAATGAAAATAAATATGTAAGTTAATGCATAAAATTGTAGGCACTGGATCTTTGGATGGCCGGATGCATGTTCTTCGTATTTGCTGCACTGGGTGAATTTGTTGTGGTAAAAGTATTGGATTTGCGTGATCAGCAGGAAATGGATGCTCTAACTTTGCCACGACAATATTACGCGGTTTGTAATTATTTCTACAAACAGCTCACATTCCCAATTGTTTTTTTTTAAATTCGTCTTAAAAAAAAAAAAAAAGAATTCGAAAGAATTTTCTTTCTCTAGAGACTCGCCTCGATGGAGAAAAGTTCATCGATTTGGGACTACGACTCAATGTCGATTACACAGCCAAAAAAAAAGCGCACAGGCAGTCGACATCTTTTACAAACGGCGTGGTTGGATCCTGAAATTTTGATGCACACTAAAAAGGCACTTTCGAAGAAAATTGATTCTCACAGTCGTATAGTATTTCCAGCAGTATTTTCATTATTCGTTGTGCTTTATTGGCCAATCGTATTTCTTAAAAAATCATCTTAGACTACGATACTCCAAATTAATCTTCGCGCAATATATCGCGTCGAATTTAAATGAATTTCAGGTTCTTTTGGTTTATGTACAAGAAGTTTATTAAAAACTATTATACAACCTCCGCGACAAATGTCTTTGCCAACTTCTTAATCTATTTCCATTTCCTCGATCGATGATTTGTCCGATCCGTCTTCATTCTCTTCCTCCTTTTTAAATTTTCCACCGAGCTCACCCATTCGTTTTATATAACTCAACGTGTATTGGTTGAAATCACAACTGTAATGAATTTACAAATACAAATTAAAACAAAAAAAAAAGAATCAAAATATTACGTATTAATTCCATTTAAAATTGATCGGTAAATGACAAAATCGAATCCAAAAACATTTGGTTATGAAGTAAATAAAAATGTCATTTCATGACCAGAATTCTTTACGTTTTTAGTTTGAAAAAAAATTTTGAATTGAAAAAAAAATTATGAATAAACTCGATGATATCGATCTAAATAATAAAGAATTTTTTTCATAGTTCTTTTTCATACTCACATCGCACTGAGATCGTCGTACCTCCTCTGCAAATTTTTCTGTACGGTCAGCAAAGCTGGCATTTGCAACGATGTGTTCATCTTGTGTCCTTGTCTCGTTAATATTATTTCAATCCACATAAGATAAAAATGTATGTGCCTTGTCCTTTCCAACTCTGAAGCGAGGAATTTTAACAATCGTTCGACGTAAACTTCTGGCATATCGGTTATCGTCAATTCAACTGTAAATATACATTTTATTATTAATAAATGTCAAAATCATGAAAAACTTTGATTTTTTAAATTTCTGAATATTTAAATGTTGCCACTTACTATCTCGATGCGCTATATTTTCGACGACACATCTGATGAGATCTTTTTCATTGAGCCTCAAAGACATCATCAATGCTGAAAAATTACAAGTCTGAATTATCGTCATGTTCTTACATTATTTTTCACAGTTAACTTTTCGTATTACCTTTTGCAAATTCTTTCTCTTGCAAAGTTTGTCGTACAGAATCAGGAGTTATTCCAAGTTCTAGATGAAATGGATCAAAAACAAGTCCCATATCGAGCGAATATATTAATAAACCTTCGGTCGTTGCAGCTGCCCAAGCTTGTCCTAAAATAAATACAGAAGATTAATTCACCAAAAGCCTTAGAAATATAAAAATCAAATCTCGAAATCGAAATTCTACGTTGAATCATTTTTTGCTGTTAACAACAGTCTCGAATCATTCTCACATTATTTTTTCCACTAAAATATGGTCTTTGTTTATGTTTTTGGAGTAATATTGAAAGAGATAAACAAAAAAACATACAAACAAAAAAAGAATGGGATGTACCTGTGGGTGAAAATTGTAAGCTGTAGACTCTGACTTCGGGTTTCATGCTCCTGCTCGCCATATCGCTACTTCGTACTCCTGGCAACCGAAGAGTAACTTTTCCACCTTCCCTTTCTTCGCGATCCTCGATCAAGGCAATGTTCCCAAATTCCGTCATTTTTCTTCTATTTATAAAATCCTGTAACAACAGATAACAGAAATTGAAAGGTGCATTTTGTCAGAGAAATTGAGAAATTCTAAGTAATGAAAAATACTCACGTCTACAGCGTCGAACGATCTGTTTTGTGTAATTTCAAATTTTTTCAAGAGAACAGCCTCCCGAACGTTGTAGATGCAAACGTTTTTCGATTGTCCACCCGCGAGAATGCAGTTTCCGTCAGCTGAGTAGCACAGAGTTGTGAAAGCCCTGAAAATTATTTTCAAGTCAATAAATCACACGATACAAATAGTTTTTAGTAAAAATTTCAAAGGCTCAAAATGGCATTTAACAAAATTCTAGTTTTTAGTCATTCAGGACAAAATTTGTTATCGATGGAGTTCGTAAAGTGAAGAACATTAATTCAAAGTAGAAAATAATACTAACTTTCCGGCGAGGCTTTTTTTGGCGGTAATGAGATCAGTATCGGATCGTCCGCTTCCAAGATCGTTTCGACCTTCTATACTGCCAGTTTGCATCGCAGTTTTGCAATCAAAAAACGTTATTTGACCATCCAAAGTAGAGACAGCAACTTCTTCACCATCCGGTTTATAAACGACGCACAAACCGTCAGAAGACAGCTGAATCGTCTCGTGACTCGAGCCTTTTTCTATAGCGTTCCAAAGCTTCATGGTTTTGTCCCAAGATACCGAAGCCATTTCTGTACTCGCAGGATTCGGGCTGAAAACTATACTCACGACTGGACCTTCGTGGCCACTCAGAATCTGAGTTTTTCAAAAGGATAATTAATATTAATATTAATTGAATCATCATGTGACAACTTTAGGGAGGAATTTATCTTTTAATCGGAAAAAAAAAATCTTTTTCAGTTCTCACAGCATATTTTCAGTACTTTTCACATCAAATTCCTGGAACAATTTGCAAGAGAAAAGTAGCAGCTGCTCTCTTCAACTCAACTCGTAGAAAAATAGATGAAAAATTTGTATTCAAAGTCTATTTACTTAAAGTCATTGATTTTCTGACTTTTCTCATAGTAGAGATTGCACAAAATTTTACTTAACTTGTAAAAATCGCGTTGAAGTTATGTACTGATATTCCTTTAAGAACTCATGAACTTATAAAGAAATGAAAAATCGATCGTTTTTTCATGAAAAACAAATAAATTTTTCCGAGTTATTTTATGCAATGTGTCGTGAGTCATACCTCGAGAAGCGTTCCAAGTTTAACGCTCCAGAGATAAATGTCGAAAAAGTCTTGTCCACCAGCAGCAAGAAATTCGTCACTGGAATCGAGGGCGAGACAAGAAAACTGAACGGGTCGTGGTGAGGTCAAAGTTTTGAAGTTTCTGTAACGCGTTAAATCGTAGGCTCGGGCAGTACCGTCGAACGAAGCCGATACGATGAATTTTCTATTGTGGCTAAAGAGTACGCTGGAAATAGCGGACGTGTGTTCTTGGAACGTGACGGTACAAAAACCGGTCATCGTGTTCCAAATTTTGACTTTTCCATCGTCTCCTCCCGTCACGATGTATTGACCATCTGGACTGTAGGCTAAACAATTCATATTGTTACTGTGACCTTGCTGCTTCATCGCGTATGTCTCACTTTGCCATTCCCAGACCAACAGTTGACCAAGTTTTGCACACCCCAGAGCTATCCAATCGCCGGTGGAATTCAAAGCTATCGAAGAAATACACTGGTTCGATATGCTGCAACAGACATTTTCATTTTTTTACACATTTTACAAAATTTGAATAAAGTTTTTGTTTTGTTACAATTTAAAATGCTGGATATTTTATCCGATTCGTCTGTTCTGCATTGCATTAGGAAATTTTTGGAAGAAATTGCTCATTCTAAAGAAACATTCGTTATTTTATCTCATAGGAATGCAAAAATGTTCTGGAAAATCAAAAATCACACGAAGCTCATGCTCTGAATCACTGTATCGCCGGAACTAAGAGGTCAAAATTCTTGATATCATTAAACAAAACCCCATCCATACGGAACAGTGAATCCTTTTTAAATTTTGCACGTAAAAAAATTCCTCGACCACGATCTTAACTGCATTCGTGTGTAAAAATTTAACAATTCTTTTTTTGATGCAACAATTTTGGATGACTTGAATGGCTCGAAATCTTGCACCAAACGGTCATCAAAAAATTGAAATTCAAAGAATTTTCGTTGAGCACTGAACCCCGCAAACGTTACATACCTCAGAGAATGAATCATGTTGACATCGGGCAGTTCATACAAAAAGAATGCTCCGTTACTGAAGCCTACGACAAGAATTCGAGTCTCCTCGTGATAAGCAGCAGCTGTAACGATTGCAGATTTGTCCTCTTTACGAGGCTGGTCAGCCAAAAAATGTTTGGCAAGTTTTTTGTACCGTAATTTTTTAGCCAAACTCGTTTTTGACGTTTCATTCGTTTCATCGTCTTCTTCTGAAAAATTATGGTTTATGTTGAGCTCATTGTACTGATGAAAAAGTGGGATAAACAAAAAGAACTTGAGTTACCAGAAGGAATTGTTTTCCTTCGTTCCGCGCGCTTCATTTGCTTGTCAGTTTTTTCCACAGCTTTGTCCAAATCTACATCGTCCTCGCTGTCACTTTCTTTTGGTTTTTCTCGCTTAATCGGTGGCTCCCAAACAACCATGTCTTCCGGTTCAATCGTGCATTCCCAAATGCACAGATGTCCGTTCCTGACACGAAAAAATAACATTTTTTGCATATAATCAATTTTTAATTACAGAAAAATTATCATCATCGGGCAAATAAATTTCATTCATAAATCAACAAATGTTTTCTATAGCTACGAAAGTTACCTGCTTATTGTAGAAATATCGTAGTTCTTTTTTTCGAAGTAACAACCAATTATTTCGTCCGAATGTGCGCCGAGAGCGTAAGATTTGAAATTTGCCCATTTTTCCAAACTGTAAAGTTTCGTCATTGTGTCTTTTGATCCTACAGCTAACAATTTCGAATCGTGAGACCAACATAAACACGTTGTGTCATCCGTCGCGCCATGAAAAACTCGTTCCATGACGAAGGGATTAAATTCTCCACTTTGTAGACCAGGAGCGTTGAATATAAATACTGGAAAGTGTTAATAAATTTAGTTTTCTCAACGAACAAACATTCTCTTCGAAGTATCAAAATATTCAAGACCATAAACATTTTCTATTTGTAACGAACGTAGAATTTTCAAAATAAGACACAAAGATAAATTTTTAAGACTTTTTTCACACGCTTACCATTATTTTCTTTGCAAACAGCAAAATGTTTTCCATCGGGAGAAAATTTCAGGGCTCTGACGAGTCTTTTAAAACGGTATTTGTGAATAACCATGTGACTTATCATACTGATTACGTGTGCTTCGCCCTCTGCAACCATAAAAATTATTAGATATCGAAATTGTAAGTGATTTTAACTTTTAGTCAATATAATACCTTCGTTAACAGCTATCAATGTGTAGCCGTTTGGAGAAAGGTCCATTGTCGTATAATTGAACCTGCTTTCCACCGGGAGGGTATTCGATTTGTTGCTAAAATGAATAATTATTGTAAATTACTTGACTTTTGTAAAAAAAGAACAAAATATTTCAAAAAGTAGAAAAAAATTAATAAAATTAGAGTGAATTTTGACGTAATTGGATGATAAAATTTAAATAAATGTAAAAAAATGTTAATAATTGAAAATTCATTTGAAAAAACTGTTGATGAATTTGACAAATATTATATAAATAATATCGACTTACTTTTTAAGATCGTAAATGGTAATCCGGTTACCAACGGGACTGATGACCGATGATCCATCGGGAGAAAAAATAAGATCTCCCTTACGATATACCGTGCCGAGCAAATTACTAAACTGTAAAAATAACGTTGACGTTAATGAGATAATTGTAAGTTTATAATATTATATAAATTAGATTCATATAAAAAATATACGTAAAATAAAAAGTTGAATGAAAATATGCTGGAAATTTGTAGTCGCAAAACACAACAAAATCGAGCATGTGCAGAATGCTATTGGAGTGAAAAAATTCGCCATTTGACATATGAAGATCTAATATAACAGATTTATTAAATGGAATATGTTTTAAAGAAGTCCTGAGTGCGGATACAATAATATGAATTTAAAAAAAAAAGATCGCAAATGTAACTCAGTTTTTGAGGTTAGGAAATTACAAAGGCAACAATCAAATGATTAAGTAAAGTTGTATTTTCATACAACAATAATAAACAAAGGTCAAAGATCTCACAAATTCCTTCAATCGTACCTTATATGCAAACTTCATTGTTTATATTTTATTCTTAAAAACACGTGTCGTAATATTGTTGTCACTCGAGTTCGCGTGTGAACACTGAACACCACGTTTGTCGTGACTGACATTTGAATTTGGTAGACTCGTACTTCCGGTTGTGTTCGAAGATGCTTAATGTGGCGGGAAATTTGATTTCAGTGACATTTACATAGCTCGAATGTGGAGGAATGTAATATTTCTGCCAGCTATCATGAATATTTATTTGCTTTGATCACTTAGAACGATATTTGGACATATTTTTATAGTATAAAATTGTTTGAAAATGAAATTAATCGTGAGTCGATTGAGCTATCAATTTCCGGTGAGGAGTAGGCAGGGAGTGCATAGGAGAGAGGGTAAGGAGGCTGCGTTTATGGGGAACAACGTGATGTGCTCGTATCTTCAAAAATTGGGCGTCACGATGGTCGATAAAATGTTTCTATAGATTGATACGAGACAAATGATGGTCGGCGCGATGATTTAATTCTTAAGAGACATCGTATTATAGGATATTGTAAAATTAGTACAGGGTAGTTGCATAAAACAGAATGAAAGTACGAAAAATGGATGTCACGCGGTCTGCATGAGAAATCCTTGAGTCTGCGCGTTGAAATAAATGCATAACTGGCGAGCGAGCCGCGATATTACTCGCGAGGTTTGACGTCACCTCGGAAAGTATAAGACGAGAGCATTGATTGGTCGATATGCGGGCTACGTCGAGAAGGGAGCGAATGAGAAAAGGATATACATATTTCGCCGCCCTCACGGAGAGTCTGGTCACGCACACACGCACGCGCCCTCTCTCACACTCGTCACTCGTCACATGACCAGTGTTCTGCCTGTACAGTAGGCCCTATTTGACAGTGCCCACTAGTTTAGTGAAGTGCAGTGTGCGAGGATTGATTCTTCGCTGAGAACGGCCCCCGTGTTTCGACAACCTGTAAATACTCTTCTCGTGTAACGAAAGAAAAAAGAAGAAGAGATAACGAAATAATAGAAGAAACGAAAACTCCCAAGGGATTTCGCCGATCGAATTTTTAGAATCTTCTAAAGAAAAAAGCCAAAAAAACCTCATACAAAAATGAGTTCCGCACTGTCAGAAACGAATCCCGTTTACGGGCCATTCTTTGGAGTTATGGGCGCCGCCTCAGCCATTATTTTCTCCGGTGAGTTTCGTCTGTTACTTGTTTAACGTCCGAAAAATTGAAAAAAAAAAAATGGTAAAACGGGGAAAAAAATCGACATCGTTCTCAGCGCATACATTTTTCGTATGCATTTCCGCTCTATATATCTTTATCAACTGGTCGCTCCCTCGTCGACCATTTGTATTTCCATATTCACGCGAATTCTCTCTATCTCTCACACACATCAGCGCAGCCAGGGGAAAGGGACGTCTTCCCCATCCCCGTTCTTCTCTCTCACGTCTGAAACGCCATTTTCCTTGATACGCCAAGTGCGAATTTACGACGAAAAGAGAGGAAAAATTTAGGGAAAAAAAGAAAAGAATCTTGCTTGACCTCGGGACAAATCGATCACATTGCCAATTTTCAGCCAGCGAATAAGCAGCGCAAACTCGTTCTCTCTTCGCCCTCTCTCTCTCTCTCTCTCTGCTTGAATCATGAGTTCCGAGAGCAATAACGTTTCTTGTAGAAAAAGAAAGAAAAATAGCGCGAGCCACGGGACTAAAGGGGCGCTGGTGTGGGTACGAAAGCATGGAATTTTTTGATCCCAACACTCGAGACAAGCTGAAAGTTATGTTTAAAAAGGAATAAAGACAAAATTTGAAAAATGCGAAAGATCGAGACCTCATAATTCTCCGACATTTCATCATTACACATTTTCAAATTTTTTAAATTCGTAAATTTTCAGGGGCGGGGAGGGGAAGTTAGATTCTATAAGTTTCGATGAAAAAACGTGATTTGGGCTCCAATACGCGATAAGAGTAAGAGAGAGAAGACATTTGTGTACGCGCGATGGTTTCTACCGATTATTTCGTAACGCTGACCTCGATTAGCGGTGTCTCGTGAAAGAGAGAGAGAGAGAGAGAGAGAGAGAAGAGAGACTCTTGACTTTGCTTGTGGAGCAACCCCGTGACAATCTCGTCAGACCGGCAATGATCGAGATCTGGCAAATATTTCAGCATTTCGAGTTCGAAATTCACACTATTTTCATTTCCCACATGAAATTAAATCTTCCATGCATAACGAACGACAGCCTAGTATTTTATCGTGAAATATAAAATTTCGGGGGTCTTTGCGCGATCGATCATTAACGGCGAAACGGGGCATTCGTGGCGCGGGCGTCTGTCTCTCTATTTCCCTTTCGCGAGCGTCGTGGGCTCTCTGTATCGAGGAAATCAATACGAATCCCTTATCCCGTGTGCGCTAGGGCAGATATATATCTATACACGTTAATATACGTCTCAATTTTTTAAATTTCCCATTATCTTTTTCCTTCGTCTCGTTTCTCTCTCAATTCTTCGCGTCTATGACAACGCGCCAGAGACGAATAAACGACAATTTAAATAAATAACAAGTTGAATTAAAAAATAGGAAAATATGTTTGGGCTAGAGTCTCGAAAGCGCGTAGGCCGGGACGCGAGCGAATCTTGATCAACGGCCAAATGGGCCAGCGTACTTTGAGAAAATTCACTACGCTTACGGACTCTACCAGGAGAAACAGAGAAAGATTGAGAAATTCGGAGAGTACAAAAACTAAACTCACGAAGCGCGTTCATTCTCCGGGGCCTCTCTCGATCTCTGACCGTTCTATCACTTTATTTTTCATGCTCTATCATTCCTCAACACGAATGTCTCACACGCTTTTTATTCTTTTCATATCTTCACAGTTGGTACAGTCGTACCAACACAAATACTTCATTTTTATCGTTGCTTTTGTCTCTCGCTCGAAAATTCGTTTTTTCTCGTTCTTTTTAAGGGTCTTTTGATTTTATTTTTTTCTTAACGCCGTTGAATATCGCTCACGGGATCCTGTGCCACGCCCCCGCCACATCGTTTACTCGATGTATTATATGATACAGCGTATCATACCAGGCAGTTGCCGCTCCGGGTCTTACATGATTGTCATGTGACTGCCAACGTGAGAATCATGTGACTACGCGATGGGCTGGGCGCCTCGATCTTTCAGGCCCTCCATCACCTTCCAGACCCTTTATTTATATATTTTTACACCTTTTATTATTAATTATGATTTTCTAAATGAATACATTTTATTTTCTCATTGTTTATTTTTAAATATTTTAAACCTTTTTTCACTTTAAACTCGTATTTTTTTCGCAATTTTTTCGTATTTACAACTTTCTTTTTTTGAAACACGTGAAAGTTGCGAAGCAACATCGTCAGTGACACATGCACTTTTTTGAGTCATTCTCCATTATTTTTCGTCTAAATTTTGTTTTAACGAGCTCGTAATAATGTCGTTTTTCTAATGAGCTTTCTCTTATTATTTTTGGCTAATTGTTCTTTGACTCATCGAAGTAATATTGATCTTCCTTCTCATTGCAACAGACAAATGAAATTTTACTTCAATTTTTTTTTTTGAAAATAATTTTCAATCAACTATTCATATCGCTTAGGACAAAAAAATTAATCGATTATTATCATTGTTGACACACATAATCGGGATTTCCGACACTTGTTAAATTTGGTACAATCTCGTTTATCAGAGTCATCGAGTTGTCGATTGTCAACGGCAACGAGCAAAGAAAAAAAATTCCACTTGCAAGCACGTATTTGTGAATCATTGATGCGGGCGTGCAACACATAGCAGCTGAAAACTTTCGATTTTGAAAACTTTATGTATACATTCCGATCATCCCTCGCTACGAATTCACAGCAACATTCTCCAAAATGAAAATAATATTTAAATAAAATGACATTTTATTTATTTATTCTCGAAAGTTGTGAATCCATCTTTAAAATTCTCGATCATAATTTATCAGCCAATTATAACATTTTTATTGAATGATAAATACGATTTTTCAATAGAGTCTCGTTGAAATATCGTCCATAATGAGAATAAGACTATTCGTTATTTTTTATTTATTTATTAATTCAGCGGAAAAATGATGTACAAGAATAATAATAATTTTAGAAAAATAATAAATAATAATAATCATCCCTCGCAACGAATATCACAGCAACGTTCTCCAAAATGAAAATAATATTTAAATAAAATGACATTTTATGTGTTTTTTCTCAAACGTTGACCTTTAAAATTCTCGATCATCAATAGAATCGCGTTGAAAAATCGTACAGAATAAGATTATTTGCTATTTTTTAATTTATTTTTAATTCATTAATTCAGCGGAAAAATATTGTACAAGAAAAATAATAATAGTTGAGTGAAGAAATAAATAAATATTTATGTTTTGGAAATTTTAGCTCTTGGAGCGGCGTATGGCACGGCAAAGTCGGGCACCGGTATCGCAGCGATGTCTGTGATGAGGCCGGAGCTTATCATGAAATCCATCATTCCCGTTATTATGGCGGGTATTATCGCCATTTATGGTTTAGTCGTGGCAGTCCTTGTCGCGGCAGCGCTCGATGAGCCCTCCAAATATCCCCTCTTCAAGTAAGTAAACATCATTTATTTATCAATTTCATCAATCTCTCATCGTTATTCAAAATTTCTTACAGGCCTAAAAACTCAATTTTCTGGCTCTTTTCCAAAGAAAAAAGCAAAAAATCATGAAAAATTATTACTTCCCGTTTGGGAATAAATTGCCAATGCGATATTACGAGTTTCATACTCTGTTCGACTCGGCAACTCCTTGTTCTGGCCTCTCGTCAAATATAACTAACTAAACTGACGTTCGGACCAACTTCCGTCTCGGCAATTTGCCCCTTTAATTTTATTGACGAAAAAAAAGCCTCCACAACGCCCGCTATTCTTACCCTTGCATCCTGCCAAGAAAATATATTTCTTATATAAAATACATATTTATGCCAATTTATTTTTACGGCTAATATCACTTGGAAAATGGTTTTTAAACCGTCCGACGTTATTGTACTATTTTATTGTTAAATTAAGTTTCAAGAGTCGTGGAAGCAAATGTGCAAAATATTCAGTACATTTTTAACCATGAGAAGAAATTTTGTGAATTTTCAAATTGTCAAAATTAAATATCGCCTGTTGCTCTTGAATTAAAAAATATTAATGAATTCTTCATTAAAATATCAACAACAAAAAAGTATAATTGGGTCTTCTATTATTTGTTTATTTTCAAAGTATAAATTTATGAATTTCTAGATTATTTTGATTTTGTATCAAATTTAATTTCAAACGACGATCGTATGAGAAAAGGAAATCTTGTTGATGATAAAAGACTAGAAAACAGATGATAAAAATGTTATGTGTTTTGTCTAGGGGATTCGTGCATTTGGGTGCTGGTCTGGCGGTCGGTTTTTGCGGACTCGCAGCCGGTTTTGCGATCGGTATTGTGGGTGACGCGGGTGTAAGAGGAACAGCTCAGCAGCCGCGTCTCTTCGTGGGTATGATCCTGATTCTCATTTTCGCCGAAGTATTGGGTCTGTACGGTCTTATCGTTGCGATCTATCTGTACGCCAAGTAAACATCGTTCTCATCAGTATTGGGGCAGGAACCTGAGTCTTGTCGCCTGCCTTGTCTGCGGATAAAAAAAGAAGCAACTAAAGAAGAAGACGAAGAAGAAGAAAAAGAAAAAGAAGAAGAAAAACAAAACAAATTAAGATCCAACAAAGCTCCCCCTCAACTAATAAATATTACAACATGTTTCGACGTTTTACTTAACCACATCGCATTATACAAACATACATACCCACATCAGTTCATTTCTGCATATACCTCTGTAATAATCTTTCGCCTCGAGTGTGAGAAAGAAAACTACGAGAGATTCTCGTCGAAAGCAGCTCTGCTCGCGATGTTAATTTAGAAAAAAGAAAAAAACAAAACAAAACAAAACAAATAATGAAACAATGCGAAAAAAAGAGTTTTGAAAAGATCGCGAGAGCATGGAAAATATTTAAATAAGGTCCCGGGAGACTAGGACGAGAGACGGACGAGACGTTGACGACATTCGACTAAAGCACGAGAGCCGCTAAAGAGGCTGAGCCACGATGCGAAAATATGTATATACATATAGCTTCAGCGTGTAAACGAGGGAGAAAAAAAACACATAAATAAAGCGTACTTTAGCCAAAACAACAACAACAAAAAAAAAAAACAAAAAATACAAACAAATATTTAAATTAAAAGTATAATATTATCAGGAGAGCAAAGAGGCAGTATGTGAAAGTCCAATATCTCACGGAGAGACCGAACAGAGGGGAAAATTTAGGTTCGAGAGACAGGGAATGTAAGCGGGCGACGAGAAACACACACACAAACAACACCCTCGATCCTAAAAAAACAACAAGAAAAATCGGGAGGGAGAAAATTTGACGGAAAAAAAAAGTAAACCGCAAAAGCAGCCCAAGAAACAAAAAAACCAGAAAACCTTTATCTTTCATTGTATAGTAATCATTGATAGGTATAGTTTGACATGAATTATTAATTAAATTAATCGGCTCTACTCAGTGTATAAAGGCGGGAAAAGCGAAGAAAAACAACAAATCACCGACAAACGTTACGAAAAGAACAACAACAACAAAAACAATGAGAAAAAAATAATAAAAATGGTTATCAATTTATGAATAATTTAGCACAATTATATATGCGGATGAGAATAAGTGAATCGGCGTTGCGGCGTATTTAAAAGTTCTTTTTTTTTTTCGCCGCGCGTCGTGTGTACGTTAGATTTTTAGGTGCATCGCGTTAACGGGACTAAACAAAATTATCAATTTTCACTGAGAGAAATAAAGAAAAATGGAAAATTACGTGTAATCGCAAATTCCACACGCATCATAGAATATTTCGCCAACGTTACGAACTGCGTGCAATCGAAAGAGATATATATATATATATATATATATATACACATGAATAATCGCAAATAAACTCACACAATGTGTGCGTGTACATGAAAAAACATCGCGAAAGAACAGCATAATAAGCAAAGAAAATTGTATAGATTGCGTAAAAACGAGGAAAAGCGAGAGAAAAATCTTGTAAAATTCATTTTAAAATATTTGTTTTTTCTTTTCCTTAACGAAGAAAATCGTAAGCGTCATCTTAACGATTAGATAACGAATTGCGATACACGATAGTATTAAGTCGATTCGAGTGGTTGCTAAGGATTTAGAGGAATATGTTTTTTTTTTCTCGTTTTTGTTCAACTTTTTGATTGTTCTTAGTTACACGATGCACCTGCGCGCAACGATACTATATTGAAAACGAGAAGAGAAATACACACATAGACACGAGTTGATGGGTGTGCGAGATAATTTGGGACCGCGAGGAGAAGCGGTGCTAAAATACAAGAACAAAAATGATATATATAAAGAAATCGTACATCGTAATGAAGAAAGAGAATAAGAAGAAGAAGAAAAAATAATAGTTGCTACGAAGGAAAAAATTTGGTGAAGAAATATCGCCGACACTTGTAACAACAGTTGGGAAAGCGCGCCACGAGGAAAAAGTGACGAGGGAGAGAAAAAATGAAGGATCGCGTAGACGATAAACCGCAAAGGCCAGCGGCTGATCTCTGCGTCGAGACGAACCTTCGTCGCAGCTTCGTGTCGTTAAAACCGCAATAGGTTAGCAAAATTTTCCTGCGAATTCATCGTCAGGAAAATAAAAACAACGAGAACGAAGATTAATGGAAATATTTAAAGAAATGAATAAACACGTTGAGGAGAAGGAGGAAGAGGAGGAACGTTTCGTGGGAATGTGAGGCTAAATATAAAATCATGAAAATTAATGATGAATGGCGTTTAAGGCCTGCCTTCGACGAGGAAAAGAATATCAACCATTTAATGTTTAACGAAAAACAGACAAACGAAAAAAAAGGATGAAAATATATAAAGAAAATAAGATGAAGCAACAATTTGTACATTCCATAATATGAGTTCGTTCGGTCCAAGCGAGAAACGCGTTGAATTATTGTCCCGGAACGAACACGAGGGAGCCATTCTGCAGATTTTTTGTTTCTATTGAATCTAAGAATGCGTGTTCGCACGGTTTGGAAGACAAACAACGATAAAAAAAAAAAAAAGGGAAAAAGGGGAAAGCGAGGCACGAATAACGATCGTAAAATCCACCGTTCTGATTGTCTGGGAGCTGACAATTGGTTCTGTCTGATTTTGTTAAACGAATCGTTCAATAGCTTCGATTTTCATTCGGCCAAGAACTTTGTTGCCGAGCAACTTCTACATCTGCCAATATTCGGAGAGCAAAGAGACATGGGAAAGGGACAAAAACGCGACGTCTCGCTGCGCTTTATCGACTGTGCAGTATCTCCTTGAGAACACTGGGCTCAACGTATAGCTGCATTTCCGGGCGAGAGAACGAGACGAGAAAAGAAAAGAACACTCGTGAGCATCGATCGATCGCTTGAAAGACGCCTGAAGAAGTAAGTAAAAAAAGAAAACAGGGCGGAATCCGATTAATCGTAGCTTCACGCGGGGTCAAGCACATGACACGCGTAGAAAAATGAGGACATCTCGATGAGATCGAACAAACAACGAAACGGCTCAATATCTCTCCCGAAAATGCTTCTATAACGAACCACTACGTATTAAAAAAAAAAAAAAAAAAAAAAAAAACACAAAACAAAAACCATAAAATAAAGAAGAAAATTGAAAAAAAAAAAACACGAATTATCACTTGCTAGGGAAAAATCTAACGCCCGAATCAAGATCTTGAGGATTTTTCTTTTTCTTTCTCTTGAGAAAAAGGAATTTGGTTTATTGATCCAACATAAAGAACATACTGGAAGATGAGTGAAGAGAGTTTTGAGCGGCAAATGATTGGAAAAAGAGATAAAATAAATAAAGAAATGGAGCAGCGGTGGCGGCGGCAGTGCGTCGTGCTTTTTTCGCGGTGGAACGAACAGCATGGTCTTCCGTTGCATTTGCATGCCTCGGTTCTCACTTTAAGCTCGAAATAAATGATCCGAAGAAAGAGAGAGCGAGAGAGAAAGAAAAAGAAAGAGATTAACCAAAATTCAACTGTCCTTCTATTCTCATTAATATCGTCCTTAAAAAAAAATTAACTTGTTCAACAATCATCACTTTTAATGACTTTGGAATCGAAAAAAAATCCCCCAATATATGTCACCGATGTAATTATATATATTTATATATAAATATATATATATATATCTTACATCGTACAATAGAGCGCGTGTGTTGTACATACCACTAATTATGCTTATTCGAGAGCTATGTAATTGCACGTTTTTTAGGACTAGCTTAGGAATGTAAGATTACAAGAGAGAGAGACAGAGAAACAAAAAAAAACATGGTAATAGAGAAGAAGAAAAAAGATAAACACTGTGTACCAAAAACCACCCTCGTTATAATCGTGAATGAGAGACCAAAAGCTGTACGAGAGTGTGCAATGTAGAGAAACGTTTTAGCGAGTGAAAAGAAAATAATACTAGGTAGAGAACGAAAGAGTTTGAGATATTTGAAAGAAGAGAAAAAAAAGTAATAAGGAAGGAAGAATACATGTAGAAAAAGTGAGAAAGAGAACGCTGCCGTCGCTGCCGCTGCCACCCCCTTATTACAAACCTTCTAAAAAAAAAAGAAAAAAGAAAATTCCCCTTCCCAAAGAGTACTCTATCTTCCAGTGTTACTAGTAGATTCATTGTTGAGCGCTGAAAGTGATACTGATCAATATTATTTATGTTATGATTCGTCCTCGATGTTACAGAAAAAAAAAAAACAAACAAACAAACAAACAACCGTGTTTAATAAAAATTTAATTTGGACAAACGCCATAGACCTCTTTCATCTCCGAACAGTCCTCTGTGTAATGCAATATCGTTAGCATTTTATATTATAATAAAAGAAACGATGTTGTGTCATTATAATGATTTTCTTCATCGCCTGCTACAAACGCTTCTTCGCCTCGTTCACATTCTCCAATTCGTCGGCTGCTGCTCGTCTCTTGATACACGGTAGGTTTTTTCTTATTTTTTCTTTCGAAACTTATTTATCAAGAAAAAGATAGTTTTGTATTATTGTTTTTTGTCGATTCTTACCGTGCCGAATTTCTGAAGTTCTCCGTACACGATATTCTCGTTCAAGGATTTTTGGAAGGTATTTGAAAACACACAAATTTTAGACAGTCACAAATGTTCGATATGTTGAGTACAAGGACTTTATACATTTCTATAATACACGTGTCAAGTTTCACGTCATTTCGCAAACAAATTTCGTAAATATATTGCTGGAAAAATTATCCATTGTGTTTCTTTGACGAAATTTTTATTTTCACACAACTGCCTCAATCGAGAAATACATACGATGTGAAAATTTTTTCTTTTTTTTTTTCGTTGAAACCATTGTATAACCTCGGCCGATAAAATGTTGTAAATCACCGAGAATATTTCATTTCGTTTTTTGGTTATTGAAATAAAAGAGATAATTTATTCATTCAAATTTGACGTGCGCCAACAAAAAATTCTAACAAAAATGTATAAAAAAAAATTTTCAAAACTCAGCTGATGGCCATTTGCTCTGCTGATCGGTTTCCAAAACTTTCATTTCTTTGTCACTTCGATATAACTTTTTTCCACATGTTCATATCGTACCGACTAAATAGTGGTTCAAATGAAATATCGAATATCAATAGTGTACGTCCCATACATCTTTAACTCTACGATTTAAAAAACCAGTAAGAAACGAAGCTTCCTTTGCGAAGAAGCAAAAATGGCAGTGAAATTTCTTGCAACGCTAGTTTTCGTTTAACCAAGAAATTGAGAAAAAAAAAAAAACATTTAATCGTTCTAGATACACAGAGTAACATTTTCTTAAATCTCTTCCAACATGTGTCTTTGCATATTCATATCAGACGAGTTAGCATATCTTAAATGCTGGATCAACGAAACAGGATTGAAAAGACGTGTTCGAAATGTATTAAATTTTTCTGAGCTAATAAAAATAAGAGATAAATATTTGCCTCAATTACAGTCATTGGAAAAAAAAGAAAAAAAAATATTGAGTCAAACAAATTACACATTAAAAATGAAAAGTTTATTCCACGATTTTCGAAATCAATTCGAGAAACTTATTGAAAAGCAGTGAAACTTCCAATTTACTCGTTGTTTCGTCTAAATTTTGCATCAATTGAAAAAAAAAAAAAAAAAACATCGAAACTACAATAGTGCAACATTTACTCACAACTGTCAAGAGTTTTTATGTCACCGGTTCATTAAATTTCATAGACTTTGAATTTTGTTGTGAAAATAAATACGTATATATAGTATTCGCACAAAACATACGTAAGTGTCCTACTTTGCAGTAGTTTTCTACATGTGCCTCGAAATGAGATAGTTACACACACACACATTTCATTGCAAGCTGGTAAGAGTTGCTCCAAATACATATTAATTGTTTCCAAACAAACAGAATTAAGTCAGTCGATTCAACGAAAATGTCCCATCAGTTACGTCCATTTTTCTTTTCCGTAGCGATCTCGTTCTCACGTGTATAAATAAAAAATTATGCAACCAAATTGGGCGTGTTTTATGAGTTGAGAGAAAACGAGAACAATTGAATTCGATAACGGAACAACTGTCGTTTGAGACAGAAAAAAAAAACAGTGCATCCGAAAAGGGAGAAAAAAAACTTCATAGAATTGTAAATCATCGTAACATGTGGCATGGAGGCTCAGCTGCGATTCAGTGGATCAGCGAAGTAAATTTTACAAGTTGTTTTTTGTTTCACTGATCAAAAGAATGACGTCGTAGTTACAGGCACAATCACAAACAATGAGTGATCCTAAGAACATTTTTATTGAGAATTGAAAGATTCTTTCATCGTTATATGTATATATATATATATATTTTTTTTTGTTCATTTTTTACGTATGACCAAATCAAAAAATGTTCGACAACGCAATTTTTCGTTTGTGAAATAATACTGGCGATTATCATACATGGATTTATTTCATTTTTTTAATGAAAATAATGAGTTGTTATATATGAGAAAAGGGTAAAATATTTGACGGAAAATAGAACACGATTTTTTTTTACGTTTTTCGTTTTTTTTTCTTCTTGGATACCTTTTAATAGTTCGTATATTTGTCCGAATGTGATACTGAGAATTCTAACGAATGCTTACGCGTGTACAAGTACTTCGATAATTAGATTTTCATGTAGAATCGTTTTTTCGCGATTTTTTTTTCCTTTAATCATCGGAACTGGTAAACAAAACGTAAAAACAAATTTTTAATATTAAACACTAAATATCGAGTCGTTATAAATGTATGTTACGCGCACAGACAGAAGGAATATCAAGTAATGAGTTTTAATGGACAATTGTTTTTTTTTTTTTACATGATTGATTCTCAAAAAAAATATGGGTAAAGGGGAGGGAGGCGTCGAGTGGCGAAGCAGGAGAGGTTATAATCTTCGAAGCCCGTAACGGACGAAATAAAATTTTCTGGATAAAGTACGTGTATTATATATCGGATCCTTGTTATTCGTCAATAAGTCGTCAAAGAAACAATTTCGTAATAAAAAAACCGCAACACTCATATGGATATTGAAAAAAAAAAAAAAAAAACGTCGAGCACGAGGAAAAAAAGAAAACAGGCAAAAAAATCTCATCGCGTTCCGCACAAATAATTGACAAATTGGTTATTTTCTCCATTTTGCGTATTCGTTTTGTTATGCTTTTTTCTTATTTTTCACAAATTTACGATTCAATAAACTTTTCGCGCGACGAAATAGTGCCTCTCCCCAACGACGACGATTCTTCCTAACTCTAAGAGTAATATTCGTCGGTTTTTTTGTTATTCATTATTCTCTTGTTAATTCTTATTAATATTTGTAGTATTTTATCTCCTTTTTACGGATGGAGAATGACGTTTGTGTTACGAACGTTTTGCTTCATTTAATTTTGCATTTTGTTCCTTCCTTTCTCGAGAAGAAAAAGGTTTCGATTATTTTTTTTTGTTTTTCTTTGTTGTTGCTGTTGTTTTCTTTTTCTTTTTTTCGTTTTTTTGTTCTTCAACTTAACACTTCAGCCCGGCAGGTATTTTTCGAATTACGCAATCGATACCCGCAATAACAGTATATACATCGTGTATTTTGTCCGGACCGACGTATATTAACACGTGTCTGTAATATATAAGATTACAAAAAACCATATCTCATTGATTGTAAAATCGTGTGTTATGCCAATATACATTGCGGCTAAATATAATTTACTGTTTTCTATATAATGTAGAAGTTTGGCTAAACTCGTGCGTATGCAATAAAACACGTACGTGGTCCGAAGAAGGATCTTCGAAGAAAAACAAAATGGACAAAGGAAAATAATCACACGAAAGCAAAAATAAAAAAAAAAAGAAAGATTGAGTGATAACTAAATATGTATATAGATAAATATGGATTAGTAGGGTCGATGGGTAGGAATGGAAGAGAAAATGAGTAGAGAACACTAAACAAACGTTTTTTTTCTTTTTTTTTTAACCTGCTTGTTAACCGCAGATTTTAATTATTGCACTAAATGTTTATATCGGGCGCGAAATCGTTGCATCGATGTAGCATTGATCGGCCGGTCTGAAGTTTAAGATGTAGGATTTTTGTTTTTTTTTTTTCAACTTTTTTTGTTTGCTCGCTAAAAAAAAAAAAGAAAGAAAAAAAATACATAATAATTCCGTATTTAAGCGGCAAAATTATGAACACGGAGAATTTTATACGAAAAATGACTGTATTGACAAAGCTGCGTGGCATGTAAACACAGAACTTTTTCGTGATAATTTATCTCCGTGCAAGAGCAAGCCGAGGGGGGATATGAATGAGGAACAAATAAGAAATAGGAGAAAAAGAGGATAGGAAGGAAAAAGATGAAAGAACGTGGAGACGATCCGGTTCTTGACGGAAGAATCAAATGGGCCCCCATGTCTCAGTAATAAATTACACCAAGGCAAATGTTTATTATTTTTTTTTTTTTTTCTTGTATATGATTTAGTTCGTGTCACTAAATTTGTTTGTATTATTTTTTGTCTATGTCTGTATTACGTTATGTGGATGTGATGTTGGCTGCTTGCTCTGCTTGTTATAACTGCAAATCAATTGTTTTAACACGAAAGGAAGAGAAAGTACGAGAGAGAGAAAGAGAGAGAGAGAGAGATAGAGAGAGAAAGGTGATTGGCGCTGCGTTGTTTTGTATCTTTTTTTAAATAATAATAATAATACGTGGGTGTCAATTTTCATTTTTTTTCTTCTCACTTCCGTTTTCGTAAGAGTTTCTTTTCTTTTTCTTCCCACACTTGGTACGTCTAGGTGATTTTTGTAGTTTTGTTTTTTCTCGTCGTCTGAACAATTCATCCAGATTATTTTAAACTTTCGCGTGACAATTGATCAACGAGACAACGCAGCTCGCGATTTATAATTAAATACGTATACTCCTTGCGAGTCCGATTTCCTTCGTGTCTCTCTGTGTGTTCTTCTTATCTATTCTTTGTTAATTTTTCGTTTTGTTTGTTATCTGTCGTTTATCTTTCGTTAGAAAGGTAAATGTATTTCGTTTGTATGTAATTGTAATATAATAGTTATAATAATAATAATAATATTAATAATAATAATAAGAATAATAAGAATCAGAAATCATTATTAATAATAATAGTTTTCCTCATAATAAATGTAAAAGCTGGTACACAGAGATAACAAGCGACTGTCAATGGCAGCCGCGGACAAAAAGGACTTACAAAACGTGACACATGCACAATACTAGACAAAAAACTCTTGGACAACACAAATCACCAAACTAATTTTGTTTCGTTTGTTCTTTTTTCTTTTCTGCTTTTTCCGCACCAATAATTATACGTTGGTCTATATCTTGATATCTTCCACACGGGGCCAATTTCTTTCTTCATCTTTTTCCTCCTCCTTCTTTCTCGTTCTTCGTTTTGTTTTTTTTTTATTGTATTAATATTTTTTTCGTTTTGTTTCTTTTGCCTCATATAAATCATATTAATATTCAATTATCTAAAAGATTTAAAAGTTTTCGGCTTGCGTTTACGTTCGTCGCGCGTTTACGATCGCGCGCCACTCGTGGAGTCCTTTTGATTGATTTTCTATTTTCCATTTAAATCGCTTCTGCCCCCTTTCGTTTTACGTTTTTTTTTTCTATTATCATTGTCGTTCTTTCGTTTTTTGTTTCGTTCTTTTAAATTTTTTGTTACTTTGTTGGATTGTTTTTTTATTGTTATTATTAATTTTTTTTTTTAATTTTTATTACTTTGTTTTTTTTCCCTGCTCGCAGCGGATTTGTTTTTTGTTGTTTTCTCGCAGGTCGCTGTCAGCTGTTTTATCGATGCCGTGAATAAATTCAACTCTGCTGGTGGTATTTACGGGCCGTGTCAAATTGCGTTTTTGTTTTTTTTTTTTTTTTTTTTTTTTCACAAGCCGGCCAGCGTCTGAGAAAATCCTTTTCTATCCTTCTCGACTGACTCACATCATTTTCTCTCGGAATTTATCGGATCGGAGACAATGCTATTGATAGAACTGAAACCCTCGGCTCAGCACAATATTTGGAGATTGGAGACAAAGGGCAAGGATTATTGGAAAAGAGTGAGGTGAGGGTCAGCGAGATAACCCGGTCCCAAAATAATATAGATCGTCGCGGATCCAGCATCCGTCTTCTCTCTCCCCCCCACACGGGAGAGACTCTTCTATGCAATTTAATTGTCTTCTTCGTCCTCCTCATCCTCTGACGGTGCAGCCTCGAGGGCCGTCAACCATTTGTTTACCTGTTAATTATCACACAAAAAAAGGACGTTAATTTCAATACAAAAACATTTGACACTTATTTGAAATGTTCAACTCCGGACAAAACGAATTTATTCGTTTTTTCATTAATACTTATAAATTTCTTCAGAAAAGGTCTATTTTTCGAAATTAAATTGAACAAACAGAATGAGAATAAAAAGAATTAGATAAAATGTCAAAGAAGCTAATTTTCTAATATCTTTTCAGCATGATTATTATAAGGTAAATAAATCTTTACCTTTATTTTTATCATTTCCAAGACTAACGAAGTTCTGATTTTATATAAGCGGTCCCGAGTGTAAATGCGCGTGTACTTATTCGTAAAGGGTTTTTTTTTTTACATGAGCTCTTGTTAAACAGAATTGCTATTACGCTCGGCCGAGTGAATAATTTCGAGCGTTTTAGTAGAATTTATTAAGAGCAGGATAATGATGAAAAGAAAAAAAAAAGAAAAATGGAATATTATAAAAATGGAACTGACTTCGAACAAAGCGCTGCCTTTGCCAGGATAAGCATCGTTCACGTCCTCCCTCCATTTGGTTAATGCCGCCTCCTCGACGACTGATCGCTGGTAAAGAGCTGCGAACCATCGTAGCATCATGCCTTTCGGTACATTGTGCGAATACCAAAAGACTTGTAGCGCGTGTACGGCAGTGACTTGCGAGTCAATTGTCGTCAGGAACGAGCTCAAGAGACGTTCATATTTACGGAAAAGCGTCGCTTCCTTTTCCGTAAGGGCTTTGTCCGGCATTACTGTCGGATCTACGTCGGGTGCCAACGTTGTTTCCTATTTTTTTAATCAACAAATTCATTATTATCGTATCAAATAATTTTTCAACATTTGTACTTTGTTGCCAGTTTTTTAAAGCTCAATATTTAGGGATTTTGTAGATTCGAGTTTTTTCACACAATTCGTTCGATCAGCTATTTTTGCCTCTTTTCTTCGTGAGTTAAAACGTTTTTTTTCTTTTTGTGATTGAACTCGAGAGAAGCGAAAGAATGATTGAATGTTGGAAAAAAACTAACCTGAGTAATGTATTTGAGAAGCACGGTCATGAGAGCGTTGATAAAGCCAGGATCGGAATAATGTGCAGGATCAAGATTGTCTTTGATCCACGTTCTAAGTGCCTTGGGGCTCGGATCGGATTCCAGTTGTCGCCACATATCACCCTGGATCCTTAAGAGAGGATAGAGGAAAGTCAATTCCCGATCTTCGAGTATCTCGCCGAGTCTCTCTTTAGTTTTTTCCGTTTCGGGCAGTTGGCTCATGAGATTAATTTTGCTCTCGTTGAATATTTGCGTTAGTCTCGCTTTACCCTGGCTCTTGTGCAGTTGCTGTAGCGTTAAAAGGAACAGCGGATGATGCTGGCCGTTTTCAGTGATCGCAGCAAGATCCTGTAGCTGCATGAGATTATTAACTATTGCCTTGGCTGTGATGGAGGCGACGTGGGAAGCGATACAAGGCACCGTACTATCTTTTTCGGCGATACTCGCAACGAGTTCTTTCCATCCCTCCATCAATTGTTGTCCCGTTATAACATTTTCTTTCTTCAAATCCATCACAAAGTTCGAAGCGAGCTCGCGCTCACCATCTCCGCGATCCAATGTATTTGTATAAATCGTATATACCGCGTGACGCAAAAAACGCTCCGGTATCTTGAGATCCTTGAATGCCGTTATAGCGTCCTCCACGTTACTGTGCGATACAAAATCGTCCATCAAAGCGTTCACTTTCTTCAATACTTCCTCGCGAGTCGGTCCCTTGTCCTTTCTGTCTCTTGCCTTGTCCCTCTTGTCCACCGGTCCCTGTTTTATTACTATTGCCGGAGCTGATTCTTTCGGCAACAAGGGCGGACTTGGTTTTATCGTTGTTGCACGGAGCATCGGTGTTTCGGCTATACGTCCTGTAAACATGTCTGTTGCAGACAATTCTTCTATTAATTTATAATCAAATCACGAAAGATACAGAAAGACTTCTGACAGACAAATAAAAAGGAGACGGTTCTTAAGGAATAATGAAGAATGAAATATGAACTCACCACTATTGAGAGGTAGATTGGGCTTGATGTTAGCTTTATTGAACATCGAAGTGGCCGATGGTCTTAGAGACACTTCCTCCAGATGTCCAATGAGCATTTTGCTCTTGTTGAATCGTAGTGGTTCTTTATTGCCATCTGAAATTCAATGATAAATAAAGTATGAATAAATTGATAAATTTAATGTGGTCGTATATGTTGTATGTATTTTGATAGGATAAAAACTTACTGTTGTTGTAATTCTGTGGGGAATTATGCTGTTGTGGATTGTGTTTTCCCTGATAATTGTTCTGGTGACGGTTCTGATTGGGATAATAACCACCGGGTGCATTGCGCTGATTGTGACGATAGCCACCGGGATTTGCGTTGAAACCGTTGGAACCGAAAGGCGATGTAATGCCGAAAGAGGGAGAGGTGAGGGGTATACTCCCGACCATGTCCATGTCAAGACGTCCCATTTTTCTAAGAAAATCACTACCGAGACGATCCTCGCCTCGTCTATTGTGAAAACCGACACCGGGTCCAACGCCAACGCCACCGCCACCACCTCCTCCGCCACCTCCTCCGCCGCCACCTCCACCCCTTGAGGAATCGTCGTGGTCGTTGCGGATCTGATTAATGGGCATCGGGCCCTCGTTGCTGGTCGCCTTACGGGGTACCCAACCGTCTCGACGCAATTCGATAACGTCGCGTAGCATAAAACGGATACGCAGGGGAAGTTCGCTGCTCTCTGCCAGTGAGCTCATACGCTTGAAGTACTGATCCATGAGACGGCGGCCCTTATCCGAGTCAAGGATACGACCGCATGTCCGCATAATCTGACAGAGGCACTCGATGTCCTCGGCCATGTCCCCCCTGGATCCCCTTCGCTTTTTCTCCACCAATAATTGCTGGATGCAAAGATGTAAGATATTCTCCGAGACGATCTCGAGCTTGCCCAATTCTCCGATGAATTTGATGTTTCCGAGCATTTTTCTCTTTGCCAATTGGCGCCTCTCCTCCTCCTCCGGACCGAGCTCATCTTGATTCTCAAACGCCTCGTTTGCCTTTGAACGGTTCTCAAATTCGACCTTGCACTTGTTGAGCAACAATATTGTGAATGTGCTTTGAGCTTTTTGACCATCGACGCTGGGTTTTTGCGTTTCAAAGTTTGGTGCTTCGTCGGACAGCCGCTTGCACAGCTGTGCGTACATAGAACTGTACTTGGGCTCATCGAGTGCTTTATCAAAGATCTGAAAACAATATCAATACAAAACCAAGTGCCACCTTCGTACCAGACGTATCTATTTCTCTATTTTATCCTCTCCTCCCTCTCTCATTTCTCATCCAAACAATAACGACTCACCAATAAAATGACACCTTTGAGAATCACATCGGAGTTGAGATCGACTTTGAGCAGATCGTGGCTCAGCTTCGCGAACTTTTCCGGTGTGAGCTTGTTAAGAATACCCCGCACTCTACGGAAGATGAAATCATTTCTGCTCTCTGGGGTGAGCGCATCGCGTCTAACAGTTGAAGGAGGGATCCAGCGTCGCTCAGTGGATAGGGAGCGATTATCGTCCCTGGAAGGCATCGAACTTTTTAATCTCGGTTTGGAAATATTCCCGATCTGACACGCAGCTTTTTTTGTTTTGTTTTGTTTTGTTTGGGTTTTTTTCTTTTTGACTTTGTTTTTTTTTGGCAATGCTTTTTTTTTTGTTTTGTTTTTGTGGCAGTATAGGTAGTTTTAAGCAGCTCGTGGAAAGATTTTCTTTACAGCCACAGTTTTACTTTGGGACCCTGACCTTCCTCCCGAGACACGAGAAGCACCCCCCGGTCCTGTGGGGTTGTCCGTTGTTGCGCGTGTGTTGGCCCCCTGAAGTGATAAATTACGGCACGCAGAAGTTTCTGTAGGAAGCTGAAACGACACAAGGACACATTTTAATCAACTGTCATCGTCTATAATCAATTAAAATTTTTATTAAAAATTCCAAATCCACTAGTAATGTAACATTTTTTATTCAACCATGTTTTTCAACCGATTTTTTATTGTCACACGCATCCGTTACGCTCAAATTGTGAACTTTGGACCTTGCGAGCCAAGGCTTTTTTTTTTTTTCACTCTCTCGCTCCTTTGCACCGATAACTATAGTCAATCAACGCTCAGAGTGTTCGAGGACTCGTTCCTACCACCCTGACCTATATACATATACGTGCCTCTCTCTCTTCAGTTTTTTTTCGCTGTGTGGAAACGTACGTCGCAATAAAGTCACCAAGTCGTACATATGTAGGTGTTGATCTCTCTCGCTCTTTCATACGTGAATCTTTGGAGTATGCATTAGTTAAAAGCGAGGAGAGAGACCTTGTGATTGCAAACGAGCACCGAGGTCGTTCGAATCATTTCTAACTCTTTGCTATAAAGAGGGACCGGTACCTGGGAGTCGGTATAAGTAATAAATTTATGCTAATTAAGCCTCCACGCATAATTATATCGAAGTTTGCATCGTTGGAATGCAACGAAAAATCCTTTCATCATTATATTGACAAAATTTATTTAAAAATTTCGTTTTCGGAGTTTGAGGCGTTACGATCAATTTTCGTGACACAAAATTCAACATCAAGGCTATATTTATCGTTCTCTTTTTTTTCATCAGGATAGAAGCGAGTACAGCTGGAAAATTCATCCAAGCATCGAAACCCCATTTCGACACATTGCCTACGCTTCTAAACTCTCTCTTTCGGGTAAAAGTGCTTTCATTCGGACACGCATAGACAATCAAATATAATTCTCGTGCTTTCTCGACTCTCCATCAATCGCAACTTTTCATTTGTCTAATTTTCCATGCGATATTCATCGGACGAAATTTCGTTGTATTTTTTTGATTCGCAAAACTCCGTGGCACGTCGTCCCACACGGCTTTGCCACGTGCCTTACAGTCGAGCAAATCAGATAAATTTTCAAGCCACAAAGATAAGAAAATTTAAAATTTCAGCAAAATTTCAACACAATATGCACAAGTTTATTTATTTATTGACACAATGAACGGACTATCGTATTCCGCGATAAAAAATTTGATCTCTTGTTTACTCGGAATTCTCGAGACACTCAAGTTTTCAATTATAATTTCCTCTTAACGTCAATTTTTAGCATGAAATAAATGAACGATACATTGATGCTATAAAAAAATGTAATCTCACGTGTGCGGGAGGATAAAAAATTACCACAAATCATTACGAATCATTGCATAAGAATTTTACTATTTTTAAAGACGATTTAAAATGAAATAAAAACAAAATCAATACACCAAACAATTATTCGTCGGGTATGAAGTTCGGAAGATTTTAATGGGATATTTTTGGGCCCGTAGCAACTATGAGAAAATGTCGTTCGCGGAGAAGATCCTTGTTGCGAAGTTACCAGGGTCGTCTATGTGAGAATCGTGAATCAAGTACGACTTTGATCTTGAAGCACGAAAGAGAATCGAGGTGAAGCTTCTCGCTCAGCCACAAGGTGGTAGTAACACACGTATGTGGGGCGCGGCTCATGGTCAGACGGTCAATGACCCCCCCTTCTCGTACAAACCACGAGAGCTGCGCTTCTGCTCTCGCAGCCTGACGCTTCTGGTGATTCTCTCATCGTCCCCCTATCATGTGCTTCGGCCCGGTGGAGGTCGCACGACTTTGCCCGGTGGAGGTCGTTCGACTCTGCTCGGAAGAGATCGGAGCCTCTCTTTCGATTATATATACATATATATACATATATATATACAGGCAGTTCGCAGTTGGCTGGTCAATAATATAAACTCGAGTTCCGGACCAAATTCCGAGTACAAAAGTTTCCTAAAGTTTTTTTTTATCGGCTCACCTCCTGACGAGTTATTAATTATGGAAATTGCTGACTACACTCTCACTTTTATCGCGTTTATCGACGAAACTGTTAGAAATGGAGCAAAAATGCATTCAAGTATTTTTTTACAGAATTGAATTAGCTAAAAAAAAGTTTCTGACGCCATTTTTCGATCTTTGAAAGTTTTGCTCTGGGAGCGACTAGAAAAACGATTTTTTTTTTTAATTACGCACAAGTCTGGCTGTTCAAGGTCTTTTTTTATCTGGCTTTCAAGACTGAACGACTCACGGTCGAAAAACTCTGTATCTCCGAAGTTTTCGATCGTGTTCTGTGTAAAAATGCGGGTATTCACCAACGTTAATAATTAACTTGTCAGGAGAGGGTTTGATCTCGAAACGCCTCGAAATTCGGGCTTGAAAATTTGTATCTCACAATTCTTATTCGCCTGTATTTTGAAATACTAATTAAAAACTTTTTGACCAGTTATCAAACTTTTGCTCGGAGCTTATTTTCATTTTGTTTCCGCAAATTTGCACTCTGGAGTGTTTCAGAACTTTGTCATGCGATAAAATAAATAACAGAATTAAAGTTCGAAACAATTGCAAATAAATTTGAGCATTTGAACAACCGGTTCGTTCGTAAAATCATATTTGTCCGAAGGGTTTGTCGTGATATCTTGTAAAAATATTATAATAAATATTTAAAAACTACTTAAAAAAAAAAAAACTTTTGTACGCAATATTAAAAGGTTTATCAATGGAATTTTAACGGGAAAATAAAACTTTTAGATTTTTTCATAGAATTCCCCTTACGTGCACAATATATTTCCCCTGCATCCGGAGTTTTATCACGTATGGCGCGTTCGTCAAACTATAGTGAACGAACACCGATGCATTCGAGGAAGGACTTTAGAACGTTTCTTGGCCACCAGGAGCAAAATGGTTATTACAGGCTCGTATCTAGCGGGGATAGCACCCCGAGGTAAATTCCCTCTTTTCATAACCCCTCGCGAAACAAAGCTACGACCAATGGAAAGTTGGACGACCCTTCGGGCGTGGGCGAACCGGCTGTGTCCCACTCAAGAAGCTTAAAAACTATGCAGCAATCCTCGCTACAAATTATCTATGCGATTCCACACATTTTCAAATATTACAATTATTATTTAAATTCTTATTTTTATTCCATTATTTCGTAAATAATTATTAAAAGAAATATTTCTTATTAATTATTTATGCAATTCATGTTTTTTCAAATATTACAATTTATATGAAAATTCTTATTTTTATTCGATTATTTTGTAAATAATTATTAAAAGAATTATTTCTAATAATAGAGACAAAATGTATTCGGAACATTATTTATAAATTCACAAAAAAAAAAAAAAAAAAATAATAGTATGAGACAAATGATAATTATTTACAGAAACTTCTGGGAATGTTATTCCAATCTGCTTTCGTAAAAACGACAAATTTACGAGTAAAATATGAAAAGTAAATATTCAAAAGAAAAATAAACTTTTGTGGAAGAGCGTTTACAAAAATTGCACGTTATTTTTCGTGAGTTCAGATGCACTGTCAAAAAAGATAATAATAAGAGAAAGAAAGATGGAAACTTGAGTGAAAAAAATTGTTGACCCAAGTTCAATAACCTCTTCGTTCAGCCTTGACAGTAAAATAAGAAAAATATAACGAGGCCAGGAGCTTGCGAGACGTTGCACAAAGTTGCGAAACGTTGATACGAGGAACAAAGAAATTTTCGTGTTCGTGGAAAGGATTTTGTCGATTTGTCGATGGATATTTGTGTACGGACGATTGTCCGAAGGTGATTTTCGAGTGTGTCGTCTAAAGAATCGATGCACAGTGAGAAAGAGAAAGAAAGAGAGAGAGAAAGAGAGATATAGAAAGAAAAAAAAGAAAGATGTGGGCAAAGCAAAACTCGAACAAAGAGATAGCGATGGAATGACGTAAAAGCAACGCTCTTGAGAGTCGTTCCTCGATCCAATGACGACGATTATACCACACACATAGCATACGGTTAAAAAAAAAAAAAAAAAAATGGTAGATTCGTTCGGTCTATGTCCCCTAAGAATTCTTGTCCAGCAAAGGACCACAGTGAAAAAAAATGTTTCCTCTCTTTTCTCCCGTTCTCGAACTCTCTCTTTCTTTCCTTTATTATTTTGTTCCTCGTGAGACGTCACTGTTGCGCAGCAACGAATACCTTTCGACGTTTAAACGAATCTTTTCAATCTCCGAATCACACGATGCACATCTCGAGGACGTTTCAAGGCCAACAAAAATAGCGAAACTCTACAAAATTGGTTAATTCTATACGTCAGGAAAAAAAGTGTTTTTTTTTTTTTTTTTTTTTTTTTTTTTTTTTTTTTTTTTTTTAATTCACTCTGACCTAATTAAACGAGATTACAAATATTTATCAATGCGGAAAAAAAAACAATCTAGACGTCGGGCAATTCAAGGTTGGCAGCCGTGCAGGAACACGAGACAATTCGATATATATGTTCGCATTGATAAATGAATATTGTAATGTAATGGAATCGCCTTTCAAGCTCTGATTTTTCGTCCGAAAAACGAGATCGAAATCGTTGGACTTTGACAGTGAAAAATAGTTTATTTGTTTTTTTTTTTTTTAATTTATTCACACAATCTTTTACACTTTTTTTGACGTCTATCGGTTTATGAATATTTTTTGACATTTCTACGTCGATGTATTTATTTGTTTAATATTATTTTTCGATATTGAAAATTGTTTACGTTACACGTTCCTATAAATGGAAATTCGAACCCAAACAAATTGAAACGATAATCGTTCTTTCGTTTAGTCGTTTTTCTCGCCTTTGTTTGTAATCTAGGCTAACCGGTCAGTTATGACGAATGTTGCCATTAATACCTTACACGTTAAACGACGACGAACACGTGGAAGAAAAATAAAGAAAGAGAGAGGAACTATGTCGCCAAACTAACTGCGGCCTCAAGCAAATGAGCTCGTCTATTCATAGGACAATAATCGTTCGTCAACCCGACAAACGGAACAACGCATCACGTTCGTTAATCAATCGATCCGATAAAAAATGCAACATCAATAAATTAAGGAACAAAAAAATATTTCGAATGTATTTTCATCCAATAACGATCGATCAACAAATTGATCGTTTTTATTATTGCAGCCGATTATCCACGAAATAGAATGTTTTCTGTTGAAAGCCGTCAAAAACGAAAAAAAAAAAAACATTTAAATAAAATAACTGAAGTTATAACGTAACGAAAACCCTTTTTTTTTTTTTACTGTTTCTTCATAAGATAACAGAGAAAAGTAATTTTAATTGAATCGATAAAATGACGAATCTCGTAATAAATTTATTTGATCCATCGAAATAATCGTTACTGGGAAGTCTTAATAGATTCAGAGAACGAATTGACTGTTTCCTAGAAATGCGCATCGAAATATCAAATCGATGAGGTATTTAATGAAACAAGTTCTCTCATCTTTCGTCATGACTCGAACGTGACTTCGAACAAAGGAAAAAATGTCGTGACACACGTTCCCGAGATATTACGTCGACTGTGTACAGTCAGCTTGAATCCCACTCAGGTTATCAGTTTCGAATTTTGTTTCTACTGATAAGAAAAGTAGACTCGCCTCGTAAATAAAATATTTCTCGGGCAAGGAATCGTAACTCGTTTGAACATTTTTTTTCATCTAATAAAAACTATTCCATTATTTTGTGTCCTATTTATTGTATTTTGAAATACAAAAAAAAAAAACAGAATAAGCCAGTAACGATATTTCGTCGAAAAATGCACCCACTTTCATTTTTCGTAGAATTAATCGATGATTCAGCTTTTTTACAAATTCCGATGACAGACCAACGAATTAACCCAGATTTTTTGAGCAAAAAAAAATTTCAATGCAATGGACAAAAAATACTCGGCATTTTAATTGTAGTACGAAAAAAAAAAAGCAGATAAACTTGTTTAATTTCGATAAAAACAATATTTGTCAATGTATTTACAATAGAATGGAAAAAGAAAAATAAATTCATTAAGTGTAGACATTTTACGCGGGAATAATGATGCGCGAAGCACGAACGAGCAATAAAAACGATATTAAAAAGTGAATTCTAGAAGAATCATGAAATATTCCATGTGCAGATGAATTTTCTTTATTGAAATATAAATATTAAAGCGCAATTGAGATAAGAAAGAATACTTAGCACAAGAAAAGCAAGCAGAGCAAGACATTGGGGATAAAGAAGCGGAGAAACGTCAGAAAGCAACGGCATTGGAACACGCGTTCTCAAGTCGTTGAAAGCGAGGCTTACAACAGGCATGCGTGAGAGACTTGTGCGCCCTTGCTATCACATCCACACCAACGCGCGCGCATAAAGCACTAGGCGCTTGATCTATTCCCGTAATGTGTGTATGGCTGCAATGGCTGCACTTGTTTACGTGATCGAACTGACGCTTGAACGAACGGGCCACGAGAACGAGAGAGAGAGAGAGGAGAGCGGAGAAAAAAGCGAGAAGCCTTATCCAGGCAAAGCATCGAGAATAATTCCATAATTCCCGTAAAATAATGAAAACTTTATGAAAGTTACTAGGGTCGTTTATTTTACAGGCGAATAGACACTAATCGGCTATTCGAACGATTGACGTAAAAGGAATTTTACGATCACAGGTATATAGAAAAAAAAGCGCGTCTTTCCATTCTCCGAATGCACCAAACAGGTCCGTCATCATATTTTTGGATACGCCACGAGTCATTGACGACAAAAAAAATTACTCATCGATAGTATTATTGACGCTCAACAGAAACAATCGAAAGGGGCTTCTTGAAAGGGGGTCGTCGGGCGATCGCAGAATTCTCAACAATACAAGATTACTGAGAATGGGGTCGTGGCCGATAATAAAAGTCAATACGCGCGGGCCTCAACGAACCGAAGGGAGAGGGAGGAAGCTTTGTGAAAGCGAAATTAAAATCCTTTTTTTTTTATTTCATTGAGCTTGGAACGGGAAAAACCCAGAGTGACATGACGAAAACGTTTTAAGAAATCAAAAACGAATTTATAGAATGGAAATTTTACAGGTCGATCTCAGAGACGCTATGTGAAATTGAAAAAAAGTATCATGGCTTCAAGGACACGATGAGTTTTTTTTTTACTCCCTAATCGAGGAAAGCCATCGACCAGCGTCGACCTTCCCGATTTACGAACTGCTCCGCGCTTTGACAAAGAACTTTTTCTTTCATCATCCTTCCATGTAATGTGGAGAATAATAAAAAATAAAAAATCCACGAAATTGGCTCGATCCTCGAGGAATAAGTATGACGATGAAAGAAGAGAAATAGAATTTTCTTTCCGAATCACGAAAGAAAATCTAAATCAAAAGAGTCGTGTGTGACTCGAGCAAAACGTCAAACTTGACGAGTGCGTGGGCGAGTCGTGAAAAGAGAAGCCTTTTTCACTTGGAAATTTTGGCGGAAATAACAGGGAATTTGATGTATTTGAAGAGTTGGTATTTGGTACGGAAGATGGTTGAAATATGAGATGAATGAAAAATTAGAAAGATGGAAGATGCGCTCGTAGCCGACATGACGCACGACATGGGCACGACGTTGAGCAAAGGCTCGGGGAGAGAGAGAGAGAGAGAGAAAGAACGAGAGAAAAGATTCCCACATAGAGCCCGACCCGTCGAGAATATTCCACATGAACGTACGACTTTACGATTATTATTTCTCACGTATTTTTATTTAAATCCATGCAGTTCAGTTTACCAGATCTTAGAGAGACGCGACACCACCACTTTTAAGATTTAATATTCACTATTTCAATCACTTAAACGACAAGATATCACAGGAGCATTTACTTACGGTCGACGGTTGTTGTTTGTGAAGGCTTTCGCAATCTGTCGGTCTTACTCGGGGACTTCCGCAGCGGGGTATGTCTTGTCAAGTCAACGTCCGACGTGCGACTAACCTATGATTCTCCTGCTCCTACCTCTATGCACAATTTATTTAAAATGTTATCATTAATTTTGTCCTTTATTTTTTTCAATTGTCAAATGTCCTGAAACTTGCAAACGCGAATAAAAATTAATCGAGATACATTTTTCACCTCTAATTTGACTCGAATAGTGTCGACACATCCGACGTGATTTTAGCTGCTTCCGCACAACCAGTGTCAAATTCGTGTATCATTCGTAAAAAAAAAAACACTACATCCTATTTCTTGTCAAATGTGTATGTGTTTAAAAATACTTTATAATTTATTTGTACATTTTCGATAGAAAATTATCTGATTAAGACTTTTTTTGATAATTATTTTTGACTCATTAGTACTCGAAGTGACGTCGCAGCAGCTAAGAATTATACTTCATATTCAACATAGTAGACTGTACGAAATAACCTAAACCGATGATTTTTGTAGCAGAAGTATTTCTACGAATGAACGTAGAAACAATTAGATCGATAAAAAATTCTTCTATATTGTTAATAGAACCTTCAATGAGATACATTTTAATTTGCGCATTTTTATAATAAGAAATGTATCCTAAAAAAATACAACAAAGACCTCCGGTATTATAGCCAGTTCCCAGGAGTTCGAAGCGAAAAGGAACAAAAAGATCAGTCGTCTACAGTAACGGCATCGGTGTTTTAGACATCGTTCAGGCAACTGTCATTTTCCAAGTTCGGTGCCCGAGCAAAATATCAATCTCCACCTTTCTTAAATGCATAACAACATAACGATTTATCAGTGAAAATTGAGAATACGTGTGACAAAACCATTCAGGTTTGTTAATCTTCATACACTATAATATTTTACGATTTTGTTCTCTTTACTCCGCTTTTCTGTCAAATTCATTCGTCCACCAATTTCCTTTTACCAATTAATCTTTATTGTTTCTAACAAAAAAATTTATAAAGTAGATTTCTCGTACGAAATAATTTATTTGTAATGTATATTAAAATATTTAAATTTATCATCGTCAAATGTATAACGATAGTGACCGTTGCAGCTGCTGCAAAGTAAT
This sequence comes from Campoletis raptor, assembly GCA_948107755.1. Lineage (NCBI taxonomy): Eukaryota > Metazoa > Arthropoda > Insecta > Hymenoptera > Ichneumonidae > Campoletis > Campoletis raptor. The sequence goes on from OX403623.1 coordinate 23,541,821, forward strand.
ACAAGTTGGCCAATTATCTCATTAAAAAAAATTATTTTTCACTTTGCATTGTTATTGTTAAATTTGTTGAAATACTTTTTTAATAGTTCCACAAAATCGTACACTGTACTGTTTTATCCCTTAATTGTCATTTCTAATTTCATGTAATCCCTTAAAAAAAATTGCAAATTATTGTCACAGTAATTGATAAAAAGTATAAAATTATACAATAATTTATCATAAAATATGTTCCTTTTTTCTCTGTTATATAAAAAATGTCTGTTCCAAATTTACTATGTCAGCGTGATTACAAAAGATTAGTCATTTAGCCGTGATTCATATTATTAGTGTCGTTCTTTGAATTTTTCTGTTTTATGAGTACGATTCATGCCTTGTCGTAATAAATTCACCGATTAAAATTAATATTGTTACATTTTTTTATACAACTCTTTAGATTTTCAAATCTATGATTTCACTTTTGGTTCATGAACAAATATTTGCGATTAATTAATAAGTTATAAGCAAAAACAAAATCTTGAAGTATTTTTTAAATTCCTTATGAAATTTAAGTTCAATACTTTTTTTTACGACTGTGTTAATAAATTGGTTGAAATATATTTGCAGCATGGCACATAGTTCTCAACCGACGGGTTATGGGTCAACGGACCAACGAAACGACGTACCTGATGTGGGCTTCAGTCCCACTGAACTGTACAATCTCAGTGAAAATATCACAACAAATATTTATACAATAAATTCAAGCTGGCGAACTCTTCAACGATCTTACAATAATGTTGGAACGTACAAAGACAGTCAGGGCCTCAGGGATAAAGTGTAAGATTTGCTTGAATTTTCGTGGATTCTGTTCGATCGATATTGTGCAATTTAAAAGATTAATGAACTTGATTATTTGTAACTCAGGCATGTAACACAATTGAGTACCAATCAGGTGGTAACTCAAACCACTAAAGATATTGCAAGACTGACTGTACTTATGAGGCGAGGGGACAAACAGCTGAAATTGCAAATTGAAAAACTCACAGCTGATTTTGCAGATGCGCTGCAAAGATATTCTGACATGCAAAAGGTATCAAAATCGTTTGTAAAAAGTACAGTACATAAAAAAATAATATTTTTTTATTAGTAGAACTTTAATATTATTTTCGTATATAAAAAAAACTTGAAGCTATTCTAACTTTTCAATTTGAATGATCGGAATGTACCATAACGAGCATTTAAAACTGCAAGAATATTACAAACATAATAATATTCTAAGAGACAAGATTTTCCAAAGTCCTGATAATTTATAACGACGAAAAATTGATCGCAGTCCATCGCTGACAAAACAAAGAGACACATTTTAACATCGTCGAATAACGTGGACAACCACGTGGACGATGCGGATAATTCGGAAAAACAGAGTTTAATACAAGCGCAATTGGACGAAGAGAAAAGAGCCGAACAGAGGTCTGAAAGAATTATTTGAATGATACATTTATTTGTACTACAGTTTCAGAAACAATTGGAGAATCACGTACTCGTATTTTCAGGGCTCTCGAGTTTGATCATGGGCTTATATTGGAGCGTGAAGATAGGATAAGGCGGACCGAAGGTGAAATTTTGGATGTAAATCAGATAATGAGAGAGCTGAGTGTACTCGTTTATCAGCAAGGTGACATGGTTGGTAAGTAAAATGATTTAAAAAATCATAATTTTCTAATAGAATATTAATAATAAATAATAAATAGTCATTGATGTGTTTCATGAAAATAATCATTTTGAAAATTCGTTGATATCTTTGCAGACACTATCGAAAATAGTATCGAAAACGTTCATGGAAATGTTGAAGCGGGAGCTCAGGAACTCGTCAAAGCGAGCAATTACCAGAGCCAGTATCGGCGAAAAGTGTCCATTTTATTGTTGATAGCACTTGTCGTCGTTATCGTACTGACCATTATTCTAGTCACCAAGTTAAGTTAGCGCTTCCAGCCTTTGTAAACCCTCTTCCTGTCTCTCTCTCTCTCTCTATCTCTCTATTTCTATTTCTCTGTCCCCCCGTTTTTTACGTGGTCTACGAGGGTCGTCTCAATCTCTAAAGCTTTTTCATTCTCCCTAAATTCGCCCAACCTTCACTGGCAACCAACAAAAACTTCTGATAATTGTTGCTGCTCGCACAAAAATAATTCAAGAATAATCGCTTGCCTGTTATATCGTTTCCTGTTGTGTGATTTATCGTTCAATCGTTATTGTTAAATATTTAAAGTGGCCAAAGTAGTTTTTCTCTTTATTTTTTCTTTCCTGTACTAGTGTTTGTTGTAAATTTTTCAAACGATCTTGAGGCTGTGATCGTTTTGTACGAAAAAGCTAAAACGAAATGAGCCAATTATTTTAATGATTTATGCATGACAAGTCTCTTGTCCATGAGGTCGAGTATTTATTACTACGCTTCACGATGGAAAATCTTATTTTTCTTCCATTCTCCACGCAAAATTCGTACAGCGTATATGTTTAAAAAGAAAATACACGCTCCACGATTCAAGCAGCTTCGGTTAATTTATTGATTAATCTTTTTTTTTTTTGTCTTTTGCGAAAATCGGGTTCAGAATCGCCGTTTAAAGAAAAGAAATGACTTCGCTCGACTCCACAGAAATTTTTCAACTGCATTGGAGTTTCAAATACATTGATAATTTCATTAATTAATCCCATAGCGAAAGTCAAGTATCTTATTCCAAACAACGGAAATACGTTTGATGAAAATAGAAAGAAATCCGAAAAAAAAAGAATCCCTTAACGATTGAGACACCCAATTTGTGCGAGGCCCAATTCGATTATAATTGCTAACAATTAGGCATTCCAGATTCCAAAAGTCCATCAATACACTATCATTAAAGAACACCTTTCGTTCTTTATTTAAAACAAAGAAGAAAAAAAAGTAAATATAAACAACAATACCAATATTGTATATACCGCTAAATGAATATCGTTCCAAATAATTAAGATTGCAAACACTGGCACTAGGCAATTGTTAAATTGTACGCGAAATCAAAGTGATAATGTAATTATACTATTATATCAAAACTTACTAATGATAAAGTAAAGAAAACTAAATATTATCGCGGTGTGGAATTTTTTTTAAATTTAAGTCTACAACGTATAATTCGCCGATCTGGGGATTACACGAGACACGAGATTTCGAGAAGGTATTGTCGATGTAATAAAAAATGCAACGAGACGTATGTATTCATAATCCTTTATATTAACTGTATCTGTCGTCATATAAATAACTTGATTTTCTTAATGAAAACACCAGTACTAAAGTGATCTTAACAGCTTTATCGTCTGGCAGTCAATGCGTCTCTCAGTGAAGAATGAGTTCAAGGATATTTCTCACACAATATTCCAGTCAAAATTTTGTTGGAATCTATATTTTGCTTCTTCGTGAAGCAACAAAAATCTTTGAGAATTCAACCGTTTATGCGCTATTATGAATTTCAATTGTGAATATTATATTATTCAATTTTATTGAAAAAAAAAAAAAAATTGAATTGAACATTTTTAATTAATTTTTTATTTTCTTGGTCATTTTAAAGTTATTTGTTAGAAAAAAAAGTCCTCAAAAGCGACAAATTTATTTAAAATATTTCTGTATTCAATTTTTGATTGGAATTCATGCGCAAAATATATTGACAGAGTCTTTCAATCCTCACGCGATAACAGCATGTGAGTACACATATTACTAAGATTTAAGATTATCACCATACTTATGATCGTCAGTGGCAAGATTCTGCGGATACAGATTTGTGGTCGTAGTATCAAAGTTGAAAAAATAATAATAATAATCTTAAAATTCGCTGAATATAAAACACGATATATAGGTACTATATTTATATATAGATATGTATATTTATATATATATATTTATGTATATATAAAACATTGAGCTTCGGACGGAAGACGATTATTCATTTGGGTATTATAAATATATACTGCAATGGCGATAAGCCCACCGAACTATACTCGATCTATTATTATAATAAACGAACTAAATGAATGCAGATAAGAAAAATGCTCTGCGTCGCAATGTTCTCCCTCTTGTTATTCTTGCTCAATATAATTCGATACGATATTTTTATCGCAATAGTTTGAAATAACGTCAACAGTCTCTCTCTCTTACGCGAATGAAAATCACAATATTTTCTCGACTACTATTACTTTTTTCTTTTTCTTCCATAAATCGTCTCAAGTCTTGAGTTTACTCTGCGGCTGCGGTCGCCGAGCTTTTATCCTGGCTTGCAAAGTCAATAAAAGTCCTGCTAGGACATCGTGATTTGGCAACTTTTTTGCGAACAACAAACGCTTCACGGAATCGTCGTACGTCATGAGAGCGACCATATTTTGTAACAAAAAACCTTGGCAATACTCCAAAAGTTGCGCCGCGTTATACACCTGAGGAAAAATAAATATATTGCGTAAAAAAAGGAATGAAATATATGAAATATTCGGAGATTTCACTTTTACAGAAGTGGAGAGAAAGTTTTACCTTCGCGTGAATATAAGTCGAAACAATATTGTCCAGATCAACCATCGCTGAACACTGAGCCTCGCAAAACCGCAAAAGACCATCGAGCTGGAAAAAATTTGCAGCTGCCATCAACTCCAATACATCGCTCTGGTTCACTTTCAGAGTTGCACAACCTCCGTGGTACAAAAATTCCATGACCATCTGGAAATTCAATACAAAATGGTTTTACAACGTCCAGAATCCACATTTTACGAAAATTTGAATATTAGACGAAAATATTTTAAAAAATAGTAATTAACCCTTCATGAATTTTTAAGAGTTTTACTAAATTGAAGTTTTAACTGGCAAAATCGATTATTTATTTACTTACTTGGAAAATATGATATCTTATATCATTGATCTGTACAATTGGCGGATTGCCTTCGCACAATTTTGAGCTGAGCATATTCCTGAATCGAGGTGACGAAGTAACGAGAACGATTTTATGGCCGTAAAAGACTCTGCCCTCGACCCGGAATTGTACGTCACTTAGTTCCGGATTGTTGACAAATTTAGGATCGATTCTCGAGCCACTTGACAATGTCGTGTCTCTTATGGGTTTTATGGGTTCCCATCCAAAGCACGTACAGAATATGTCTGCCAAAAGGAGCGTCGTGCCTTCCTTCTAAAATCCAAAAAACACGTTAAATGTTCAAACATCTCGGTACGAAGTAGGCGAGCCAAAAAAAAATATTACACGCAACAAAAATATTACCTTGCTATATCGGAATATGTTGAACAACAAGGGAAGACATTCTTGAACGAATTGTGTCGAATAATCGTCGGGACAAACTTGTAGAAAATCTTGAAGTAATTGATCGATTACGGAGTCGATTCGCATCTCATGAGCAATCGATAAACTGTGCATCCAACAGTGTAAAGTCCATCCAACTCGAAGACCCCGCAATTCCATCGTAATATCTATTGATATTTGAGACAAAAAATTCTATTGATTTACGATTGTCTTCTACAAATATGAGTTTTGTTCCGTACATTTGAGAAAGTTTTACACGTACACTCAGAGTGAAAATGTTAATTTTATTAGCTGTTGAATATTCAGTAAATTAAAAATATCCAGCGATCGTTGAGACTTTGCAAATCTTGATTCTTGATAACAATGGAACAAGAAGTTTTTGGTAACTTAGTGAAAGGAAAGATTATTGAACAAATAATCATTTTTTTACGTCCGAAATATATTTGTAGATTGATTCATAAGTGAATGTTTCTAAGGTATTTACGATTTTGTGATTCTAAAATTTTTGAACATTCTCAAATGCATGTTCTTTGTGAAATGATCAAAAACAAAAAAAAAAATATAGACAATGAACAACTGACCCAAGTGATTGCTCTCTGCACTGTGATACATAGCCTCCTGCAGTGCTTTGCTCTGAGTTTTGTTGAAAACTGGTTCTTTGCCTTCTTTACGAGTACCTCGTCCGTCTGATGGTTGATGTTGTTGCTGTTGACTCGTACCAGCATTTCCCTCTGCCAATATTTCCTCCAACGAGAGCACTTCCTTCTCGCCACGTTTCGCAGAGAAATTCAAAGGATGAGAAAGAAGCTGATGCAGACAGCCTCTCTGTCCGTGGGCGGTTGCGACTGATATTGCACTATTTAAAAAAAATTGTATTAATAATTATTACGTAAATAATCGACTTTGGACTAATTTAATGATAGGTCTGCTAAGACATCTTTAATTTACCTGTAACATCCACGCTGAGCGGAGCCAGAATAACAGAAAGTATCTTTGATAAGAGTAGAGAGAAAAGGTTGTGCGCCATGAGCAAGTAGAAGAGCGACCATTTCATTATTTCCGGAGGCTGTGGCGGCTTGCAAGGGGGTAACAGTGCATTTGTCTTCACTGGGTTTGGCACCGCCTTCAACGGAGGCTCCGCGTTCCAAAAGAATTCTGGCGATGTTACAATGGCCCAAAAGAGCAGTGTACGTAAGGGCAGTCCAGTGTTGTGTCTCAGCGTTGAATCCACTTTGCGTATTATTTGCAGAATTGCACGGAGACGATGCCCCGTTCGTTGGATTAGGATTTGGACAATTTTTACCGGTGGGAGTGTTGAGCATCGATGGACTGCTGGGAATCCGGTTACCAGGACTTCCACCGGTTGGAGGAGATTTAACTGGAGTTCCCGAAGTTTGACTGGTCGGTGGAGCTGGACTTTCCACGTTAACATCCGCCCCGGCATCGAGAAGCGCCGTAACTCCAATTTCATTGCCATTCATGCATGACAACATCAATGCTGTGAAACCACTGTCATTAACTGTATTTATTTTTGTCGAGGGAGGAAGCAACGGAAGAGCTTGCGATATTAAATCCGGTCTTCCGCTGGTCAACATCTTGAATGCCATGTCCAAAGTGAGTCGACGCACGTATTCAGCATCGTCTGTGCGTCTCGAACAAATTGTCACGTCTTCAAACCTGTCAAAAAATTATTTCATTAGCTTCCAAATATTTTAATTTTATTATTTTTCTTAAAAGTCCTTTTTTTTTTCTTGCTCGAGTATTTAACCAAGGCCTACCGAGTCTGGGAAATCCATTGAGAAAACAATATTTTTTCAGTAAAAAAGAGTTATTTGTAATATATCCTTTTCTGTCTTTGTGTCTGATGTATCGATTTAAAGAAATATAAAAACTGTTAGATTATATTTGAATATATATTATCAGAAAAAAACTCTAGGTGACTAATCCTCGTGTACGGCAAAACCGGTCCTTGATATAATTCAATGTTCAAGAGTTAATTTGGAATTTAATGAATTTTGAAGGCTTACGCGACAGGTCTGACGGGACAATCGACACCTGGTAATAAAAGCCTCGCTGCTTGACTGATATCATCGTGATCGACGCTGAGAGCATGTCGGTGTTCAGCGTGGGCCGTGGCAACTCTGAGCCATTCTACCAACGGTGGCAAAACCACATAGGCACGCTCATAAGCGAGCTCTTGAATTCCAGAACCTCGTTCCCCGTGTTCCAACTAAAAAAAAAAGCGTATACACAAATTTTGTCTTGTAATATGCGAAAGAAAAAAAAAAATGAAAGAATTGGTAAACATCGAACGTGACATCAGTAATATCGAATATTGATCGAGCCATTTCGTACCTGCGAACATCTCATGTAATAAAATAGAGCGTTCAAGGACTTTGTTGTCAGTGGTACGGGACATCGGCCAGACTGGGCAACCTTGGAGATGAGATCGAGAAGCTCGGGCATCGAACCTACGCAGGTTGTAAGAAGAGACGGTTCGAGAGTTGAGCCCGGTGGTTCACGACCGCTACGAGATGACGATGTCGAACTCAGCGAACTTACACTCGCCCACCTTGGCATCGCTAATGCACCTATATACATATTTTATAAATATACAAGACTTACATCAATTTTTATAAACACAGGTGTAAACTTTATATAAAGGATGTGACAGTTCAAACGTTTAAATTTATAAAATTTCATTTGAGACCGAATTTCCAATCGAAAATGTCTTATCTCAATTGAAAAGTTATCAATTTTCAAATTTGATAAATTAACGCCCTTAATCCTGCCAGAGATACAGCAAAAATGTTCTACAACGAAAGGAAATTTTCAACAAAAAAGTCATTTTTCAATCTTCATTACTTAAGTGATAAAAATGGATTGAAAAAACATGGTAAACGTTCTGCTTTTATGTAACTCTCGAAAACCAGTTTCGGACCGTTTTCAAAACTCAATTATTAAAGATAGAAAAAATATGCCAGCAAAAATATTTGTCGATATTTAATAACTTGACGTTTCCATTAAAAAATGATATTAAACATTTCTCCTTGAAATTCGGTCCAAACCTGTAGGTTAAAAATTGATAATTTAGCATGGAATATCCTGTATATAAAGATACAAAAATGATATAGAACCGTAGGTGTTACAGGATCGTTAGAAAATTTAATGATAATAAGAAAATAGTGAGAGATAAATTTGAGTGGGATATACGGCGACGATCGTAAAAGAAAACTGACCTGAAGCTATTCGGCCAGCATTCAAATGCGCGTAAGGTTGTAAAAGACCCCACAAATCGCCGCTATTCGCAATTGCGTGTTCGAGCATAGTTGCGGTTAGTGTCGTGTGCTGTTCGCTCGGCACGCACTGCAGCAAAATTTCTTCCAACAAATTCTCTATACCAGCAGCGAGATACACCGCAGCATACTCGTGTATCATACGCCCGAGTTTAACGTCCGACATCCAACGTAAAAATCTACCAACCGGCAATTGAAGTCCCGATCGCGAAGCTTTTGACTGCCGCAACTGATCACCGGAGACCGCGAACATTGCAGCAGCCCGGAGACAAGCCTTCGTTGTTAATAAAACAATATCATTATTTTTTAGTTACATTCGTGATTAAACTTTTAAATGATTTGTACAAATTAATCAGTTCTTATAAACGTACAATTTTTTTACCATAAAACTTTAAAAAATTATTATTTATAGATAATGTTTATTAGAAAAAAAGAAATGATAGTCCTCAGGATTAAAAATTGCATAAAACTGCATTCTTGCATAAAACTCAAAAAAAAATTATTATTAATCGATGAAGTTTATTTTAAGAAAAAAAAAATTGATAGTCCTCAGGATTAAAAACTGCATTACCTTCGTACACGAGTCCGCGAGTGCAGGACAAAGTACAATTTTAAAAGCGCTGTACACCTCGTGTTTACTGCAGAGTCCTAAAGGTTTCGACAATCTTTGAGTCTCTCTACCAATGCGAACGAGTGCACGTTGCAAAAGATACGATAGCCTTGGTATCGTTTCCATAGAAACTTGATCCATGTGCTCCCTCGTTCTACCGTTTTGTAATACTCGTAAGACGTCGTGATGGGTCCAGGGTAATTGTTGAAGCTCGACCAGCCGATTGTGCGAATCAACCCATACAAATTCATCAGCGCTCGTTACATTTGTATTTATCGTTTCGAGGCTCGAGTGTCTCATTAGACGTCTAACCGCGGGCTCGGAGCTCTCGGAACCGCTTAACGATGAATACGTCGAGGTTGAGGTGTGCGAGCGCATCGTCAATTGTTGAATTGCCAATTTAATGTCCTCTAATCCTGAGCCCGACCAGGGGACCTGCAACTACACATTTTATTACTCGTTAATCACAATTGCAAAATCTTATTACTTCGTTATTCAATCTAATTTATTATTTATTACTAATCCATTCATATTTTATATTTATATTTTTATTTTATTTAGTATTTATTACTGATCTTCAAGATTAAAGATACATTAAAAGTTTGAACCAAAAAAACGTTGAATGGAATTGAAACAGCGTAAATTCCATTTATCGCCTTATTTGATTAAACTGATTATATTTTCGAGATCGAAGTGACATTTAAAACTCAAAAAATCGACGCAATTTCCAAATCGTTAACTTTAATTGTAGAATCTTACGAATATTTCATTTAGAAATAATTATACGGGAACCGCACCTCGCCCAACCGTATTTCCGGTTCAGAACAGGAAGCCCAAAAAAATGTCTTGACAGCCAAAGTTTCAGTCTCTGGCGATTGTAAATTTTTCAATACGTTTTAATGAGTGTTATTTACAACAATAATCGATGATTTTACGTTCTGAACCGGAAATAGTCTGTTTTTTTGCAGTTATTTTGAATTTTCTGAGCACATTTTTTTCTAATAAAATAGAGTGACGTTTTTGAAAGCTAAAACGAGATAAATGATAGAAAAAAAGAATGGAATTTACGAATCCTTGACTTTTACTGCAAAATGTTGTCAGTGTATCATTTCATAGATAAAAAGATGGTGTTCAAGGTCAACGTGGAGTCGAGATAAATAGAGAAAGAGAAAAAAGGTGGGACGTAGGATTGAGTGAAAAAAAAAACCTTAGCAGGCGTAGCTCTGTGCCTGTTGCGATTCTGGCCATTTCTATTTCTTCCGTTTCTCTGTGTAACGGAGGCGGAGAGTCTATCGTCTTCAGGAACGGCGTTTAACTGTTGGGGACTGTGGGTTCTGTGATGACGATGCGGCGGCGAACTTCCGCTCGTATGTCCACCGGTATCGGACATACTCGCGTGTCCAGACGAACGATTCTCGTCCGAGGAGCTATTACCCGTACACTCGATTATAGGCCTCCTCTGAAATTAAATAAGTGCCCTCAGTAAAGAAAAAAAAAAAAAACAAGATAAAAATCTCAGTCTATCATTTTATTTTATTTACAGGATTTTAAGGTCATCGGAAGGTCGAGAGAACAGCGAATGATTGGAGGCAAATTAATATCGTATTAAGGTTAGAAATTTGAGGTCATTTTGAGGTCATTTTGAGGTCATCTTGAGGTCATCATGAGTCAAAAGAAAAAAAAAGTTTATTTCTATTTCCAATGAAAATTGTTCGATATTTGAATGATTCGTACCTGAAGAACTCGCAACTCGTGGAGACTCAAATGATGATGCTGCGAATGATGCGGATGATGAGGCGTCGGTGTTGGTGCGACGCTATCCGTGTCCCTTTCCGCTACCATGTGAACCATGTTGTGAACTCCCGACTTAACTCCCGTTTCCGGTGACTCTTTGCTGTAAGACGAACAGTATTGTTGCTCTCTTACGACGTTTCCACTCGGTCTGCAAATCATTCCAAAAATTGTCACCATTTATTCTCCTTCTTTATACAAAATTCAATCACTTTTTCCTACTCAACTATTTCTTTAACAAATTTGAGGCAAGCCATTCGGTCAAAAGATAATCTTAAAAAATTGATAACTATTTTATTTTTGAGATAAAAATTTACACAATTATTTAACAATCGTTACAGATGTTTTCGTAAAAAAAAATATTCAATCAACATCGAGACGAAATTATTTATAATAAGCGTTAGGATTATCGAGTTTACTGAAAAAATAAATATCAGGGCGTTATTACACTTAAAAAAAAAATATTTTTTATTCTCGAATAGACACAAGATCGAGCAGACTGAAATTATAGTGTTTTGCTATATGGCGAGTAACATTACTTTACATTCCAAGGGCAATTAATTCGAAATGCCGTGTTTTGAGATCCACGAGATAGCGCACATATCCAATGTTTTCAAAGCGTATGTTGCTGTCAGTGAATGGAAAATAAAAAAATATAAACTGCGAAACGAGGAGCGGCACTTACGAATATATCGCATATCGAGTTTATTTACATCAGACACTTTCTGTCCGTTACCCGATCAAATGTAGATCGAGGCGAGAGCTTCCCTATATTTTACTATTTATTTACTGATGTGTTTTACGAATTTTCACGCATGTGGCCGAAAATTAAATAAAAATTTCGGAGAGTGCAAGTTGTCTCGTGATTTTCGGTTTTTTAACCCTTCGAGCGATGCTAAGATTTTTACGTCATCCCAACGTTTTTTTTCATTCATTCATAAATTCATACATTCATAAATGTGGTAAAAAAGGTCATTATTTGTTAATTGCAAAAATAGCTCCTAAAATTAAAAAAAACATCGAAATAAATTCAGAAATTTCGTAATTTTTCATTTTTTTAAATTCATTTTCTACCAAATTGTAATAAACATCGAAATGTATTTTTTTATTTTCACAAACTCAATGCACTCCATTATAATTTTACAGAATTTTTAAGAGCCCTAAGAGTGTCATTTTCCATTACACATCTGTCATAGGGAGTTAAATCTTACGGTTTCCAAGATATCGAAATGAAAGTTTGCTAAGAAATGGATGGAAAGACAGATTTGACAGGAATAAAAATAAAACAGATATTTCAATATACTACTCTATTCGTTTTATTTTTTTCGGGAGAAAAAACGAAAAAGATTTCGCGCACTTTTTCGAGACAAGTGATAATATTTAAAACTGCTGTCAAAACGCTGTACAAACACACGTTTCATAAAGTTTTTCGAAATAAAAAATAAATAATGTCCTTGTCATTTCGTTTGAATTACCCTCTGAGTCTCCATTGTTGAACAAAACTCCAATCAGCACGAAAACCTGTTGTGTCACCGGGCAACGACCAATAATCGGCGATAAGAGTATCGTCCTCTTCAATTCTTAAAACATCTTCGCGACTCGGTGTTACTTTAATGATTATTTCCCGCTGAGAAAGATGATTGAATGGTATTTGTGATTCGAATTCGTTGTGCGATAACGAACAATTGTTAGGATCGGTAAAATCGGTACGATCGTCACGAATTATCGACGGATCATCTTTAGACATAGTCGATAGATCGTCGTCCGGGAAGTGATTAGTATCGTCGGAAATACGGTTCAACGACCAACTCGATGAATCGAGGGTTTCATCGAGCGATCTTTGGTCGTTGCACGACGATAACGGTCTCCGGAGTACGACACCACTTGTTTTATTGTTTACGACATTGTTCTCTCCTTTATCACGATTTTCTTCCACCTGATCGAACGACCTTTGACTCGTACAACAACTCGGAATACCGTAAACATTTTTTTTATCATTCGATCCCATAAATTGCGGATTTTCGTTCAAAGCTGATTCTCGACATTCCGTATCTCGGTTCGAGCTCAATTGTTCACCGAAATAAATAACAACTTTGTTATTTGCGTCTCTTTCGATTTTTGTCTCTGTCCAATTGTCACGTGATTTTATTTCATTTGCACATTTTTTATCCACGATACCGTTCGATGTTTTTACTATTTTTTCTGTCTTTACAAAGTCACGATTATTCTCGACGTCCTCGCGACTCGAAGAAATACTATTTCCTCGTGCAAAATCTTGTCTCGGTCTCGGTGAATCGTCCTCGAGAGTCGACGAATTTTCGTAATCGTCGATTCTCGTTGCTTCTTGCCACTCCTTCGTAGGCGTACGCTTTACAAAGGGCATAGCCCTACGAAGTATAAAATTCGTTCTATCCATGCAATCTTTTTTTTCCACCCTATCAACCATTCGGCAATCCTTCAATTCACGACAAATGTTACACTTGCAATGTTTATTCTCTTTACGCTTGCAATCGAGTAGGCGTTTTCCCGCCAACATTTCAGACTCTCGATCCAACAGATTTCATTGTTGAGTTTCACTCGACACACGCTTCAGCAAACATGGAGAAAATAATTATCCTCTCACACACCGAAAAAAAAAACGAATAAAATACTTGTCGTTTATATTTTTCAACACATAACCTCGAATTCGACGTAAATTCGAAAAAATCGAAAGAACAAAATCTGTTGATTTGGGAATCAAGAACGTATTACAATCACTACCGAATCTTTGTCACTAAAACACATGGCGGACATCGCTTCACTCGATACTGTCGAAAAAAAAAATTAAAAAAAATAAAAATAAAACACTTCACGATTTATTGGCCATCAATTCGTTTTATAGGAAAGAATTAGAATTTCATTATCGACGAATTTTTCAAATTCTTCAATACACCCAAACTTTAGATATTTTCATATAATTTATTGAATTTTATGACCGAAGAGAGCGTCGCCGGTGTCTCGAAGTCGTAGCGACGTAAACATGTGACTGAACTGGCGTGTCCGTGGGTTTCCTGTACATCAACCGGGTGAAACGTGTGTACTTCCTCCGGGAGAAACGCGGGGCACTTGAAGCACACCTTCCACCATCTCTCTTCCCCTCTCCCTCCTCCTTCGTCATAGAAAATCTCGTTTTATCCACTCAGTGAATTTTCCCTACTTTACTTTTTCCATTGTTTCTTTCTTCGCCTTTTCTCCTTTCCTCGAAACACGTAATCACTGATACCACGAAATATTTGAGCGAAAGATGAGAGAGAAAGTAGGAGAAAAATTTATCAGATCGAATTAAAATTTCGTTTGACCTCCTTCGAGCCAAAAAAAAAAAAACAAAAACATCGGAAGATTAAATTTTTAGATTCTCGCATTAAAATACGATCGAGTCCATTAATTTAAATCTAAAAAATCAAAAACGACATTTACTGTCGTTACACTTTACGAAAGTTCGTTTATTTCTGTTTTGACCTTCATTTTCAAAGTTCGTCCAATCCGGAAAATGCAAAAAGCAACAATCAACATTTGCCTCGAGAAATAAAATCACGTGGAGGTGTATTACGAGTATTATGACAAAAGGAGTTGAAGAGAAGAAGAAAAAAAAATTCAGAAAATTATGAAGTATGGGTAGAGCAGTAGAGTGGACAGTGGAGCGGTTTCGGGAGGGATTTCCGGTGCCCATCCCACATCCTATACACGAATAAGATACTGGACTGGTCTTTCCAACCCCTGCCAAGCTGCGTGACGGCATTACAGTCCTTCCTATACAATCGTTAACCGTTGTTCTCTCTTTTATTTCATTTTCTTTTTTTTTTCTTCCATTCATTCATTTGTCATTCATGATCCCGGTGGAAGTGTGTATTTTATTTTATTATAAAAAGTGCAACCCATGAAAAATTCACACGGTTCGAATTTACCCAAAAATTTGTAAATCATCGTAAAAAAAAAAAAAACCTCCAACAAATTTCGTAAATTCTCCGAAAGAAATATACATCAACGTCCATTATTTACAATAAAAAAAAAGAAGGAAAAGAAAATCATTTTTAAAAAAGTGAATTTAATCAAAAAGTTGCGGCGTACTGGCAGTACGGAAGATTCTCAGGTGCACGAGGATCGGCCCTTTCCGGTAGTCGCTAATGCTGTTTTACAGCCTGAATGAAGATTCCAAAGAGAATTTCCCAAGAGGCGAGTATAGCTGCCGGATGAATAGAACGAGGAGAAGCTGTGTTTGCGTGTGCGCGTGTACACTTCCGCGAAATAAAAAGAAAGACGCGCGCGGTAAACTGGGTTAGAGCAAGGTTAATATCTTTTGCTGTGGCGGTGCTGTTGTTGGAACGTTGTGGAAGAAGAATATTTTCAAACACATATAAACATATATATATATATGTATAGACGAGGAAGAGTCCTTACTCACACCTTGTAAGCCATACGATTGGCTCGTGTCTTAACGTATACGTACAAACGCTTATATATTTTCATAATATATACATAGAAACTGAAGAGAAACGAAAATGATCGCGTGTACAAGATTGCTAACGCATTTGCTCCCTTCTATCGCTCACTCGAATGTATCCGAAACGGCTCTATATCGACGACTCGGCAACTTACAATTTCCTATACGTTCTTCCACCGCTTACAGTTATACTCGATGCACTTCTCTCACTGCATCGATTGACTGTGTACAGTAATTTCTTCCTCGTCCTAAGCAATGTATACAACTGCCTTCCCATACACGCTGCGTAGATGATTATTACAATTATCTTTTCTTTTTTTTTCTTTCTTCCGATATAATCGCTTTTATTCGTGTTTTATTTTTTATCATTTTATTCTGTATATTGCTGCTACGAATCTTCATACAATTTCGTTAATACGAAATTCATCATTTCATCTTGTCACGCTTTTTTTACACGTCGATTTTTTATTTTTAAGCGTATGACTTTTGGCAAAGCTCGAAAAAAAGGTTGGAAAATAGACACGACAAAGGGTCAATGAATCCAAAGAGTGAAGATGAATCCAAACAACATTTTATTGATCTACAGAAATTACATTTCTTTCGAGCAAAAAAAGAATTTGTGTCTCATTGTTGTTATTATTATTCTTTTTTTTTTTTTTACGAATTTCGCACTTAATCTTTGTCCTCCATACACTGAGAGACAGAATTGTCCATTTAATCAAAAATCTCATAAAATAATTACAATTATTATAACGTTACTCATTCTGATCGAAAACGCGATGTTTCGACAACGAATTCTTAAAATATAATAAAAATTGATATCAATCCGACGATTTTTTTTATTATTTTTCAATGTAACAAATTTAATTTCAACGAATAAATAACTCTATCCGTCAATCGTACGGTATATGCGTGTATTTTTTATTATTATTAAAACCTATATTATTGTGATCATAACGGCGTAACTATATAATCGTTTCTTTTAATCAATGCCGTAACGACTGGCGAACTCACCGCAACTAATGGCGGAATGAACTACTCGTGAATTAGCCTCCGAGGGCAAACGAAAGTTCAAGGTGTGTATATGTGTGTTTGTATGTATAATGCTGAGACGAGAGTGTAAATTTGTGTGTGATTGTTGTTTGTTTGTTCGTTTGTGTGTACATTGTCTGTGTTCACGGTGCGAAACTCCGCTGATGAGTTTTGTCAAGGGCAAGTCGGAGAACGTCTCGCCTACTTGGCACGAGACATCCTCCTCGTTAAACTCGAAATATTTCATTGTCGATTGTCGTACGCGTGTTCTGAACATTTTTCTTTCTTTTTTCTATTTTTATTGATGCACTCGGTTCGCTCGTTTTTTTTTTTCATTTCGTTTTCAAAACACGGGCCCATTCCATTGAATTTGACACAATTCATTCATCGGGGGTAAGAAAGAAAAAAAATGCTTCGAAATCATTCATTCACAAGCACGAATGTTGGTCCCATAATATTTATAAGCATGAAAAAAGAGCGAAAGTGACTTAAGAACTGCCGAGTCGTACAATGCGTGAAATGCGAAGGAAAAAAAATAACACGCTAGAACTAAAATTCTCGTCTTCGGTACGTGAGGTATGCGCGTGCTAAAGTCACTCAAGCCAGTGAACTGACAGACTCATCTAACACGATGAACGACTGTAAAATCAGTGATCAACCGACCGTACAGTCGTGTCCAAAATGTTGTAATTTAAAAAAACATCCTTCTAAAGTCAGTAATATTGTTACTCTAACGGAAAATCCAGAGATACTTGTGAGTTGTACAAAAAACATCATAATATTTTCAAAACTATTTATTTTTACCAACACTGTAAACAATTTAAATACTGAGCAAAGCTGACACGGGTCTTACAGACCCATGATTCCTTGAAGGGTAAATGTATTTGCACGAAATGTAAACAAAACTGACACGTATAGATCTGACGAAATAGAGATGCGAGAGAGAGATAAAATCGAAATCGAAACTTTTCGATACAATGGATCACGAAAGAAAATGCAAGTGTGTATAAAACGTGGTGGTGAGTGAATAGGGAATCTGGCCGGATAAGCAACCGGGTACTAGGTACAGGTGCAAGTACGTCCCTGACCTACAGAACAAACGAGCCGAAGGAAAAGGTAAAGTAAGAAAGAGGAACGGAAGTTGAAGAAAGAGAAGCGTGGCGCTGCGATCGCACTAAATATAGCGCGATACCCACAAACGCATATTATAAAAGAGCGTTTACGTGGAATAGCTTACAGATGGCGCGCGCGAGTAGACCATTAGCCTAAATACGTTTACGGTATGTTGAATGTTGATTAAACTCGTCGTAGCCACAACGAGAATGCAATTGCTATATATAAAACCTGCTAAAGAAGGGATAAGCGAGTTTGATACTAGCAACAGGTACAAAAACACACATACACATTCTTCCGAGCACAAATCACATTGCCCCGTACGTATACAGATACGTTTCTCACAATCTCGTTCAAGCCTATTATCCATTATCGCGATCGCCTCGTTCCCAGATATCGCATTATATGCTCTTTCCAACCTTTCAACGCGAACGTGCTTTCATACACTTTCGGATAGCTAATTAAATTCGTAGACGCGCCGCGACTCAAGGAAAGTTTTGACTTTCGGTGAACGTACCTTCGTTATAGAAAAAAAAACGAAGCTCATCAGTTTCCTGCGAAACGTACACACTGAGCTGTACATTTATTATTATTTTTTCGTACGTACATATTTTTCGTTCGTATGGTACACGCGACTCGACTCTCTTTTTCACACGGAATTCTCTTTTTTACTTCCATATATACATTAACGTATATTATCTCCTCTATTTATCACATATATATGTATATATTTGACGGGTACAAAAAAAATGTTCATTTTTGTCCAGATTCTCCTTTCTTTCTAAGCGGAACGAAAAATCTGTAGACGATAGCGTATAATTGCTCAATTCTCAATTTCAAGACGCGATACTTTTATTTTTCCTGACGAAATTACCTGCAACGAAAGATTCGAATAAAAGTCATTCCTGACTATTGCATTGTAACGAAAACAGACAAAAACATCGAGAATAAATTATTTCTTTACGAATAGGAAAAAATGTCTCGATAATTAGCCGAAAAATGGTGCAGTTGTCTATTTTTTTTTTTTTTTTCACCAAAAATCCTTATAGAAGTTAAATGAATAAAATTTATTCAAAAAATATCTAGCCATATTAACATCAATTCGTTTGGTGCCCCGGAAGTTTGTTGGTTTGACTATTTCTTTTCTCAAAATTCCCAAACCATTTTGTCTTGTTCCAAATATATTTATTTCGAATAAAATTTCTTTGATCCATCAAAAAATGGTTTTCAATGACGTTTTTTTTTGTTTCACGCTTGTTTCGTATTAACGAGCATGTTTACACGAGCAGTGCACACACAATTTCTATTTTATATACGATTGTTCTTGTGGATCGTATAAAAGAGAGTACAACGTACGCGTGTGTCTCCGTGGAAGCGCGACAATGAAATTCATGGAACGCGCGAGAAGGTGAAATCCTGACGAGAAGTTGTGATAATAATTGAGCTCCGTATACAGATTTTTTTATGTACATACGAATGTACAGGCATATGAAAAGAAATTTATATTTGTATATCTGTATTTTAAGTGCGGTTTTAATATAGGCCATCCCACGTTAGATCAACTACCTGTTATTTAACCGTTATTTCAATAAATTCAAAGTTGCTCATTCAAAAGTTAAAAGCGAGTCTAATAACGGGCTTTTTAAAGTCTTTTATCGCTCGGGAATAGTAGGTGTTAAAAGAGAGGCGTACTCGGTTTGTCAGTGATCGTGATGGAGCTAAAACGCTCATAATTCATGAGCTCGGACAATACTCCCGGCTTTCGTCACGTTCACGAATAAAAAAAAACTTAAAAAAACAAACGTTTACCACGGTTTACCATCCGACGTCAACACTCAGTCAAATCATTCCAAATTGATGAATATCTGATTATCAAAATAGAAAGGTTTATAGTGAAAAAAAAAATCAAAGAAAGTGATTTTGACGTTTAACTCTTTGAACTAAAACCATTTTTTTTTAAATTATTCACGATTCCTGGGAGATCCATAAATGTAGAAACATATGAACATGGAAATGGCAATTTTTTTGAAATCTCAATACACTGTAAAGAATTTTTCAGAATTTATTCAAAATCATTGGAACGACGGTGTTTTCGGTTCACAAAGTAATAAAAGTAGAAAAAAATGTACGGTTCAAAGAGTTGATAGAATAATAGAAATTATTTGAATTTGTATTTACTCTTTTTCCATTTATTTCGAAAGAAATAAAAAATGACTAGAACAAAATATTTTTTTGTAAATCATCCAATTATTTCGTTGAATCTTGAAGAGATAAAATCTCGAGCGAAATAAAATAGAAGAAGGCAATATTTTTGAATTATTTATCTATACAAATTAAATTCGAAGGTTTGCCAACGAAATACATGTTTTATGTAGATATTAGTCGTGAGGAATACGAGCGATGGTACACCAAGATTTCATTCAACATCTCTACGTGTGTATATATATTTGTGTACACATCGTGAACGTGTTTTCGTGCAGATTGTCGTTGGAATGGATATCGTTTGTCCCGATCGAAGGATCTCGAGAAGAGCACACGATAGTTCGTGTGTCGAGAGCATCGTGGCATGCCACGCCATAAAACAGATTCGTCCTCCACAGGACTATCAGAAGAAAAAAAAGAGCAAGAGAGAGAGAGAGAGAGAGGGGGATAGTGACACGTATACACACGAGAGTCACCCACATTTCTTATTAACGAGCTAAGGCTTCAGGGCCTCGGAAAGTATCGTACATAACCAAGAGCGTGATTCGTCGTTGTCGATAGAAAGTCTACAAGCTCTGAATATACCGATGTACAATTTACGAGAAAACATGTTGCACCGAACCAAAAAATATTCTTTTGTTTCCCACCCAACCAACAATCCAGGGTCACAAGCTGAAGATTTTTAAGAATACGTTTCAATTAAAATCGATTTTTTAAATCAAAGATTTTAAAGTTCAGAATTTATGGTTAATAAATGACAAAACCATATGAAATATCGTTTAATCGATTCGTTTTCATACAGAAATATGAATCAATTGAATTTCAAGAATCGATCCTGTTTTTTGTTCTTTTTCAAATTGACTCTCATTGAATTAATTTGAATCAATTTTTTCCAGACAAAATCATATTCAACCATAAATCAAATTATTTATTTAAATTGACCAAATTATTTCGATTTTATCAAAATTTACTTGATTTTCTATTTAAACGATTGAGGTATTAAGGACCGAACAAACTTTTGAATGTTTCCACATTTTTTCTAACGCACTAACTCGTGTTGTTAATTGTGACGACGAATCGAAATGACTCGAAAGCGGAGGCTTTGAAAATATCCGGTTATATGAGGCTCCTTGATAACGTATTTTGTATATAATAAAAATAACATTAAATCATCATTTTTCATAGTGAACTCGATGATCGAAATAACTGGTTTCAGAGCGACCTGTCAGTCTCGTTCATTTATCTCAAAAACCGTTGTTTTAAAGATAAAAAAAAAAGATTTTTCGTTCATCAGCAAATGGAACTTTTGTTTGTTTCGAAATATCAATAGTTTCCAGAGCAGAATATACGAATTTGGTGAAAAGATAAATATGCAGCAGAAGAAAAAAATGGAACTTTTAAAACGATTATTAAAAAATCTGAACGCGCGTAAATCATCGGGAATTGGTATAATTCCGTGAATTTATATTTTGCAAGCAACTCGTTAGTCACGAAAACCACAATTGATTACCGTCCGTTGGCAAATAAATAATAAAATAAATTCTTCATTCTGAAATACATTTTTTGTTTTTTTTTTTTAATTTTTTATTATTGCATTACTGTAACTTATATAGAATCGTATGTGGAAATATCAGGTCGTATATCTTGTACGAAAGCAGAGAATCAACGATGCATACGATAGGATACATGTTACTCGATGTCGATAGTCTTCCTGGTGTTGACTACGAAACCAACAAATATATATATGTATAAAATACGTAATATAGATATATTTTGATAGGGTAAGGTATGTATGGCTGTTGACCTTACGACGATAAAGTTCCAAGTCGATGATTCAACTTTCCTCTACAACAGTAAGCGGTTGAAATATTTCTCTTGTTCTAATAAATTTACAGAGTCTGTGTAGCGAATATGAGACTTCAGTCGTTTCGTTGTTTTTTCTTATTTTTTTATATATTCGTCGAGTATTGGTGATTCTCTCGTTTGGAAACTCTCACTGGCGGTCCTTTTTATTAAAAACATGCATTTATAATTTTAGTTTCCATGTATGGGCAGAGACGAATTTTTGCCAAGCTTCCAAAAAAGATTTTCGGAACGGGGAGGGTAACGCTTTACTTATGGCTATTCGGAGGTCGTTCACTCGAGGCACCGCGAGAGAAGCGATTTTTGAGACGCGTAATTATTCGTCTCGGCGAATTTACGTCTGCCTCGTAAAATCGTTGCCTCCATTCTAGTTCATCACACTATACATATATATTCTTTATGTACACCAATATTTTTATATACTCAGATACGTCTGTATTTTGTGTGTGTATGTCTCTTGGACATACAAAGCAAATTACTCATGTACATATTTTCTCTCTCTCTCTCTCTCTCTCCCTCTTTCTCCAGCAGATGCGAAAAAGTGTGAAAAAATTGTACAGTTTAAAAGAAAATGTATAAGAAATCGCTGAGAAAACTAATAAATAGTCTCTCCTCTGTTTTTCTATTTTATTGGCTTTATTGTTATTGTTATTAGCCTTATCTTTTGGGTTTTTTTTACCGATTATTTGACACGAATGTTGATTTTATCTTATTTCTTTCTCTTTTGCGACTATTTATTTCATTCTGTTCAATGTTTCATTATTTTGTTAGTTTATGGTTTTTTGGGCGTGCAGTTATGATTTAATTTCGTGCCTCTTCTGAAATTTAGATATTTTATTATGCTGTTATGCTGTTTTTCGATTTTTTGCCCTCTCTTTTTCTTGTATTTTTCTTATTTTGTTATATTGTGCTCTCTTATATCATTAATGTATTGCCTGTCGGGGCATAATTTATATATCAATCAATCAATCAATCTCTTTGTAAAGAAAATGTAAAGAAAATCTATAAGAAATAGCTGAGAAAGTTAATAAATATCAATTAATCAATCAAAATCTCCGTCTCTCTCATTGTCTTTTTTTTTTCTTGATTTTTATTGATTTGGTTTTGTTTTTGTTGTATAAGACTTGCCCAAATGACACTGGTCGAGTGTTTCGGGCTGTTCGAGGCAAGATTTAAACTGTATAAAACGCGGCCTGGTACACGTTGAAGGAAAGAATCGTAAGCTAATGCAACGAAGAAGAAAGGGAGAGGGAGAGAACCGGGAGGAGCTGCTGCGAGTTCGAATCTCTTGGCTTGCCTGTGGGACGCGCGATTATTAATGGCTACCTCGGAACCCTCTTAGCGTGAGCGTTCCAACCATCGCATCAGCCAACGGGTTGTCGACCCTTTCCTTGGCTTCTGTGATCCTCAGCTTCTGACTCGATGTACTCCAATGCCAACATACTTCGTTATTTCTCTCGGTCTCTCTTTTTTTTTCTTTTTTCTCCTCGAGCTTTCTTTCTCTTCTTTGCCTCCTTTTCGCCAGAGCTTTCTTCCACTTTTTCTTCTCATCAAACTTTCTCACTCCACGTTCTCCCTTCAAATCTCTCGCCCCTTTTTTTTCTCCGCCTCAATCTCATTTCGTCTCTTACGTTTTCCCGGAACCTGTGGCCAAAATTCATCATTTTTATTAAGTCAAACGTTTCCACATTGCCATGGCCTACCACAAAAAAAACACCGACTCAACGACGACCTTCGATCCTTCGACCAATGAAACTTCGTTCGTACGTCACCGAAGAGTACCTTCGGTACTTACAAATATTATCGTGACAATAAAACACTTGTTTTTTTTTTCCCCCTTGACACAAAAGTGACAACCTCTCGATTTTTAACTCGTTTTTTTTCTTTCTTTCTTAACTTCGATATCGAAGTTTCGAGAGTCTCATTTGTGCGGGACTCGTGTGGCGATCTTATCAGTATGCCGAAATGCTTTTTACGAGCTCCTACCGGCGCTCACGCTAGTGGGATCCGAAAGTGATGCGATTCGGGTCCCCACCGGTAAATTACCGGACGATATGTATTACCGAGACTCTCTCTCTATACTCTTCGACCAAGAGACCGGGCAATGAGAAGAACGAGACACTACTGCTACTGCATATTTTATATATATATAGCCTCGTTTGACATCGTTTATCGGATCGTTCGTAATTGCGTGGCTCGTAAGTTTTAACGATCCACCAACATCCCCGTCTCTATATATATGTACCGCGATCAATTTATCAACCGCCAACGAAATCCTTCCATCGCCCGGATACCTTCGGGTATAAATATATACACACACACGTCTATACATAAATATATGCATATGTCGCTTCTCCAGAAATTCATCCTCAATAAGAGACAACCCGAGCTTCCTCATTTTCATTCCATTCTCGATAATACACTCCGTGTCTAATATTTGTTAAAACCAGCTGCATACCTATCAAAATTATCATTTCAACCATTTGATGGTTTTTTTTTAACTTCTGCTCCACGTTTGCCGTTGAATTAATCAATTTTGTAATCGTGATTATCAAAAAATTATCATTTCAACGATTTGATGGTTTTTTTCAACTTCTGCTCCATGTTTGCTGTTGAATTAATGTTAATGGTTATTAAAAAATTGTTTTCGATTAATCCTTTCATTATTATTATTTTTTTAGTGAAAAAAGAAACTGGCTAGAAGGCTTATTTCTCATATTTTTGTATGAGACATTTTTTAATCTAATTTCATAATATTTTCAATACTCATTCAACCCTAGAACCTTACAATCGATTTTATCGGACGTTGACCCCACAATGTCGTGAGTTATTACCCCAATATCTTTTTCAGTGTAAAATGTTTCTCGTTTGCGATAATACAGTTTAATTCACACAAGTCTCTCGACTTTTTCATAACGAAAATAATGATGTACGATAAAGTCGCTTTTTGTACAAATTTAATGGACAAAACCTTCAAAAAATGAAAGAAATTTGATATTCTCGTGAAGTCACCAGATTTGGGTTCTGAGTCAATTATTATACATCCACGATATCAAATTCCACGGAGTCATTCGATTATTAAAATTGTTATAAAGTGTTCTGACAATTAATGAAAAAAAAAGATTTTATTCGCTGAATAATTTTTTTTTTTAATCATCAAAATAATAAATCTTAATTTTTCGTGGTCTACGATCACTTACCTTCGTGGTTTTGGTCGAAGTATCTCGTGGCCAGAATCAGAAATGCAAACGCTCAAGCTCAAAGGTCCTCCGTAATGTTCGGAGGGTGTAACAGGCTGATGAACAATTATTTGTTCCTGAGGAGCAGATATTTCAACGGGAACCGAATTACTATTATTACCACCGAGAAATAGTGCTGCGGGTTGTTGTTGTTGCTGTTGTTGTTGTTGCTGCTGCCCACAGCCGTCCATTATTGGACGTTCCAAATTCATCATGATCGCGTCCGATCAACGGATTCGATTCAGCCGCAAATCTGTAAAAAAATCCACATTGAAAAAAATAAACTTTTATCACAAGTCTCAAAGGTCATGAAGAGCAACTATCTGAACAGTGGCATTATGCAGCAAAATTATATTTACATTCTCCAATGAAAATGCAATATTTGAACCTTATTAAAAAAAAGAAAAGAAATTGCACCACGAGGAATAAAAATAAAATCCATTTTCAAAGAAAATACATTTTTTTGTATTTATTTTTAAACAATTTACTGTCAATTGTGATCCAACTGTTTTAAGATCGCTATTTAAGCGCCCAATGTTTTTATGAACAATAAAAAAAAAAATGGGAGACGAAAATAGAGCAATTTAAAATAGTTATAAAATATTTTTTGCAGTATTTCTGCTGTGAGTGCAAAATATTTTAATAAATGCCCAAATTTTTATGAACAAACAAAAAAATGGAGGACGAGAAAATAGAGCGATTAAAAATAGCTATAAAATATTTTATTGCAGTATTTCTGCTGTAAGTGCGAAATGTAGACGTGGCTAAAAACTAACACGTGAAATAAAATTCTCTGCTATTGTGCGAATACACAAGCAAATGAGTGTATGTTTGGCGGGAGAGTAAATGAAAGCAAACGGGAAGTTAAAAGTGTACATAGACATTTATACATATTTTATGTATTTAAATATCTATATGTTCATGCATTTGACAGTGAGTCTGCAAGTTCATTTCCCACGAGTGCACAAATACGTGTACAACACAAGTGACTATTTAAATTTGCAGCGCAGTACAGAATAGACTCTGAACGAGAAATTCAAGCTCACAGATACGACGAAGGATACGATTCGAAGAAAGTTTTTTTATCGCACCGTCCTCTGTACAAAGTTACTTTCTTTTCGCTCGAGCCACCGAAGGTCATTAACGCGAGATGCCCCGGTGTAGTTTGTTATAATTACAGCGAGATAATTAAAACTCGCTCTCAAGCCCATTCGGTTATTATACGTATTTCATCCTCCACTGCGGCGTTCAATGGCGCGCACATATTCCCATTAATTGAGAAGAAAATTAAGTGACTTTTCCAGCAGCATCTACAGTCGTAGCAAAAATTTTCTATCCATCAATATTTTCTTCTTTTTCTCTTCCGTTTTTCCGTTTTGCTAAATATGTGCAAATTTTTCTACTTTTAAAAAAATATTTTTTTCTATATTTAATTTCCTATATTATTTTTCCTTATTATTTCCTTCTTACGATCTTTCACTTTTAATTTAACTTTTTTTTTCCTCCGTGCACGAAGATCGTACTCACGAGTTAGAAGAGAGAACGGCCGCGACCTCCTGGATTCTATAACCCGGCATAGGAGAAGAAAAAAAAAGGACGGCACTGGCTCGTACAATAGAATTATATCTTCTGATGATCGCACAGAAGGCGAAAGACTGGGAGAAACCTTTTAACATCACGAATCGCAAGAAAGCAATATTCCCGAATGATAATATTCTTTTCGTAATTTTTTCACGAAGTCGCGACTAATTCGATGCTATACCAAAAAATGGGTCAATTTTTGTCGTGTCTCGGGGAAAGAACCGCAAGTTGAAAAAAAAAACACAAAAAAAAAATTAACACGCGTAGCAATCATGTAATTGAAGAATGAAAAAATAAAAAAAACTTGGTCGCGTTCCAACGAGATAACCACGAAATATAATACTTTATTCATCTCATCTGTATATAGATAATGAAAAGCCCGCGAGGCAAAAATTCCATAATCCCCTCATTCGTAAGTCGTTTGTACGACGATATGTGGAACACGATGTTCAATCATACTTAATATTGAATCATAAAGATCGATCGGTTGTAAGATTATTATTAATTTTTCATCCATCTCTCAGTGTCCATTACGTGGGAATTACATAATAACGTCGATACACCATCGAGAAATACTTCCGTATTGTAATATGTTATAATATAATAGGCAAGTCAATGCATTTGTATGCGAGTGAAGTTTTTATATTCCTATACATACACACACGCGCATCATTAAATGAAATATACAGAAATAAGTCTCTGAGAATATGTTTGTAGTTAAATTATACTAGTACGAGATACGAGAGTACGAGGCAGCTCAACGCTTCGTGTTTTATATTTTTCTATACATATATATTTATGTGTATAAGTGAGGTTAATACGTGTGTCCTTATAGCTTTACAGGTATTGCGTCGTCCCGTACACAAACCTTCTCTCCTCGCAGCCACTGCATTCCAAGGGCTGCCCAAACTAAAGTCTATATCTCTGATATTAATACACAGTGGAGCCTAGACAACGGGGTCGAAAATAATTCCAATTTTCTTTAGGAAAAATCACTTTTCAACCATTTTTCTAAACTTTTTTTCGTTTTGTGAACTTTTCGGCATCAAATTTTGACGGAATGTGATTTTATCGAGTACCATTCTCTTCGTTATTAAAAAACGAAGAGAATGATGTATAATTAAATGTTATTATCGCATACGAGGAATATTTTATGATGAAAACAAGATTGGAGGCGTTTTAGACCCCGTTGTAAAGTTTGCGATCCGAAAAATGGATTGTAAGAGTCGAAGATGTCATTTATACGTATTTCAGGATAGAATTGAAGTTCACGTCGTTGGAATACAATGACGACATTACAACGTTGTCCTGGAGAAAAAAAAATCGCTTCTCGAATGCATCCGCGCAAATGGTTCGAGGATAAAAATTCCGACGAGGGGTTGAGAATTGATGAAGATTTGAAAATAGTCAAGAATACTGTTGAGAGATTGCAATGAGGAAGGCAAACCAGACGCAATTGGTAGAGCAAGTGCAGTTAATTCGACACAGCAATTTTCCTGTTGTTTCGTATTCCAAATTAATTGCATTTCCTCTACTTCGGATCATGAGTGGAAATAAAAAAAAACACAACATGCTAAAAAAAACTGCTATAAATAATAAATCCCGGAAACCCACAACGAGTTAATTAGTTGTTGTACAACAGTTTTAAATTTCCTATCCATTTACAATTTCCATAATCATTGTTTTCGTTTTTCAAAGTTTTCATCATGAAATGTCGACCGGATGCAACGTTATCATACGTCATTCTATTCGTTATGAAAAAACGAAGAGAAAAGAGTATAGAAAAAGGTTATTATCGTCTCCTAGGAATATTTTATTTACTTTACAAAACTATGCAATGATATTGTGATTTGCATCGTTGGAAGGGATTTTTTTATTATTTTACAAGTCCGCATATTCGTGAACTTCAATAAAATTAACACTTCGTCAGTATTTACAATCCACAGATGCAATTCTCCGAGTGAAAAATCGTTCCTCGAGTGAAGTTTCCATTCCATTAATCATTAAACCTGAATACCTTGTGTATGTTTATAATTTCATTGGTTTGATACACGTGCGTGTTTTAAAACAGAAGGCCTTCCTCCGGAGGCTTTCTCTGGCCACGAGATCTCACAGTTGCTCAGTGTCCAAGAATCGAGCCACCACAATCATATAGGTGTTTACGTATTCCCTCTAGTCCCCCATAACCTCCGAACGTCCCGCTTTCGTACCAATGCCACATATACGTCCCATCGATATTTACTTCGTCCACCATTTATGAATTTGTTCAGCATCCGCAGGAATGTCATTTCTTTTTAACATTCCGTTCCAATTACCTACACACGATCATTTCTCTAATGAGAAAATTACGTCTCGTGCAACGTTTCTCAGTCATAAATCTTTCTTTTGACTACTTGCATCAATAACGTGTGTGGTTTTTTTTCGTTCTTTTGTAAACGCTCAAGAAAATGTACGGTTTGATCGAAGAATTGTTATTTCTATCAAGTTTAGAAAAATATTATTTGTTGTTATTGATAATAATTTAATAGAATGTGTGCTGGAATAATAATAAAAGTGCCCCAAGACCTTTTTATTCGTTCGAGTACGTGACATTGGGGACACTCTCTTCGAGAGTTTGGCGCTTCTTTTCTCAATCCCGTTTCCGTTTCGGTGTGTATAGTAGCCCGCGCCGAGGGACGAAACATTCCATCCTAACACACATATGTATATATATATATATATATTAAATACGTATATATCGAGTACGTCCTTTTCTGTATATACACGTATATATACGTATGTATAATGGACGTACGCGCGACAACCGGTTGCACCGCTGACAATTATTCGAGGGCTTCGAAAACCTGACCATAAAAATGTTGGATCGATGGCATCTCGATCGCGCATCGAGCATCCCTTTTGTTCATTCACACCGCCCCAAGTTCATAAATATACACTCTTTTTACCCTACGCATCCTTCAAATACATACTACATATAAATGTACCTATAAATATACACGCGTGTACAAGGACATTAAACTTTTTAGGTGTCGGAATTATATATGTTTGACGAAATAGCGGTTAGTATGCCGTTCTGATTAAGTTATATCGTTAAAGAGTATTTATACTCGATATACGTATATATATTTGTCAATATGCATCGGTATGCGATCTTTCCCCCCGTTATATTTCGTTCAGATCGCCACGGTCCTCTCGTATGATCTTTCATTAATATTTATAAATCGAAACCTCGATGTTGAATTGTGATAGAGTATCCCGATTGATCGACGTTTCGGGTTGCGAAAATAATGAATATTTCCAATGATCGCATTGTTGATTGAGCTAGTGATTTTATTCGATTTTTTTTTAATTGCTTGATACACGAGTTCGTTCAATCAATGGACCCCTTTATCGGCATGTACACACATATTCGTTCAAACAACGTTTTGTTTTGGATTCTTCGAGTCCATTTTTTTTTTCTTCATCAAAGCTGTGTTGTGTTGTGATCGAAGAAAACATCGAAATTTCTGTCATGTCACACACCTCTTTCGAAATTTTGTTCGAAAGTGTGTGTGTGTTTTTTTTACATTTTTAGTGTATTTACGATTCTTTTTCGTAGCGATAATTTGTTAATATCATAAAGTACTTACCGCTCGCGCAGAAAAATTCGCATTGATTCACGATACGGCGCACTAATGCACTGTTATTACGAACCAATGTACGCACGGAGATCAAATAGACAAAAACTGTAATATCTGGTCATTTAAAACATATCCCTAATTGGGCAGCGTCCGATGAAAAGTTGGTCGACATA
This sequence comes from Campoletis raptor, assembly GCA_948107755.1. NCBI lineage: Eukaryota > Metazoa > Arthropoda > Insecta > Hymenoptera > Ichneumonidae > Campoletis > Campoletis raptor. Next base: position 23,572,115 of record OX403623.1, read on the forward strand.
AAAGAACGATTTCGCGGTAATTGTTGCGTACCCCGAATCTCGCAATATGAACACATTTTTTTTCGCAAATTCGCAAAAAAATTGAGATTTCACTCATGCTCACTGAAATTTTTCACGAAACACTCGAGTCCCAATGATTTCCTTTTTATTTTCATTGCACACACAATATACGGTTTTGTTTTCAAATTATTATGCACGCGCACTAAATACAATGTAGAAGACACGAAATGTACGAAGTGTAAGCTGAAGTAACAATAATAAAGACGAGAAAAAAAATTTAACGAGTGGTTCGAGGCTGCTGACAGACAACCGAACGAATTCGCAGCCTCCTCACAAATCACACTGATCTTCGCTCGGATAAATCACTATTTCGATCGTGTATATCGATACATATCTGTTGCCGTGGTCGCGCTGCCGAGACTGCGCCGCCGTCGTTGCTGCTTTTCGGCAGCTGTCAATTATTAAACTACGGAAAGCGCAGAAAGGGGCACAGTGGCTCCAGCCGCGCGGACAGATTCGAGCGTTTATTTGCCGCAGCATCTCTTTGGGGTCCAGCACCGGCTACGAATCGCGTACACAGAACGTTGAATTTAAAAAATGTTATCCTCAGGATTGCAGATCTTACGGTACAGCATGCGTCATCTGGCACTATTCGATCGAAACCCACAAAATCGATATCGATAATTCTTCTTATCCCGACGAGTAAGGAAGATAGAATTGTCCGTGAACACCCTCTAACGAAAAGTTTACGTACCAAAAAATCAATCGGTAAAGAAGATTCCTGTACAAATAAATAAATCGTGTCACAAATTATTCTGTATTGTGTATTCGTAATTATAATTATTATATTGAATACTCTGATTACTATTCTCAAATATTAAAAAAGCATCAATCAATGTTTCACTTGCCATGTATGATATACATTTGAACCGAAGATTTCTATTCTCGCATATCACGTCATTTTTTGGTGACGTTTTTTTTTACTTCCATTCGATCTTTGCCTCTTTCATATTGCGAGTTCCTACGCAAAAAAAAATAAAAGAGATAATTGATGAGTCGTTTAGAAGCTAACTTCACCGAGATAGGGAAAAAAGTGGGGTTGAATGTCACTCTAGCCATTTTGAGAGTACAACGGAAGAATATAAACACGTCAAACTTCACACGAACGGTAACAGTGGCGCGGGCAGTCGGCAACAATTTTATATCGTTGTTGGATTACTCGTGAATTACGAAGGGGGTGTGTGCACCCCTAAAACCGATAGTTACTCTAAAACCGAAGATTTATTCGTCATACTAATTTACTATTATATGTGTCGAAGGTTTTGACAAACACGAAAATGGGTAAGTCTCATGACATCGGGTGTGCGGCTTGTTTTTTTTCGCTTACGTATCTTCAAATAATGTCACGACTCGTTGGCAGGTTGCTCTCTCCATAAATATGAACGGGTTTTTTTTTTTTTTTTAATGAAACCCAAAATGATATCGAAATCTTTATTTTCATCGTGTTACAGGTGGGTTGCTCAGTTACTTTCGCAATTTAATCGGTAATCGGGAAATGCGAATCCTCATTCTAGGTCTCGATGGTGCAGGAAAAACGACGATTTTATACAGGTACGAATTCAATTATTTTTCCGACTCTATTTTCCATCTTCGATACGGAACTTTTGACGTTATCTTTCAAAATATACAATGTACATAAAATTATTCTTTCGGCATTTTCTGCAGGCACCGAGAATAATTTGAATATCCAATCAAACAAACTGTACTTAGTTATAATATTTTTTTTTTTTATGATTTCGCACGTATTGTTATGGTTGATAACATTCTTGACAGATAAAACAGTTGGACGAATATTTCAAAGAGTTGATCTCCAATTTCATAAATGTGCACGACTGTTTGTCAACTTTTTTTAATAACATTATGAAAAAATGAATTTATCGACCCAAATTCATAACTTTCTACTCCAGAGAACAATAATTTGATAGTATGGCAATAAAACTTTGAAATTGTTGGATTTATAGTCGCACTGGATTTTCTATATTGAAATATTGAAGGAAAAATTTTATTTTTGGAGTAACAAACGCATTAACAGGTTGCAGGTCGGAGAAGTCGTCACAACAATACCTACCATAGGATTTAACGTTGAACAAGTTACGTACAAGAATCTCAAATTTCAAGTCTGGGATCTTGGTGGACAAACCAGCATACGGTAAATATGAAGAAAACTCAACCGTGGCATTGAATATGAAAATGTTTGGTTGCCTTTGCGATTTCATGATCTAACGGATGTGTGGACGTTGAAAATTTGGCTACACACTTTTCTGGCACGGTTGAAGTTTAAAAAAGAACGAAACTTACACGACTTTTTTTGTCAATATTTAGCATTTTTGAGAAATGCTGCCTGTCTCACACTCAAATATAATGCAATCAAATTGATAAATGATCTTGAAACTCAAACACGTTGTCGCTTATGCACTAATAATATTAATGATTTAATAATCAAACGAATTCTACAGTTGATAATAAAATTGTGAACGTGGATAGAGTTGAAATTTCCGAATATCAATTTTACGAGTGCATAAAAAATTGCATTTTTGAATCATGAGTAAAATTATGTATGATTGTAAAATGTTTCCAGGTTTCAATTTTTCGATCAAGCAAAAATTGGAGTTTAAACATATTTTTTTTAAATTTCAGACCTTATTGGAGATGTTACTATTCCAATACAGACGCGATAATTTACGTGGTCGATTCAGCGGATAAGGATAGGATAGGGATATCGAAAGATGAATTATTGTACATGTTAAGGGTGAGCTAAAATAAAAAAAATTCTATAAAAATTCAAGATTCTCTAAGAAATTGTATAAAAATATTTAATTTGAAATTACAATGTCGATGATACGAGTACAATGATGAGTCATCGACAATTATTGTTCCCTATTTATGGAGAATACAATGTGAACACTATACAAAAACTAGTAAACATTTTTTTTTGGACAAAATGAGCAGAACAGAAACGTTGATAATTTTTTGAATACTAAATTGAGAAAAAAATTGATTTTCGTTGCTCTGCAACGATTGATTGAAATATAAATACCGTATGGTAACATTTACAGGAGGATGAATTGCAAGGGGCGATTTTGGTAGTGCTGGCGAACAAACAAGACATGGCTGGTTGTCTGAGCGTTGCGGAAGTTCATCAGGCTCTTGGTTTGGATGCCCTGAAAAACAGAACGTTCCAAATATTCAAAACTTCGGCGACGAAAGGGGAAGGTTTGGATCAAGCGATGGACTGGCTTTCGAACGCGTTGCAGAGTAGAAAATGATGGGGATCTATTCAGTGAAAGCTCATCGGGTTCGTTAAGTTCGAGCTTTTTGCGAGACAACAACTATCCGACAAGAATGTCAGATTATTCCCGATCGAACGCTCGCCTCACAAAATAAAGAAAAAGAAAATGACGATGCATGAGGAAAGAGTCGGGCACTAAAAGTTCGCTCGGCTTTCGAAAATTATTTATTATAACCGTAAAAAAAAGAGAAAAAAAAATCAATTTTGTTTCAGTGGGTTACGTCGGGACTCGATTAGAAAAACAAAAAAAAAATTGCGTATCGCGTTCCGTGACCGGAAATATCCTGCGACCTATTTTGTGTTACGCCGCCACGAAGGATTTTTCGAACGGAATAAACTTTCAATACTTCCATTCCTTCGCGTTCGATCATCTTAAGTATTCGTATTTTGTACACTCGAAAAATAACTCGATTTTTTTCATTACGTTTTCCTCCTTCATTATTCACCAGTAATAAAACAACAAACATTAAAAATAAAAAATAATAAAAAAAATAACACTGCGAAATCTGGCGAAATGCCGTCACAAAAAGAAAACCACTTGGATGTGTGTTAATAACGCGATATGCAAATCGGGGACAGTGATTTCTAACGTAGGATTTAAATTGTGTGGTTAAGCTGACAAGCCAAATGAGTGGAGAGATAGAAGTTCGTGAGTAATGTCGCGTCACTAGTGTTACTCTAACGTAATCAAACATCTTATGGCAACAAAAACAACAAAAGTAGGTTTTGATATCTATTGTATCGACTGTATCGAAAATCCACAGAGGCACTATTTCATAATAAACGTTATTATTAAACGAATACATCTTGTATTAAGAATTTAAACAAAAAGACAACCATTCCGGCGCTTATACGAAAAGGATTCGACCGAATCAAACGAATCTTTGGCAAAATATACGAACAGTGCTCTCGGAACATTCCATTTGAAATAAAACTTATTGATCCATTAAGTACTTGCGTTAACTTTACAGATGTATTTTACTTGCCTATTTGATTATTACTACCAGTCTGGAATTCCAAATCTCTCGATCCTTTTCGTTTGCGTATCCAGTTCCATTTGCACTTTTTTCCTCATGTAAAAAATTGGACAATCGCGGCTGAAAAAATATGTTTCACAGTGAAAAGTGCGACCTTCTGACTTCTGTAGTGCCCTTTCCAAGGAAAAAGTGTTTTTCATTCAATAAAAAGAGCCTTCGATGCTTCAAACAGTCATTTTCGACCAAGAATTCTCGATTCAACGCTCGAGTTGATAACTTTTTGACATAATTATTATAAAAAACGGCAGTTCACGATTTGATGATAAAATTTGCACAAGTAAAAAATTTTTAAATCTCACCTTGTGCACAGAACTTCTTGGTGAAGACTTCCCTGACATCTTTGGCACTCGGTCCACAATCTACAAAACTTTTCTTCCAATTTTCGACCCGTGGATAATTCTTTTTGATAAAATTCGACTTCCTTCGTTTCGCAGAATTTGCAAAGCGCCATTTTTTCGCGATCTGCCGATAAAACTGCACGACATCCGATGCAAGTTTCTTTTTTACGTGTAAAAGCTGCGAGCGCACCGACCCTCGATGTAACTACGGTCTTTGTCCGCGTGTGTTCTCCTTTCAGTAAAAGAGATTCCGCTCTGTCGCCAAGAATCGGTTCAAATATTCGTACGAGCGGTTTCGACAATTGATTCTCCAAATAATAAGTCGTATCGATGGGAATATTATTCTCCAACACGTAAATCGGATCCTCCGCTTTCAAATAAGCAGGCGTACCTTTTGTCGCACTTGTAAAAACGTAGGGTACACGGTCACCGAGTTTCGGCGCTGTACCGGCGTCACGTTTCTTCATTTTTGCTGCCAATTCAACGTGCGCCTGCTTCGCTGTGTAATCCGTTTTCGTCAATTCTTTCGTAACGACCAACTGCGATATGTCGATTTTATTGCAAAGCAAATCACTGATTATTTGCTTAGCGTAGTTCAAAGCATCCTCCGGATTCCTTCAAATGATTTATTTGCGTTATTGTAATGAAGCTTGTCTCTACGAACATGCTACGAGTTTGCATGCTCATTTGCAAAAATATTGCAATTTTTTTACCTTGGAAAAAAAAAAATATTGACCACTACGATAATAAAAAGTGAAATTCTCTCTGTTATGAGACTAAATCATCAAATGCAAAGCAGAATTGTTGCTCAATTCATCGTTTTTTTTAACCATTTACATTTTTGCGACTAATCGGACATTTTTTCTGATATGAAGGAATATAATTTAACCCATTTTTTTTTTAAATTAATACACTGTAAATTCTTACCTATCGATAAGTAATTTTTTGAGGCACGTATTCATCATATTTGCAACCAAAGGACAATTGTCCCTTCGCACAGTTTCTAATCCCTTACAATCCATTTTGTCGTACTTATCGGGTCTTGTGAAATAAAGTCCAGCGTAACGTTTTTTGTTTATGAGAAGATAGGGAAAATAAACCTTTTCGAATTCCAGCTTTATCGGCTTTATGAATTTCGTCGTAACATATTCGGCAGCATCCCTTCCAAGTTTCATCGCTTCTTCGATCTCTTTTACTCCAAAATTCACCATCACCGAATCTGTGTCTCCATAAATTACAACGGCATCGTGCGCATAACCATTTTCACAATTGTAGTGAGTTTCCACTTCCTGTTTCGTTTTTTCTATCATTTCTCGACCGTACGCTGTGACGCTCTAGGTGAATTATTAAGTATCAAATATTTTGAGAAATGTTTTTTTTTTTCACAATCTATTTTTGTGTTAAATCTTTCAATACTTACTCCAGATATTTCCAAACAAGGCAATTTTCCTTGTTGAGCACCGGTGAACCCGTAGACAGAATTTGCAGAAACTTTCAAAGCGTATTGTCGACCATCAAGAACCTTTTGTTTCAGTGGATCCGTCTCGTTCTTCAATTCCGCCTTGGCTTTCTTTCTCGCTGACAATAAATTCTCTAAAATTTCTGGCAAAAGACCTTTACAAACGGATGCTTTAGCGAAATATGAATTGGACGGAGTTACGGTGTATTGATCAGGCTGGAGATTGTATTGTTTGACAGCTTTTGGACTGAGCAAGGACGTGTAACAGATATTATGAGCCATTATGATACTCGGGTATAGAGAACTGAAATCCAATGTGGCGATGGGATCTTTGTAGAAACCTCGTTTAGGCTCCAGAACCGTCGCTCCATCAAATTGTTCGTCACTACCTTGCCCCGTGTGGACAGGTATCAAATAATCCTTCTCTTTCGTCTGCCAAAGTAAAAATTAATGTAAAAAAAGTGCGCAAAATTTAAAAATGGGCCTCGCTCCAAAAAATTATGAGTTTAATTTTTCTTTTTACATTCCAAACTATTTGAACTTGAAAAAGTTGATTTTTTCTATTTTAAAACTGTGACATAATATTATGAAAAATACCAACTCATCGACACGACGATTGATCCGATAGGGAATGAAATTATTGGGAAATAAAATTCATTCGCTAATTACCTTGCGTAAAAGTTGCGAAACAACTTTAATCTGTTGACCACGAGTGAGCAAGCTGGAGAGCGAGACTCCTGTCACTCTCGCCATTTCCATGTAAATAATAATGCACATGAGTTTGTCGAGCAATCGAAGCGGCAAATATGCATCTTTTAAACAATAAACTGCCAAGCGGCGTCGAGTTTGAGCGTCTCCTTTCTGCAGATCGGCGATGATACTGTGATGGACGTCTTCTTTTTGTTCTTGAAGGAAATGGTAACTCACGGCGTTCAGTGTATAGGATCGTAATTTGTAATCACGTACAAGGACCTGATACAAATTTAATAAATGGTGAAAAAAATACATGAAAATGGAACTGAATGTCACGTTATCCAAGATTAAAATTTACCAGCAGCAAATCGAATGGAACACGTCCTTCGAAATTCACATATTTGTTTTCCCTCCGTCCCATCTGTTTGCTCTGCAGGACTTGATCCTTTATAACGGATTTTATGTTTTTGACTCTACCGAGAAAACTAAAGTCCTTGACGTGAAGGTGATTAGCACGGTTTATCAGATATGGAAAATCGAAGTTGTTGATGTTGTATCCGGTGAAAATGTCAGGATCCAAATCTCGCACGAATTCGGCCCATTTCTATACAAAATTACAAATTTTCCTAACGATTAGTATTCGAAGATGAAAAAAATTGAATATATGAACTCTTTCAATGTTATTTGAAAAATTTTAATTTAGCTTTCGTTTAACCTGCAACATCAGTTGTTCGGTGACGAAGCTCATGACTTGGCAACCGACAATGGGAGCGCATGTGTCAAGAGTAAAAATATTTCGTATAAAAGGCTCCGGTTCACCCTGTTTTATGACCATATTTGCAATTTGAATGACAGGATCATGATTCGGTTCCGGAAAAATGCCTGGAAAGCAAATTTTTCGTAATGTATAAACAGATTCAAAACAAATAAACATAAAACTGATATTTCAAGGCTAGACTGAAATATTTCACCTTTGCGACCAGCGCATTCGATATCAAAACTGAGAATTCTGAATGGTGCAACCTTGGACCATTCACCTTCAGGTGCATGGGCGATAAAAGCGTCCCAAGCGACGTCCACCTCTATTTGACATCGCGTCATCGCTTGCGCGTGAAATTGCCAACTGTTGGGTGGCAACTCGATCCATGTACAACCAAGGACATTAGTGTCAACCATAAACCTGAAACATAGAAATAAATACGTTGCTTCAAAGTATTTCATAAAATGTTATTTTTTCGTTAGAATTAATAAAATTCTATACAAACCGAATATCGAAATCAATGTTGCTCTCGAAGGCTCGATAATCGTGATAAAAAGTTGGATACAAGTTTTCCGATTCGATCAATCTTTTCGAGGGTGCGACAAGCTTTTGCAAAGCAACGGTGATCCGCAAAAACGGCGATTTTTCAGTTCCCGCGTATCCATAAACAGTCTGCTTGTACACAAGTTCAACTGCTAATACTGGCTCTTGTACATTATCGGGATTGGACCTCATGTCCTTTTTCACAGCCGCATTAAGAGCTTCCTGGAAAGTTATCGAAAGGATCATTGTCAGTTTGTTCAACCCTCGAAATTCATTTATTTCGTTAAGATTTTACCTTGAAAGGTTTGCAATGTTCATTGGTAAATTTCTGTGGTGCAGTCACAAAGAAATACGGGCAAAAACCATGGACGTGGCAACAGACCGAATTGCCTTCCCAAGTAACTCCAAACATCCTCATTACAGGTACCGGCCCCACTGTACTACCTGGCATTCCTTCTAAAGGAGTCTTTTCTGGAAATGCATTTCATTTAGAGAAAAAAAGTATAAATATTGTTGTTAATGTTACAAACGAATACACGTTCTCATTCGTATTGATTTTTAGCTGAGAATGATGACTATGTTGAAAATAATTCAAGATTCATTTTAACACTTAGTGCCACTGGAATTATGTTAAAAAAATATTTTGTACTTTTTATCGTTTTAGTTCCAAAATTGACATTTTTTGGTAATTGACAAAAAAATTATTTTTTCCGAAATTTGTGCTTACCGACATAATGGTCAACTTCTATCTGTTGGAAAGTGAGAGAATTTTTGCTCGGATTTAGCGAAGGTGGTGCTGGACGACTCCATTTTCCGCAAGTCGTTTGAGATTCAGGTCCCTATGGATGAGAAAATCTATTATAGCTGATGAATATTTACTTTCGACCCCACAGTGACAAGCATGATTAAATGGTGCTAAAAAATAATATACATAAAAATATTAATCATTTTATAAATGGGATGATAGCGCAATGTGAGTATTTACAAAATTGAAGCAATTTTCAACAAATAATAAAATACAAAAACATCAAAAATTGAATACAGAGAAAAACCAAAAATTAATTGAATTAGTTTTGTCACAGTTAATATTTCTGAACAAAAAAAATTAAAAGCAATTTTATAGTTTTTATGAACAAATTTCCAAAAATCTTTTAATGGATAGGATAATTGTGCAACGTGAGTTTTTACAATGGTAAAGCAAGTGTTGTCAAAATACAAATTAGAAAAAAGGTTAAGCGTCTTAAACAACAAAAATAAATGATAAAAAAACCAAAATCAAGCTGCTTATGGAATGGCAATAGTGTCAGAATAAAAATGACTATTGTGTCATGCTGACCATTTAAAAATAAACGAATTCAACGATATTGCAGTGCAAGTAAATGAAATTAAAATAAAAAAAAATAATGTGAAATTTGCTAGCGAACAAAGTATTGAAGTTATTTAGCTCTGAATGACAACAATGAGCTAATATATTGTTCTGGTCTTTTGGACATTTAATAACTCACTAGTACGGGTTTGACACAAATTTTTTGATGACTGGTAGAAGGCTGAAAGAGAATAAGATTAAAAGGCCTTTTCAGACTCACTTTTGTGAAAAACTTTAAAACCAGAGGATACACAAATCAATAAATAAAAATAATTCCAGGAAGAGAATAAAAATTTCAAAAATGCTATCACTGACTGACCTCTTCGGTGATATGAGTTACATTATTGAAATCATCATCATCATAATCCATGTCCGCGAGTTCGGCTTCGAACGTTCCTCCAAAATCATCGTCATCGTCGCTAAAAAGCACCCCGTTTATTGTAAAAATTGTTCACAAGTTTTCTAGAGGTTAAACTCAGCTCGAGTTGCGACGTAATTAAATTTCATCGTCTTACCCGAACTTAGCCTTTTTGGCTGGAGCCGGTGAAGCCCCAAAACTTCCTTTATTCATTTTGACGAACAACCGGATTTATCCCATCAATTATTGTCAAAATATCATGAATTTCCAATTTTTGCGTGAACTCAGTTTTTATTACACGTTCGTACAATGACTTTGTGCGGCCGATCGTGGCGGGAAATTTTTTGTTTACCGCGATTACAGCGCGCTATGACGGCGATGTGCGAAATTCCCTGTGGGCGGGAATTTCAAAAAGATAAACCGTTCATGATGATGTTTTCCCGAAATTTTGACTTTTCTTTCAAAAAATAAAAACGGTATCTCGGCGTGATTCTTGGGAGGAATGTAAACGAATAATAATTTTTCTAGCTAGTATCAACTTTAATTAAAATGAATATTACATAAAAACATCGCTATTAAAGTAATAATCAACATCTCAATCGAGTGACGATTCTTGCCGGACGAGTTGCAAGGCATTCCTCGTGTGTTCGTACATCCACAAACTTCCGTTGTGTATGCGTTCGCCTAAACAAATTCATAAATAGAATAGAATAAAAATCAATTTTATTTCAGTTTCAATTATCTTCTTTCAGAAATCGTAATCGCTTTAAAATCTTTAATTAAATCAAATTAACCCACGTGGCATTAAAACAATTTTTCAAATTTACCACTTGACTAAAACAACCGGATGACACTGCAGTTGTATTGTCCTCAATCATTTTTCCACAAAAATACGTAATAGATTGTACTGAAAACAAAAACAATAAAAGTAAATGAATAAAAATATGGCTAACTTCAATTTATCAAGAATTATGAATACAGCAATGTTTACCCGCATTGTTGAAAGCGTAAGTGTATTTGATACAAGTAAATCCATTTTCAAGGGGACAAGATATAGCAGTTTGATTTTCATTAGCCCACATCCAAGTAGTATTGGGTGGAGTTCCATCGACTGTGTCAAAATAATTAAATTAATAATATTTCCGAATAAAAAATGCACCAGAGAGCAAAGAAATCGGAAGGGAAAAAAATTACGTGTTATAACGAATGGTGGGTTGCACGGCCGAGATTCGAAGGTTGAGCAATTGGCAGCTTCAGGGTTATCAGGTCCCAAGTGTCCGATCCACGTGAAGCGAAAACAGTACGGCAAATTGGGATCTCTTTCCCCGATTCCTAAATTTTCCACAAAAAAATGATAATTCTCAAACGGTATAAAGAACAATAAAATTTCATGAAGAAATTTGTACCTGAAGCGGAATTTGTTATTCCGAAAATAAAGAGAACCAAGTACACGAGCATCATCTCCGTTCAACAAGAAATTATCCATGACACTATGACGATATCTCTGCCTATCTGTTGGTCGTCCACGAAAGACTCATAGATGGATAAAAAAAAAAACCCGATAAGTTTTATCTGTTGTCGTATCAATCGGTACGTTTATCGATACCGCCCATCGCTTAGCCACGATATTGCTTTTTATACGGCTCGTAAAATTCGACCTGTTCGTCATTAAATTCCCACTCTCTCGCCTTGAAATATATATGTATATATATACATATGCATATTTATTCTTAAATTGAATTACAATTCGTAAAAATTAACATACGATTCGTTTTTAAAAAATACGAAATTCATAGAGAGAAGATACAAACACTGACGTTCACATGAACACGAAGGTGTTTTTTTTAAGATCATCATTTGGGTATTAAAAAATTAATGTAGAGTCTATGCTACGAGGCTAAATAGTAATTAAGCGATTGGTATAAATATATATTATGTATTTATATGATTTTATGTATATGAATTTATGTTTTTTTTTCTTTAAGAAAGCTCATGAGAAAAAGTTGAATACGACTCAAAATTCATCGTGCCTCGCTAAAGCTTCGCCAAAATCTGTTGCTTGCGAACCGACGAAAATATCATATTTCTCCAGAATCTCATCCTTGGTAAGCTTCTGATCAGCATCACCGTCCGCCTCGTATATCAAGTGACGAGCTTCCGCTTCAGCGTGATCGAAATCAGCTGGTATTATCCAGTTCTTTACCTGTCAAAAAAATCACCAATTTAACTTTATTTCGTACAATATTCAAGCCCTTCATGATTTTCCCAAATGGATTGAACATAAAATAAGATTCATTGTAAAATTGAATTACTTCTTCAGGGTCCAAGAAACCGTCCTTGTTCTTGTCTCTGTAGGATGAAAATTGTTCTTTCTCGTTCTTTACCCAATCTGGTTCTTCCTCGTCGTCATTACCTCTGTACAAGTCACCTGTAATTTTTCAGATTGTTTATTTCAACAGGTTGCAGTCTTTTAATCTCTTATTTTGCAATTGTGGAAGGAAAGTATTTTTGTTTAAAAATATGTTTTCGAATTATTAAGATTTTTGAAATTCTTTCAATTTTTTTAAATTCTTGAAAACTCTATTCAATCAAACATTTTTTTCATGTTTTTCATTGCATTTAGTAACTAAATCGATATTTATAACGAATTTAGTATGTACAAGGAAAACGAAATAAATTACCAATATATTCAATCAAAGAAACTTTGCCGTCTCCGTCCTTGTCGATGTCCTCCATAGTTTCGAGAACAACAACGTCTCTCATATGTTCAGTTTCTTCCGGATGGAGGAAAGCAGTAAATTCCTCTTTGGTCAGAGCATCGTCGCCGTCCTTGTCGGCAACCTGCCACCGTCTGCGATCACGTTTCAGCATAATGGCATAAGAGAAATTTTCATCCTCCGGATTGTCAGTGTCTTCGGTATCATTGGTGTCCATGAATCCGTAAACCATGGATTTGTACTTGGACCAGGTTAATTTATCATCGCCTTCCTGATTGTGAGAAGTCCATTGACGATCGACGTCATCACGGATGTATCTTTGGTGAGTATATTTGATCCAATCCTTGAGCTCTTCTTGAGTGACAAAACTGTCGTTATCTTTGTCTATTTTGTCAACAATCATGCCTAGTCTTCTGGTGCTTTCCTCCGGTGTAAGTTGGTCAAACGTTCTTGCATCTTCACCAAGAAACGCTTCATGATCGTATTCTGGATTATGCTCAGAATTTATAAAATGTTCTTGGGCGCTTAATTCCTAGACAATGAATTTTCATTTATTACAAAAAAAATGATCCTTGATAATGTAAATAATGAAAAATTTACCAAACAAAGGTTTGTCAGATTTTTTTTGCTAAGAGTTCGAATATAATTGATTATGTAAGTAACAATTGAGATTATTTCGTGAAAAAGAGTCGTATAAATCAATAAGGATCCGCATCTGTCATTGTTTTTGGCTTTGGTTTTCCTTAATATGAGAATTAACTAATAATAAATTTGAGAGAGGTTATGAAACGTTAAACCTTCAAAATGAAGCATCAGAAAATTAGTAGACGTCGCGACGAAACGTTAAACGTCAAAACTTCGAGAATCGACGGTAAGGTAACTTTGTTTTTATTACTTAAAAAGTGACATTGTTAAACCTTGTCATATATTCTGTTTTTGGCTTCATCCTCGGGTTTCGGTATTGCTCCGGCGACGACAAGTCCGCCGACAAAGAGGCACGTGACAACCGTTGAACCCAACATTTTATACAAGCTCGTCGATATTTCGATCGTGAGCGAAAATAAAATAAAAAAAAAGGGTCACTGACTCGAACTTTGCGAGCGACCGATAATTCCACGATGTACTGTTGCACGATGCAGATATTCACGTGTCAACGATTTTCTTATTGAATAAAATAAAGAAAAAATAAATAAAAACGAAATTCGCGATCGGAAACGAGAAACTCTTAATTGCGGTAGAAAATATACCGAGACTCTGTGAGAAGCTCAGCAATAGAAACGCAGCGGTTCAAGCCTCCACATCATCAAAAAGTCGTTCTTGGCCGCCGGAGTTGCCGCCACTCCCCCACTACGATTCATCTCAATCTCAACGCTTTATTATCCCTAAAAAAACTTATATGTATATATGCATTGGTTTTCATTCCGTATCCGATGTAGACTATTTTAAATACATTTTACAGTACACATGACTCGTGTAGTCTCATGTCTCATGTTGAAGCTATCACGGAATAATAAGGCTTTTTCCTTATGTGGAGTTGGTCGAAAAAGAGGGAAATCTGGACGGCACTCGGCACTCGCGGCGCCGAGTGCGCGGGGGCGCATCACGTCCGTTGACTGTTCTGCGGCAGATCAACCGTCAGAACGCAACGCTCCAGTGGGTAGTGTGTGCTTTGCACACTCCGAAAAGCTTCTCCTAGAAAGAATTACGTGACGCAACAAGAAAGACTAATCATTAAGTGTATGGATATAAAACATACAGAAGACATCTGGGTCGTTGTTTTGTTCCATTTACACACTCGATGCACGCACTTTCACCTACTCTATTTAAAAACACATAATTTTCATCGGCAATAGCAAACATTATCGGAAAATCGCAAATAGGAATGTTACAGACTTTTGATGCAAAACTCAAAATTAAATTGATCGTTTTCAAAACTATAACAGCGGTCTCATTAACCAGGAAAACGGACAATAATATATTGACGTACGAAATAAAAAACACTGTAATATTTGGACTGATCACTGTGATGAATCACGGAATCTCTTTCCAGCATTTTATTTAGCTTTGTAGTATTTCGACTGATAAAATATTTGTTCGGATAGCTATGAGGCCATTCATACGTATCTTATTAGCATATAGACAATTTTTATTATCGAGGTTCATTGAAGTTGAAGAAATTGAAGAATGAGAAAAAAAGTGTTATCGGGAAACGAAATTCCATGGATTTGTAACGTCGAAAAGCAGTTTGGAACAACTGTGATGATATACACGCTATTTATGTGTATCCATATATATCGATATATGAACATGTACATTTTGGTAAGTCATAGAGAACGGGTATTAGGGAAATGAATCACTGATCGATAGACTATAAGATAATTCTACTTTACAACGAATGCTTTGCGCGCATCTAGGGCGTGAAACGTTATCCGATTTTATCTTATATTTGTCAGAGATAAAGAAGGTGCGTAAACCGCGGACGCCCAACGCGAGAGTACCTGTCGCCCATATTCTCGAAACAATCGTTCGTATCAAGTGTTCCCCTAAAAAAGTACAACACTGTACAACCAACTAGAATAATATATTTTAATACTTTTTTTGCATTTTTTTTACATAATCGCGAGTATTGCTGGGTGTGTTAATATAAAGTGTTTCGTGTCACGACTTTCGAGATGGTTTTGAAGAGTCAAGGCGTCGAATCGGCGCGACTTGAGCGTCAAATCGGATGTATTAAATATACGATTTTTTCCCTCGATGCCATTCTATGGGTGAGTTGTTTTCGACTACCAATTTACCGGATAGTTTGTGCAACAAGTGTTTTTATTTAAAAAATAAAAAGAACGAGAATATTTTAATGATTCGGTGATTCGGGATCCCGTCGTTTTTGGAATCATTATCTTATCTGTTATGCGCTGTTTTAAGGGCTCCCACGTGACATTGATGAGTCATATTGGGACTGCATGATAATACATTAGAAAACTATTTCTCGTTTTGTGTAATTTTGAATTTTTTTCATCATTAAAAGTTCTGTGGACTGTAATTAGAATATGAAATAAGTATTGAATACAAATTAAAAAAAAAAAAGTGTACATGTTTATTTTTGTTGTTACTCTCGTGATTTGAGTGCTTATCGAATAAATTTCAGATTATATATGTTTTAATTCGATTGCATGGGGTTTTAAGTGATTATTTTAAATGGTACGAAATTGATTATGAAATCGAACAGATTCTCGGAGCAGCAATGTTCGGAATGTCGATTTGGCTTCTAGTGGAACCAGGTTTTGCGGAATGGGTTGATTATCTGGACATATCGGAGTTTTATATAGGAATCTATGTACTTATTGTTTCCTCCGTCTTCGTGATGCTTATTGCATTCATCGGATGCGCAGCTGCTCTCATGGAACACACAATAGCTCTATACACGGTGCATATGTTTACATTATAATTAATTAACTCGAAATCTAATTGTCACAGTGACAATTTTAATTTCATAAAATTTATTAAATAAAATTATCTGACATTCGTTAGCGCACGAAATTCAAATAATCATCGACCAAAATCAATAAAATTCGACTATTACAGCACATAGGGCTACAAGGATTATGTTTTATCCTCGGTTTGGCGGGCTCTGCGGTTCTTCTCGACTATTCAACATACGACAGTAAAGTACAGCCAATAATTCGAAGATCGATGGCGAATTTAATAAGCACTTCGCAGCAAGAAAGATCTGCTGGAATTCTGCGTATAGTTCAAGAAAATGTAAGTAACGTTAACGCTTATAAAAAAAAGTACAAAAGGAACTCAAAAAATTTAATTTAGACTTTGAATTTTTTTTTTGTTTTCATTTGAAAATTCGAAATTGAAATAATTGCAAATTGAAAAATTTCGTAAAATACGTAAATAACAGTCTTGTGTTTAAAACCTTCGACTTTTTAAAGATTTTTTAAAATCTGTGAGTCTTAAAAATCAGTTATAAATGTTAAAAAATGAATAAACTAATAACCAGATGGGATGTTGCGGTGCCGATGGTCCAATGGACTATCTCAATCTTCTGAAACCTCTGCCCACGGAGTGTCGAGACACCGTAACCGGAAATGCATTTTTCCATGGTTGCGTTGAAGAATTTACTTGGTTTTTGGAGGCAAGATCCGGTTGGTTGGCTGGAGTGGCCCTCTCTCTTTGTATGCTTCACGTAAGTGTATCGAAATACTTTATTCAATATCACACCCAAGAATACTGAATTTTTTTTCAATTTGTAGAAAATTTCGAGTCTTTGGCTTATCGAATATCCACGAAAATTCGAAAAAACATAGTCCAAAGGGATTTTTTTCCAATCGTACAAAGAAAACTCAACTCTCATTGAATCTCTTGCCCACACGAGTTGCTCTCGCTTCTTCCTAAAGGTCTTTTTTCCGATTGCACGTGAACTTTATAAATCGATGCTGTGAAACGACCAATAGACATAAAGGACGAAACCTTTCACTCACACACACATTTTAATATGTACACCAAAGGAATTGTTGTTGTTGGTGTGCAATCGCCTTGTAATCAAAGAACGAAAGATTCTCACGAAAGAGTTACAAAAAAAAAGAGAAGAAAAAAAGTGATAAATGCGCTCGGCGGCTTAAATGGCGTTGTATTCTTCATATCAATAGAGAAATTCTCAACACACGTGCATTTTATCTTTCGTCCTGTTTCAGATAATCTTAGGAGTGCTCTCTTTCGTGCTGGTGCAAGCGAAGCAGAAAGAGGAGGAAGCCGCAATATTCAAGCGTTAATTCCCATTGAACGAACAAATATTTCAATCGATACGTAAATTAAACTTACTTTTAAATGTTAACGATTGTCGTAACGATCTTCCAGGCATTTATGAATAGACGATTTAATACTTATCACCATTTTTATACGGTCTCTAATAATCTCGATTAAATATCATTCACACACAATTTTTTTTTTTTTTCAAATATCATTCACAATTACGCGATGTACCTACATATTTATACCTCGAATAAATTATTTCGTAAGTAGCACATTTCTTTATTACAATCGTCAAATTAAAACCTTCGGAACATAATGGAATTTCATACAAAAATTAATTTCCAAAAAATCTGTTAATAATATTCGTCGATCTCAGTCTGTAAGTCTCAAAAAAAACTTCTAACCATTTTTTTTATCTAATTTAAAGTCCCAAATCCATTTTTGACAATTATTGAAAAAAAGTGAAAACAGAAATTTCATTCCATTAGAACGATACAAAATTCAACGGCTTTACTCATAACGAGTTTATCCTGTTTTTCTTTTGTTTGCATTACTACCGATGGCGAAGGTTGTGAATGAGTCAAAGTTTGCAACGAGAACTGCATTCCGATCTAGATTTCCGATTGAGCGATTCTAGCCCGTTTGACATTCAATGGGCTATCAAAGCCGAGGCCTTTCGTGATTGATCGATGTATTGATTTTTTTCAACGTTCCCCATGTACATTTGTTTTTTTTTTTTAGTTTATTTACAAAATGATTCATATGTAGCGTACATAGAAATAGAAATAAAAATAATATAATAATAAGAATAATAATAATATAGATAGTAAAAATACTATAGAGAATAAATTATTTACAACAATATTACGACGTCCATAGCTCTGGAAACGTGAAAAAAGCGTGACACGGCTTTTATTCAAGATTCAAAACTTTTTGGACAGTCGTTAGAAGGTCTTCATTAAGAAAAATTCGTCATTCAAGAATCTCCGTTAAAACTGGCATCATGATTGAAAATAAAATTATTTATACATAATTCTGAAAAATTAAACGTCTCGTTACGTTGGAAAAAAATAATGAAAATTAATCATTACGAATTTCTATTTAATTTGATCATTAATCATTTCATAAGAATGGAGAAAAAAATCGTCTTTTCTCTTGCAAATCTGAAATTGTTGATAATAAAGTTTGTTGATAATAAAGTTGCAAAATGAACGAAGAAATCTTTTCCAACGAGACGCAATCATTTTTTACTAAAATCTGATATTTGTGACGAAAATTTCAAGAGTATTTTTTTCTTTACGACACACTGCGAGACTCGACAACTCGACAGTGTAAAAAACAGGCAGTTTTTGTTATCCGGAATTAAAAATAGTGCCATTGGCAACAAGGATTTTTGTATATTAGTTTAAATGACAGAATTGAGTGGGCTAAAAACAGTTGTTAGAGGTGGTTACTGGTAGATTTCCTTCCAAAATACGATAATAGATTCGTAACGTTATAGCGAAGGCTGAATATTTTGGGATATTTAGCA
This sequence comes from Campoletis raptor, assembly GCA_948107755.1. NCBI lineage: Eukaryota > Metazoa > Arthropoda > Insecta > Hymenoptera > Ichneumonidae > Campoletis > Campoletis raptor. The sequence goes on from OX403623.1 coordinate 23,591,024, forward strand.
AATCTCTCGATGCACAATTTAATTCCAAATGAAGAAAACATGGGGTGGAAAGAATGTGAAATTAACCGACGAACGGGAAGGGAGGATATCCAACGGGAGGTGGATAATATCCAGGGAAAGGTTGTACAGTCGGTTGGACAGGGACGGTGGATGTGAGATACGTAGTAATCTCGGTAGGGACGACCCTGGTCGAGAAGAGGGTCGTGTAGGCAGTTTTAGCACCGAAGGTAAGTTTGAGAACCCTGGATTCGGAGACGGTGGCAACGGTCTGTGTAATGTGTGGCGCGGTGGTGACGGTAAATTGAGGTTGTTGTTGCGGATACAATTGGGGAAGTTGTGGCACTTGTGGTATTTGGGGCTGTGGAATAATCGGAGCTATAGTGGAAGTTCCATATTCGTAGGATGTTTTCGGGACCGTAGCGATCGGTCTGGAGAGAGTCGAATAAACGGTATTAGGACCATTTACGAGAGGAATAACGTGTGACTCGTAGACGGTCTCAAGAACGATCACGGGTCTCGAAGTCGTAATAACCTGTGGTTGATGAGGCGGCGGAGGTGCGCCAAAGTATTTGAGCAACGCCAATTGTTGAATCTGCTCGGGTGTTAATTGTGGCTCGGGTGGTGAAGGAATATGTTCCAATTTCGATTTGGAGGACAATTGAGAGGATGACAAAGCGGCTGATGAGGAAGCAGCTTGATTTCTAAAAACATCAAGATCCGATTCAGCCTCGTTCGAATTTGGAGCCACAACGCGTTTCGGTATGTCTTCATCGTCACGCTCGTCGTCACCGAAATCTAGCTCAAGGTGAAGCTCGCTACCAGCCTCGTCGAGTTTCGAATTGAATTCGTTCAGTGTTTTGCTCGGTATGAACTGATATATTTCCATCGGCGGTAGAGTCTTTGTCGCGGTTACGAGACGAGCTATGTTGTAAGTTTGTACGAGCGTAATCCTCGTTGTGTTACCACCGGAAACAACGGGCAACATGTGAGTCTTTAAAAGTGTCTGCGTTGTCGAAAATGTTTCCGTCAGAGTTTCTAGCGGCGGTGTCGCTTGACCCGACTCTAGAGTTATTGGTGGTAAGGTTGCTATTGACGAATCCAATGGTAAACTCGACTCGTAAGCTGCTCCGGTATTAACGAGAATATTCTCGGTCAATGGCTCCGTCGGGGTAACACTCGGGCTTGAACTCGGATTTGGAACCTCAGCTGTGGCGAAAGTCTTCTTTATCGTCGACGTCACCGTCACGTAACGAGTATTCTTCATTGTGCCAACCTAGAAATCAGAATAATTAAGAAAATGTAAAACGAAATTCTACACGACCGTTCGAGTTTAAAAGTCTCGTAGTAAATTTAATTGTCTTTGAAAAAAAAAGAAAATCTATCAAATAATCTCTCAAACAATTCACTTGGCTGAAGCAATTGAAAAAACGTTGGTTAATTCCTGTGACTGTTGATTCTCATCGGTTAATTGATCATTTACTTAAATCGGATTAAATTCATACATAGAATAATTTTATCTTTTTCAAATTAATTCTATTTTGTTTCAGTTTTTTGTTTACTTGTTCAATTGGAGTGCTATCATTATGAAGGCCTTTGATACAAATCGTTGCGGTGTAGTGAACATGCTGTTAAGTATAGAAAGGATTTTGAAGTCATGGCGATGTAAAGGTTACATAAAAAATAATCCCTCTAACAATGGTGCTTCGAAACATTAGTTCAGTAGTGTGTACGGTTATAGACAATTTAACGTGTGTTTAATGCGGAATTAAAGTAAAAGTAGGAAGCGTCTTCTCTGCTCTGTTGCTTCTATTACCGAGATCTTGTTCACCCGATCAAATCTCGAAGTATGTGCCACACGAGGCCGAGAGAAAAACAACGCGTATACGGTAAAAATTATGAAAGTTGAAAGAGTCGAGAGAGTTCGAACGTGAACGAGGAGAAAGCGAGGAACAGTTGAGAGATCACACACAATTCCGAATGTTGATATTTACCTGGAAGGTGTAAGGCGACTTTATAGTTGCGATTTCGAAGTAAATGTCGTCAAAGTCAGCGGGCGTTGAAATTTCGATATTCATTGTTTCAACCGGAAGTATCGGTTCTGCGGGTTGTTGCGGAGGTGGTGGTTGTTGTTGTTGTTGTTGTCCCTGTTGCGGCTGTTGTTGTTGTTCTTGGATGATGGAAACTTCCTCGGTTTCGCTCGGATCAAGCTCATCGTCGTAGGAGCCTTCTGGAATTTGTCGTTGAGGGCTCTGTACCGCCGATAAATTTTTCTCCTCCGTCTGAACGTTCGACGAAGTCGACGTCGCTTCGTTTGTTCTCAATTGCGCTGTGTCCGGTGACAACGGCGGTCGTTCTTCTTCTTCAACCTGCTTCCGAATTGCGATTCTCGGCTTTGGCTTCGTTTTGTACGCCCAACGACCTTGAGTTCGAGGTAATTTCACTTTTGGCACAGGATTCGTCGGAAGCGATGACGACGGCGATTCCAGTCTACTTTTCACCGACTTTGCCGGTTGACTCGGTTGATTATTGTTGCTCGGACGGAAACTACTTCGCCGACGGCTCGTTGGTGGACCCTCCGTCGTTGTTGTAATTTGACGATTTCTGGCACAGTTGATAAATTTCATTAAATTAATTCATTTTATAAATCACGGTCATAACGGCGATTTAACAAATTAAAGTTTCATTTACAATAAAATGCATTATCACTAATTTTATTACTCACTTGTACGAAGGTCTTGCATTCGTCGGACGATTTTTACCGCTGAGATTTCTTGGTTGCTGTGGATGTTGTGATGCCTCGTTGCTCTCAATATCGTCGATTATTTTATTACGGAATTTGGGACGTGGTTGATGATTTCCTGAGTGTCTTCGGGTCGTTCGAACGGGGCCTTCTTTAAAATAAAAAGTACAATTTAATATCAATTTTTCACTTTTTCTCCTCGTGCCCTTCTGTCCCTCGTGATTCTTTTATTATGTATTCAATGTTTTTTGGCAAAAAAGTATGGCCACATTTTAATGCGTTATTTCATTGAATTGATATTTGTTTTAAATATGAAAAAATCTAACCAACGTGTTATTCATATCGTTTTGAAAATACCTGCGGGTGAGTTGAAAAGCCCTTCAAGAGGTAAAGAGGATTCGTCCTGTTGATGAGTGGGCGTAGGTTCCAGCTGAGGTTTAAGTTTTCCATGTTGAGGTCCGATAGTTTTGAGAATTCTTTGAGTACTCGATGGACGAATTTTTCCCTCGGCAAGTGCGGGTGCAGCAGCACCTTTGACAATTCTGGACGTGCTCTGAAGGACCTGAGCATATTTTCCATTAATATAAGTGCCGATAACGCTCGTCTCGTGAACGGTAGTGAGGCCATCCTTGACGATCGTCCCCCCTAGTTTGGTGACCAAGCCTGTAGGATTTTCTTTGTCCTTTTTGGGTGATGGACGTGGCTTCGATGAAGGCTTTGACGACGGTTTCAAATTGATGACCTAATTTTAAAAAAATTACAAATAATTACACACTTGATATTAAATTCTATATCCATTGGAATTATTTATTGTGAGAATACGAGAAAGGACCTTGATCGGGAACCAAAAGGGGAAATAAAATACATTTAAATTTTTCAATTAAATGATCTTTTTTCAAAAGTTCAAAACCTTGTAAAATTCAAGTGCAAATTCAACAACTATCTCAAGAATTTATACCTTTCACTCTGTATTTTTGCAAATAACATTTTTTTAGTGTGTGTGTGAAAATAATATGAACCAATCAATGACGATAATTGATTATAGCACATAGGATGAAGTAAATGTTTGTTTCGATATGAAAACGCCTCTCGTAGTAAAAGTGAATCGCGCACATCGAGCGTGGGACTTTGAGATTTAACAAAGTGAAGGCGAGGACGCATCCTTTAAAGTTGAGTCGGTTCTCTCGTCGCGATCACGCTTCGCTGTATGGGAAAGCGTGAGAACGTACGGACAAGCACGATACTATTATAATACTACTATATAACATTAAATATATATATATGTATATATATTTATATATAGAGATGTAACGTAACGTAACATCACTCAGTGATAAAATCTCTGAGACATCCGACTTAGTACCCGATTTATTCACGCTTCTATAACAATTAAATTACTTCGAGACAGACTCGGTAACGCACAATAAAAACCGGAAGTTTTTTAAATACCAAAAAAAGTAACACAAATTTTCACCATGATCTGAGCATTTCGAAATCGCGGAATGATAATTCTTTCATATTTTTTTTTGCTATCCTTGTAAACGTTTGAATTATTATTCTTCAAAGTGAAAACCTGGCTCCTTCTTTTTTTCTTTGTTTTTTAATAGTTTATGAGCTTTCAGAAATCTTAAAAACTCACACGATGGTTTTTCAGCCTCTATCAAAAGTTTAGGGCAATAGATGAAGAAAAATCTTTTGGTTTCTGTGACGAACATTGAACTATTTCCGCACGCACGATATTATTTTATTAGTTGAAAATAACATTAAACGAGAATTAGATAAAAATGTGTCCTGAGACAAAATTCATTCTTATTTCTCAGTAAAGGTTCGAAGTAAGGATTTGCTGACATGGAGCATGGAATAAATATTCTTGACAATCCGAATCACAGCTGGAAACGGGAAAAAAGTGTGCCCACGTTTGTAATACGTGCTCGGCGATGAATTAACATGAATTTCGTGGAATTTGCGATCCCTCACGATATACGAGTTCAACGATATTCTCACGAGAGATTCGCGATAGAGAATGACGAATGGACGTGCGTAGTTTTGGTGATTTAACCGCAAAAAAAAAACAAATGTTAGTTTTTTACAGGAAAACAATCTTAATTAGCTCATTTCCGTTGTTGTTGTGTTTTTTTTTCTTCACTTTATGTCAATTATTTATCTGACAGAAGATTCTGAATAAATGAATTTTTTAAAGTCTCGTCTCAACTAAAACAATGTGAACGAATGTTTTTCAATTGAACTTGAAAGAAATAGGAATCAAGATTAAATCAACGAGGAAATAGAAATTTGAATAAATCCAACTGAATTCGGTTTTCTACCTTGTAAGTTTCGTCGACGACTTCCGTTGGTTGTTTCGAAAGAAAATCGTACTCAGGCTCGGCCAAGTTATTTTTCACACCAGGTACGTCAGACTGTGCATGAACTTCAACTACTGACGAAAGGACAGGAGTCTTGGTCGATGGTTCGATGAGATTATTCGATTTCTTAAACAATGAAAATCACAAAATACGAATTAATTATCATAAGAAACTATAATTTATGGATTTTGTATTTTCTTCTCTTTTGTAGCGATTGATACCATTTAAAAAAAAAAAAGATACGAAAATTCGTGATCCAAAATGCAAATTAAAAATAAAACAATCAGACGAAGCACAAAATTGTATAATTAAACAGATTTCACACAAAATACGTAAAATTTTTTTTCTATGATTTAACACTTCGTCTGTAAACCTGGGAATTTCGAGTCCGAGCAAAAACAGTTTGGGTCTGTATTTCACGTATTTATTTAACGAGAAAATTTATGAAAAAAAAATAAAATTTTCGAGAATTTTACAATAGACACCTCAATTTTAATGTTTCGAGCAATAGCATGAATTTTTTCAGAATTTTTTGACAGCATTAAGGGAGGTCTGTTACGGACGAAGCGTTAAATTTTATTTCGACGATTATCAAATATTTACCTCGATTTTAACAGGAGTAACGACTTCGTTGTGCGAGTTATGAACGACAGAATTCACGACGACTTTGGTACCCTTGTTGGTATTTTGTTTTTTCGTTTCTGGTGGTAAATCAGTTTTGTGTGTTTTGCTGGCTTGAATATTGGGAATCTTTTTCGATGGTACAGCGGGCTTGGTTTCGATCGGTGGTAAGCTCGACGACTTCTCTTCGACCTTGTTGGCTCCTTCTGCAAGTGAAATTAGGTCAACTCCAGACTCGTATACACGTGGACAGGATTGAGTATGCTCGGGAGGATGAGTACGAGAATCATTCGAATGTGGGAGTTAAATTTGACTTATTGACTCAAGGATTTAAAAAAAATTGATTTAAAGCTATAATTATCAATTTTTTTAACGAAGAGGCGTATGAAGAGCTCGTTAAATTTTTCGAGTCAGTGGCTAACAAGTTTTACAATAACAATCATGTACCAAGAGGGTTGACGGTCGAACGAAGACCGCTGAGTGTGCAAACGACCTTGACGTTAGTGTCGATTCATTGTGAACATGAATTTTTTTCACTCTTCGATTATACGATCCGAATTATTATTGGAGAATTATTTTGCTCAATCGTTCCATCAATCATTCTCAAATTACGAATGTACATCCAGGCGATTATTCTTATTTCAAAGTGGTAGCAAAAAGGGCGTATAAAATGATGCATATAATTAAACTGGTGGGTGGCCCAAGGCGGGATCGGATCTCGAAGAATTTAATCACCAGAGGAACGAGATATTTACACGATTCTCTATAAGACGCTCTAAGTTTAATGGTCGATAATGTAAGTCAACATTCATGACCTTTCGGATGAAAAAATTCTCAAAATTTTCTAATTTTTCAATCTAACCCTTCAATTATTGTAGTTGCCAGATTTTAAGTTTGAAAATTCGTAAAAAAAGTCAGTTTTCGTTCGATAGTTTATCCTTGAAAACGGATCGAAAAAAACGTTATTTAACGACTGGTCCCAGGTGTAAATTTCAAAAACCAACTCGTTCTTCGAACCTTTTTCAAAACTTTAAATCCTCAAAGTACAGAAACGTTGTCTACTACATTTTCATAAAAAATTTAATATTCCAAAAAATCGATCCTAACCATTTTAGCACCATTGTTGACGATTCTAAACGTACGATTGATAAAAGCGTCGGTATTCGTCAAATAAAATGATTAAAAATTGACCAAGTGGAAGAAGAAAGCGATTAAAATTGATGTTAGAATTCTCGGCTCGAAATTCGGTTCTGAACCAAAGTTTACATAATTGACATTCCAGCTGAGACACCTCGACCATGTGGGAAATTAAATACAAGCATAAAGAGTTATTTTCATGTATATACATTTGTGTGGACGGGTGTAAAATGGAAAAAGGATAGCGGAGGCGCTTCGTACTGACAGAGTCAAGACGTACATATGTAAAAAAAAGAAAAAAAAAGATGAGCATTGTACCAAGTCAGACTTGAAATATGTCAGGGTTTTTCATCGAGTCATCAATGACGCGAGGTACAGACAACTTGAGAGGTCGTGGCCCGCTACATTAGTACATTCTAAATAATGAGGAATATCATCCATATTAGCTTCCCAGGACGAAAAAATAAAATCTACTCCATTCGAATTTAAAATTTATCTTCTCTACGGTTTAACGTAATTGGCCAAATAGCTAATGGAATTCTAATGCTTTTACATCAAGTTCTCGAAAGATATTTGCAATTCTACATAATTCGTACTTCGTTTTTTTATTCTTATTCGTATTTAAATAAATAAATAAATAAATAAATAAATAATTTGTAATAAAGTTGTGCAATGAAATTTGCGAAAAATTCTTTGATTCGAAATGTTTTTTTCTCAAGTCGATTTTAGCAAAAAACAAATTAATTTTCAATGACACTGTACTCGGACTTGTCATTAAAAGTTTTGAGTGAAAAAAATGTTGATAATTTCGTATTATAAAGAGTGAATATTGTGATTTTTACCTGGGGGTGCACTCTGAGGGCTGAAAACCATCACCGTATTGCCAATCGTAGTTGTAAAGTCCAAAAAGCCATAAACCGTCTGCGTGATGAAGTCATTTTTTGGCGATGCTTCCGGTACAACGGGCCGAGCGATTTCCTGAGCCGGTGCGGACGGTGCGCTTGCCTTGTACACTTGGGCAATCGATCCTCCGACTGTAAATACAATATAATTAAATTATCATTTTCATTAATCCTCTTAACGATCCTTATTTATCAATGACAGCTATATTCAAACGTTAAACACTTTTTTCAGTTCAATTGTGTGTAGAAAAGAATTTTTATTCAATCTAAATTTCAACACTTTGCGATATTACGAAACTATATTAAAAAAAAAAACTTAATCCATAAAAGTAATTGAAAATATGAATATTTAAGAATTTAATTTAGAAAAAACATATTAAAAAAATTCATTCGTATTTTTGGTCAACATAAAATTAAATTTTTACACGGTCCACCTTTGAATTGTCAACTTTTTCGACTAACATAATAATTAATGATAATTTTCAATGAAATTTTGAAAAAAAATCTCAAAAACACGGAAAGGAAATTAAAAAATAATAAAACAGATGTCAACTTTTTCAATTCGATTGATTTTTTAACATTTTTGTATTTTATTGATTTTTACAAAATACTGCAAATTCTTTTTGCTTCGTATTCTCTCAGGAATTTTGTCGCGATCTCTCGTCACGGGTAACGACAGTTTGGCTCACGTGCAGCGGCGTGGCTGCACGTGCCAGAGTCTTTTTCGACGATAAATCTCGTGTCGACAAACGCCGTCTCCACATATAATTACTTGGGTTACTGTAGCGTGAATGAAATAAGCTGGAGATCGAGAAAGAAAAAAGGGAAAAAGGGAAAAAAAAGTTCACTCAACTGACAAGTAGCAGTATTAGTTACCGGTCTTGGAAAAAGTGCAGGTGAGATCGTTAAGAAGATTAAGATATGGCGCACCTCTTTAGCACGGAAAATATTCCAAGGAAAATGAACGACAAGTAAAATTCAAGAATTTTCAACTAAGAGAAAATCCTGTGAAATAATTTTAAAAATAAAAACTCCTTTTATTTTCAGACTAATCTCATTCCGAGATTGACGAAAAAATACAATTTTATAAAATTATATTTTCAAGAAAATACAGAATAAATGAAACTTACGATTCAAAATCGATAATTAAATCACTAACATTTTAATTAACGGCAAAATCATCAGATACCATTTTTTCCAAGTAAATTGTTTGAAATTTTGCGTCAATCTTCTCGAGCATCGTATTATAATGTGTAAAAAATTTGAGAAGCTTTCACCGTCTAGTAATCGAGATATTTAGTGTTTAAAATCGCAACTTTAACATGACGTCTTGTGGGAAGTTACGAAAAAAGTTGATTTTCCACAACAAATAACTCGATTTCTAGACGGAAAAAATTTCTCAAATTTTAGTCACAGTTGAGTATTATTGTTAAGAAGGTTCTTACGAATTTTGAAGAATTAAACTTGGAATTCGTCTAACGCATGTCAATTCCAATAAATGAACATTTTTGGTGCAATGAAAATTTATACAAAACATGTAAATAGCCACGTTTTTATAATACAATCAGAACGATGTATTATTAATGCTGTTTTGCGAGTCTAAGCCGTTCTTAATGCAGGATCTTCTTTCTTGCTTTTCTCAGGCTTTTACGCATCGATGCGTGACGCAACTAACGTGCAACACTCGGGTTATACATAATACTATTTGCATGTTATTATAACATAGAGTAGAATGTAGCATTGAAAGAGTTTCGTCGATTTATGTGTAAGGGCGTACCCGATGCCCCTGAACAATGTTCGATCGTTTACGAGATATTTCACGATTGATCTGACAATGATGCGTCTATTATTTGATAGAAAAAAAAAACGTATAGAAAAATATTTTTCATACGTACATAAATCATGATGTCTGACAAACATCATTCTTGTCTGCTCAATTCATAACTATTGTATTTTTTATTTCATTTTTAGTTACAAATAAAAAAAGCAATATTTTATGTTTAAAAATTGATCTACTTTGTCTCTAAATGATTAATTAGAAGAATCATTTAATTTCAAAGGTGCAGAACCGGATTCGTAATAAATTGAAAACCGAATCATTAATTTCTATCACCCAAATGATTAATTATCGTTCCCATAGTTTTCCTACTCATAACATTGGAAATGTGTATAGAGGAATTAAAAAAAGAATAAAAACAATTAGTTCGTGGAATAATTCTTCATCCGGGTAACGTACGATTATGAAAACTGTGGGAAAATCAAAAGACACGCTCGAAGGATCAAGCAATGCACTCGATTTTCCATAATTGCAATTCCACCTCAACATCGATGTATAAACATTGAAAACACGTTCATGTGAGAACACACAGTTACATTGCCAAAGATCCAAGCTAATTTCTACGAGGCTTACAAAACGACTACTCAAAAAGTGGTAAATCAACTTGAATTGATTATTTAATTAACGCCGAGTAAATTGAAAAAATCAAAAAAATATACAGCACGTTCTAAGAGCAAAGGGAATGAAAATAAATCGCAAAAATTTTGTACGTCTCTTCTTTGCTGCATATATGCTCCAACGAAATATAAATAACTGTCTAATTACTTAATAAAAAGACAACACGTAAGTGTCTAGTGAAAAAGTAGATTATGAGCTGCTGGACCCAGAGTTAATGCAACGAAGGAGAATTTATTGCTAAATCGAGTTTTAACGTACGTGAATACGAGAGTATGTGGAAAGACATTGACTGAAAGTGAGTTCGTTGTTTTATTTTTATAAATCTTTTTTTTTTTCCTTTTTTTTTTAGTGAATCAAGCGGTCAGTATGGGCGGCTCGGTGGTCAAAGTATATCGCGTAATTGAATGTAACGCAACTGTGTGTTCGAGACGAACGTCTGGTGCTTGTCAAGTCGCTGAACTAGAAAGGAAAGTGTAGCGGTCGGGGTTGTTGATTTTTTTTTTTTAATTTCGTCTTTATATACACAACGAATTTATATATAGATATATTTTTACTTATTTTTAATTGAAGCAATACTTATTTTACATTATACGCGAAAGTCAATTTATTGTCATAGGATTCCCATTCCCCAAAAATTGTGGCTATTGAAAAACTCTAGTTCTCTTGAAGTTGCTCAATAACAGAATCAAGTCTCGAGTTTCTGTGGCACGTTGACCGACTTTACACGGTCTTGCACTATTTCTTTTCGTCTGTAAACCGTGCTTAATATTCTCGTTGTCAGTGATACTCTGTATCCTCGTTTTACTCAATTTTTTCTATTAAATATGTAAATGTATTAAAAGCGTTAAAAATGTTTCAGTTAAAAAATGGTTTTTTAGTTAATAGCAGAAAAGAGAAGAAAAACATCACGATTTCCGAGTAATTTGGAACGGTAGTAAAACGTAAAAAAAAAAAGAATTAGACGTGAGGAACACTAAAAAAAAAAAATTCTAGTTAAAATCCAAAAATTAATATTACGACGTAAAATGGTCGATTCGTTTTTTATTCCTGTAAATATAAATATCGCTAATTTTGTGTAAACCATGTGGATTTTTGTTTTGAAATTTTGTCACGGTTGTGAAAATGACCTTTTGAGGAATTTTGGAAAGGATAGAATGAAATTTTTACTACGACCGTAAACGAGACCGGCCGAGACTTTGATTTATATTTGTCGCTCTGTAACTCTGGCGCCATATTGACAAATTACATTTTTACGTGACTCACTTCGAACATCATTGTTTACATTTTTTTTTTTTACTCACCACACGCGAGAACCACAACGAGAATGAGATTTTTAGGCGACATGACTTTCTGTCAGGCGGATCTCATCGTATGCAATACATTTATTGTGAAATCTGAAACAATGCAAAAAAATACATACGTTATAAAAAATTACATAAATTTTCGAATTATTGCAAGATTTTTTGACATTTGTTCTTACTCTGCATTTTTGAAAAGTACTTATTCGTTAATGAGAACTTTTTTTTTCTCTTTCGACGCCACGAAGTTAATTCCTTATTATTATTTTTTCCAATCCATAAAATCAAGAAACGCTGTTTTTTATGGTAGAAAAAAATTGTAAGGAGAAATAGGGCGTGTGTAAGAAATAAATAGAAGCGAACGAATGGCCGTTGAGGCAAAACGCGAGTTATAAACGCTGAAAGTTATTTGTTAAAAATAAAAAATGAACCAGGGTCAGACGAATTGCAAAATAGCAGGTAAATGTCTGATCTACAAAGAAATGAGATCTCATTTATTTTATCTTTACTATCCAGCCTTCCTCTCGTTAGTGCATGGTAAAAAAAAAATACTTTGCGACTTTACGAGCAGCGACGGAACGAAAAGAACTTTGCAGATTCAATGAGACCCCTCGTGGCTGGATTAAGAATTATAAAAAAATAAAAAAAAAAATCGTTTCCAGTCCGCACTGAATTGACGATATTTAGGTCTTTAAATGCAAAAATTAGAATAAAGAATTCCAAATGGAATTGAATTTATAAAACAAATTGAAAAATGCGACTTTTTTTTCAGGATGTTGTCCTTGGAGCTTATCATTGAGTCAAATGAAAGAAAACAAAATTCTTCTTCGAACAGCTGACCAAGGCAATGAAAAATAAAATATACGAACGATTGATAACGTTCCAACTTTGTAGAATTGCAAAACTCGTTATTTCTCGATTTTATTGAATTGTTATTTTTGTTAAAATTTATAAAAATACGAACGATTGGCAAAAATGTAAAAATTTGAATAAAAAAGTAGCGCGTTAGGAAACACGAAAAGTGGGACAAAAGGAATTTCAACATAATCAAAAAATGTATAATGAAATTTTGATAAGAAATCTCTTTTGGGATTGAGTTGCAATGTGTTGTGAGTTTAGCTAACTATAAATACGTAATTCGGGCGCGCGTGCTCATTGAACGCGCACCCATTCTTTATTTACTGATGTCATGTAACGCTTGTAACGGGGCGGGTAGAGCAGCGTTATGTTGCGTAATCCAGCAACAGAGCACTGTAATCGTTTAGTAGAAAACAATGCTAAGTGCAATGCTCTCGATCTACTAAATATACGTTCTCTAATATATATGTATTTCAAGGCGTATATAGTGGAGTGTGTTGAGAATTTAGTGACTAAAAAGGTGCGTAAGACACGATTGGAATTTCCATTTCGTATCAGAGACCCAAAGCAGGTAGAAGAGACGAGCCACACGAATAAACACGAAGAATTGTATTCGAAAAATAATTCTAAACGAAAATTTAAAATCAAGCGAATAAATTTGAGGTTGTGAAGGAAATAATAATAATAAAAAAAGAAATCAATTAGATGAAAGTGTAAAACTCATCAATTTTAAATAATTCATCATGATTATAAAAATTCGTTTCACGATGTGATCAAGTTTTTGTTCTCATTTGATCTTATTAACTATTTTGCCCTCCAAACCTTTTTTTTTTCTATCGATCGAACAAAAAGTCAAACATTTCCGTATTGGGTCACGATTTTTTGTTGCGAGACGATCAATCACTCGAAACAATGGACTTAATTATTATGTTAGTTTAATTGGTCAAATGATTTTTCTTTCGAGAAATGTCTGTTTCTATGCCAGACAAGAAATGCGGAAATGAACACGGTTATGTGAACAGTTATCGATGGCTCAATTTAACGCAGACACATCACGTATGTTTGCACGCTCTCCGTAAGTTTTTCTCTGCCACATATGACATCGATGTAATTTGTCAAAGTCGGAACAATAATATAGATAATTATAGGGTCTGCGTAATTTGACCAACAGTCATTTTTCATAAATGTTTTTTTTTTCTATTATGAACCACTAAATACCCATATACGCGTACTAATGTATATTTATTTCTTTGTATGTATATCACAGGACGAAAATAAATAAACATAAAAAGTCATATTGGAAGCGACGATAAATCTAAACATCAATGACCTTGGATGTCAAGATCGTAGGAGCGAATAATCGAATTTCGTTTTCAGCTTCTCTCATAGATTCTTCAGTATATAATAAAAATACAAAACTTCATAAACGTTTTGCAGTAAGCCGATAAACCTTGAAAAACCGTGGGAGCGTCGTTGATTCGTACTGGAGATGAGTTTTGTTTCTCGTATAATTGAAAAAAAAAAAATCATTAACTCTCATAAATGGATAAATTTATGAACGTATATCGTTTTCATTATTTGTTGAATAAATAACGTTTCATAATAACAATAATGACAACAATACAAATAATAACAAAATTAATAACATCGAGGATGGGATAATACCGAGATTCTACGCACAGCTAAAGATTATTTCGCAATTAACGTTTGAATGACAACACACCTGATATATACGTTTTACTATTATTGACGAGATGAATCCTCGAGAAAAATTTAAAAAAAATACTATGTTTTTTTTTACCGTTATTTGTACCGACCGCCGAGACGTTTTATTCGCAAAGTCATAAATCGTGTAACACTCATTAGCTACTTCAAGACTAAATAATTCACGAGCCACGGGCTCACGTGTGTATCGCGATAATTATTTAAAATATTAAAACGAAGATTATATCTGAGAAAAGTTGTGCTATATAAATAATCTTGATTTACAAGCGAATGTACATTTTTAGTGTGTTTGTAAACAGAGCAATGATTCGTCCGGTTCAACGAAGCGAATTATTTTCGATCGAGAAAACCGTCGCCCGAGGCGTTTCGCTAATCATACGGATGTGCCGTTCCGAAATTATTACCTCGTACGTTCTCCACTGTTTTTTTTTCCTTTTTTTTCGTCACATATTTTGAGGTATGTGTGCAAATCAAGAAAAAAAAACGTTGCAGTCTCGTTCCAATCCTGATTTGTTGATTTTTACAAAGAAATTGTCGGGTTTTTCGAACGCAGAACGAAATAGGAGCGAGGCAGAAGCAAATATGCCGAGAGTTTAGCTCTCGAAGCTCACGCGTATACACGAGAGGCACCCGCCGCTGCCGCAAAGCCTTTCACTCTGTGTTCTCTCTCACGATATTGCAACAGCGAACAAACTCGCTGATTTCGCCCGCGCGTACCACGAGCTCGTAATCCGTTTTCTAATAATAATGGTGCACACCATACCTTCGGTATTGCGAACTCCCATGTATGATAATATATAGGACATTCCAAATCAAATCGATATACGACCGTGACCCTCGTCCTATCGCAGTTCATTCGTTTTCCTTCATAAAATAAACCGTAGACTCGTATTAAACAAAAAATTATTGGAAAATCATTTTTACGTTATTTCTATAGTATTTTTTTCAATATTTCGAATGGTTCTTACAGAAAAACACAAATTCAGTCGAGATTAATTTGTCAATATGAAAATGCGTCTCGTGTACACAAACAAAAAGTCGAAAATAGTTCGAAACATTTCGTCTATACAGAATGTCAAGATTAAGAGGGAAAAAATGAGAAAATTAAATTTGAGATTGAAAAAACATCGTAGATAAACGACTCTGATTCATGATCGAAATATTTAGCCAAAGATTCGACCTTTCATTGTGGTTGAACGTGAGGGCACGACATTGAATCGATGTGTAGTTGTTTACGAGAATATTACGATTAACAAAGAAAGATGGGAGTGGCCGTGTTTTAAATGATAAAGAAAAAGCACGTCGACCTCGATACTCGATAGATTAGTTTTATTTTTTATTCGCTTTTTCTTCGACAACCTCGACTCGAAACGGTACTTAAAATGAATGAACGAGCGAGGCTTGTTAATTCTTTTTAATTTATAATATTTGTATCTATGGAGAAAAATGCGTCACGCAATTTAAATTGTATCTCGTTGCAATAATGACCGTCAGGAAATGTCTTTGCCTTTCTTTCCCGTTTACATTTCCTGCTGCGACCGTGTCCACAGCAATAAATGCCAATACCAATTGCATATTTATTGAGAAAAAAATGTCTTGTGAACCGCTATGATTTTTGCTTATAAACGTACGCCCTGAGGCTTCTGTATTTTAGTGCACGCCATTCTCGACCTCGGGCAACTGCACGATGTATCTCAGAGACCGTGAGTGACGTCGAACTTTATGAAAATATTTATCACAGTTCAAATATCTTATGTAAAATTTATTGCACTATATTTCGACTGCTTAAATATGTTAGAATAATATTCATCGCATATTTCATCGTTATGTGGCAATTATTTATCTTGGGAAATGTGATTATCCAATTAATTAATAACTCGAAGGTGCGCTCTCGTTATTTCTAATTAATTATTCTCAGTTCCTTCTCACCGGCTTTAAATTATATACTTTAGTGCTCTGCTCGTTAACGCGTGTTATGGAATCCGTATATATTTCGATTGGAACGTAATTCAATTGCATTTTTAAGATTTCGGTCATTCGATAAAGAATTTTTCTAGGAAATCCATGTTTTTTTATTTTCCGACCGAATTATCTATCAGTGCAACATTTTTTAAGGAATTCAACTTATTGACACTTCAAATGTTCTAAAAAAAAATTTTTTGATCCGCATTCCATTATTTCCTCCAAAAGGTCATGATTTAAGTAAATGAGAATATGTCATCAAATATTTTCCAACCCTCCATTGAAACACTGGGTCGTTTCGACCAGGAAATTTTTTTTTTATCAGAATGAAAGATTTTTCATTCCAAAACAAAACAAAATGGGGTCAAATTGACCCGGTGTGTCAATGCTAAGTACAAGTGTCTCAACGAACAGTTAAATACGATAGTTTCGAAATGAATAATTAAATTATTAGTCACAAAAAAGTGACTTTGCGTTAAAAAGTCATTTTTCAGTGTTCAACGTCAAATTTTGTGATTTTCGAGCAAATCTTTTGCGCATTGAATCAATCCGATTGAGCGAGGCCGGTGAGTGTTAGAAAATGTGAAATCGTCGAGTCACTTGATTCTCCCTTTCGTACTAAATAATTGCCGAGCATACAGTTAAATATATACATAGAATGTGCACATATATGATCGTTATAGCTGGAAGAAGAATCGTGGAGCATGGTTGTACGGGAGGCAGTTAAAGCCCCGCAGCTGACCGCGTGTTCCACTTGTCGAGGAAAAAAAAGATCCGAGATCCGTCGAGTCTCTTCATCGAACGCTTTCATATTGATGAGAGAAGCGTTCCGTCGATCAATGCCCAGGCAAAAAAATATACACTTGACACTTTTCATCTCACACAATCGTGTGAATATAAATATATGCGATTATATTTTTGCATCGATTCATGCACGACTGTTTGTCTACGAAGAAATGTCATTTAGAGAGAATGTGTCAACAAGAAATACTGAAACTTTCTCTATAAGTTGTTTCATTTAAATTGAGAGAGAAAATCAACGATTTCAGTTGGCAAATCGTAAAAAATCACTTGTTCGTAATTAAATATTCAAATTAAAATAGTTCTCACTATGACACAATAATGATAATAACTGTAGTAATAATGGTAAAAAAATAAAACTCGCATATTTTTCTTATTGATTGGAAAATAAATGCGGAAGTGAATTTTATCGTCGAAATTTCACTCTTACTTGCGAAATTTCTCGATTATTCGTGGAAATATCTTGTACGTAGTGTACGAGAAAGAAGAAAAAAAAAAACAAATTACGACGACGACAATATGCAAATGCTACGGGCAGTGGAGTGCGAAGGAATCGAGAGTTTCTCTACCAAAGTGTGTGTGCGTGGTGGCGGTCATCGGCCGAACGGTCTGCCCAACAGTATATACACATTCATGATCAACCAAAGCCAAGATCACGGTCATCCTCCTCGGGCAAAACGATGACCGCAGGCTCGAATCGCCAAAATATTCGATCGAAATATTTCTGCCTGGGGCATTAGTTTTTTTAATTCTTTCTCATCACCGTTTTTTGACGGATTCCCAAAATACACAAAAAACCCGAACATTGTTTTTTACGTTTGAAAAAACTAATGCATTCGGGGTGTGTAAAAAAATATTACAAAGAAATTCGACCCTTTAAAAACAATTATTAAAGCGTACGAACAACAAAAAATCGAATTTTGTAAAGAATAATAACAATGAGAAAAAATGAAATATTTCAGGATTTTTTTGTTGGAACTTTCGATTCAATTTTTGATTAAATTTTTTGTTTCATCTCGTAAAAAATTCTCTGACATATATTGCCAAAGATTAGTATAATTATTCGGAGGATAGAATTAAATTGTCAGCAAAATGCGTTATTTACGCGAGAACCATATCAAAGTACTTACGCCTCTCGAAATGTTCTGAGAGTCTTGAAGAAAGTACTTTCCCATGCATTAAAATATGTGAGTAGTTTTACTGGAGCCAAGGATAATAACAGGTTTTTCACAACATGATTTGAATCGGTTCCAAATCACGAATTTATATTTATATTAATAACCCCATAATTATTGATGAATAATATTTTCGTAAAGCCGATAATTTTGGTATTCGATTAATTTTGCTGGATAAATGATTTTCTTCGCGCTTTGTTCCAAGGTTTTATTTATATTTTAAGGGACAAAGCAATCTTTTCATCTCGTCGGAGCCGGACGATCCGGCTCGACGAAAAAAATCTTCGTCCTCAATGTTTTTTTTACACTTATCGACACAAAAAGCTGTGCTTTGATTTTTTTGTCGCATCTTCGTGATCACAAAATTTTCTGTCGAGTGTATCCGGCCCAAGGTCGCCTATAAAGTCAACATACACGTGTATTTAAGATTCTTAGGGTAGACGAGGTCGTTCCAAGCCGGTTTGCAATTCCAAGATGCAAACGATGGGTCGCTTTGGAATGCCAAATGATGCGCTACTCTGTCACCAATATCTATACACATAAGTTTATATAAAAAAAAAAATAAACGTTGCTGTTAAACGAGGCATTGATCCTTGATGCTCGCACGATGTAAATCCTCACACCCTCGCGCCTTGTTACTCGAACTTATAACCATTAAACGAAGATAAATTAATATTTCACTAAAATACGAAACAATTTTACGAAACGTTAACAAAAAAAATGCAATTTACCGCTCATTTTGACGATATTTCATGTGGTGTGTGTCTCGAAAATATAATTCCATGAAAAAAAAAGATGGTTGAATGGAATCAATGGACAATAAAAAAACAATCCACAAATTTTTATCTACGCGATCAACGAAACGGTATTCTTTTAGTGTCAATAATTAATTTTCTTATGTCCAATTTTTCCTCAAGCAATTACGATATGGAAATAAAAAATTGGAAAAATAAAAAAAGACCGGAAATCATTTATGAGTAACCGCAAAGACCACGAAAAGCTCATCATCTGTGGGTCGACTCCACAACTCGAGAGAGAGAGATCATTATCTATTTCGTGTTTAGCTAACTATAAACTTATTATTATCCACCGAATAGCAAACTTGGATGCTGGGAAAATCAAGAATTTCGAAACTCGTATTATATTGCGCAAACAAGGCAAAACTATGGATAATGCGATGATGCGCTTCTCTCTCTATGTACGTGTAGAAAAATCTCTATTACATATCCCGACTGAGAAATGTGCGAACTTTAATTGCAGTCATTCGTACGACTACGTACTGATCAAATCGTCATCAATGAGAGAAAAAAAAACAAAGTTAATATTATACGTGCATGCATTTTTTTATGAAAAAAATAAATAAATAATATAAAAATCATAGATCATTCATTGAAAGTGATGGCTAAAAAAAATTACAGAAAATCAAATAAGAATGAAAAAAGTATTGGGACATAAAATAAAAACGTGAATAAAAATTGAGCAATTATTACAGAAATATTGAGGCGAAAAAATTATTAAAAAGTTTGTATTTTATTTACCTCAGCGAACATTAATCCTACGAATAGTTGATGTGATTTTTCTGAACTAGCGTGAATATTATGTATGTGCCACGAGAGACCGAGATATGTAATCATCAGAGGTAGCGGGACACCTAATTGGAAAAGCTGTGCACGCGAGTGAACATTAACGCGATCTGATGGGGGCAATTCAGGTATAGAGTTAGTTTACGCGCGAACCAAAACCGCACATCGGCACCCACGAACCATTAAATTGCATAACGTGTGAGAGAAAGAGAGAAAATTATACGTGTATTCGTATTAAATAAATCTAATTGTACCAACGTGCCTCGTGCAAACGATAACGAAAAACTCGATTCCCATTTTTTATTATTACATTCTACAAAAACAATCAAATGCTCATACAATTTATGAATTTAAAAAAAAAAAACGAATTCTCTTTAGCGAAAAACAAATAAAATAAGTCAACGGAATAGAGACTAAGGAATCGCCGAAATAGAGTAAAATAAAAATCAAAACAAAAATATTCATTTGAGAAATTTTATCGAGCGCGATGGTACGAATTTTTTGAAGAGAACATCACAATCCATAAATTAAACGCAGCAACAGTGAAATGGACCGTGATTTTTTTCATCATCTGTCGAATTTTCATGATTGTTATTATTATTATTATTGCACTATAAACAGTACACAATGGATAGTAAAATCGTGCGTTTTTATTTTCCAATCATTTCAAGCAGGCCCATATATCGTAGTTCTAAATTCTTATTTTTTTTCTTCTTTCTGTCATGCTTTACTGTTGCGGTTTGCGCCTTTTGCAATCCGCTCTTACTTTTTCCCTTTTAAGAAATCTCCATAACTTTAACTGCCACGATTTGTAAAACTTTTCGATTGGGACACGTCCGGTATTTCTACGTAAAAATTGTATGTATAGAGAGAAAAAAAATTTGTGATTTTTTGCTTTTATGGATTCTTTTCAACAACTTTGATTCTTCGTTGTCATTTTCCTTTACAATTAAATTCACTTCCCAGTGTGCTGTGAAATTTGTAGCAAGTTCCGATGCCCGCCACTTCCGCGAACGCTGTGACTATAAATCGCGCGTGTGTGTATGTGTTTTTATTTATTTTTACAAAATGTCGTACTACGAGTCTGCAGAACTTCCGACTATCCGCAAGAATTCACTTTCCTCATCGATTAACCATAAAAAAACTGAATACATAGCAAATTCATATATTTATATTTGTATACATATATGTACACAATGTTCCACATATTTTAACTGTCACTGTATGCATTATAATACGTATTAATTGACTTATACGAAGTATTGAGGCCACAGGCGAGCACGAGCCTCGAGAGACTCGGAAGGCAAAACTTTAGCCGTGGGCGATTAAGCCTGTAACGGGTTTTGCTCGATAAGATACACCGCTGACTTATTACTACTCAGTGAAAGCGATCATTCGATTCTCCGACGTCGAACGCGATGCGACCAACATCCTGATCTTGCGAGAAAAACTCGACGAAAACTTAAATAAATAATAATCACAATAATTTGGTTCTGGTAAAAAGCGAAATGTTGAAAATTCATGAAAAACAGAGATTTTCATGAATATCGAGATAAGAAGATCGAGGTCTTTTCTAAAAAAAGAAAAAATCGAAAAACTATATTAACTTGCCAATCATGGGGCAAGCTCCAAGGAGCAAAATATATTTTTCGCTCATAGCGCGACTCGGTCGATGTGTCAATTCACTCTAATTGAATATTTTATTGCAATAAATATGAATGAAATATTTCGCATAATTTGATATATTTCCCTTCGCCGCGATCCAGTCGATCACGTGTGCGATCGAGGTGTTTTTTTTCCCAATCTCTCCGCATACCGTAAACACCGCAACTATGTAATTACATAGAAAATACGCAAATTCGCGGTCAGCGGTCGCCCGACACAGTATCCAACGATAATGTCAAGCAAAGTGTTGTTTTTTATGTTTCCACTTAACACTCACATGTTTGGATCAAAACTCGGATAAAATCAACCATAATATTAGGAAGGATAAGTATTCTATGAGATATTTACGAATCTTTCATCAATATTATTATGATAATAGTTTTAAAAAGAGAGAGGACAATGTTTAACGTTCGTTAAACTCTGTATTGCTCGATCATAAATCGTAGGGCTTTGTGTTTGTGTTCGTATGTACGATAGCCGCGTGCCCCAAAGTCCTTGATACGTAGCCGAGAGGACATTTATTGTATACACACCACCGAGACGCCTATCGACATCTAATATATAGAAACGTGCAAAAGAAAATGTAATAGAAGTGCAGCACGTGACAATTGCCTCTAACGCGTGCAGTCCAGTTTTTATTATCATTATTATTATTATTTGTATTATTATTATTTCTTCTAACTCGCGCGAGTAAGCAAGGAATGTCGAAAAATATTTACCAACTATCACCGTTCGTGAACACGCTCAATAATGAAACACGAGACTTACGGTGCAACAACCGTGCAACTTAATATTTCTAAACGCTGATCGAAAGGAACGCGCTGTTATGACGTATTGTTTGGTGGATGTTAAATAATTTAGAATATCGTCTTTCTGCGATTTTTTTCAATATTTTCAATGTTTTTCGATATTCGGAATGTTTTGGTCTCGAAGCAGAAATCGTCAAAGTGCAGGAACAGAAAAATGAATTATTCTTTCATCTTGAGATCAAAATTCCCCATCACCTGAATTGCTAGTCTTGGAATGATTTTTGTTTTTTTTTTTTTGTATGTTTTCATTGAACGAACACGAAATCAAGTTACGTTTTTCCTCTTTTACAATTTTTTCTCGAATTGACCGAAAAAATATTCCGGAAAATGGGTGTTGTTCGTTACGAAGGTTCTCCTGCGTTACCAGCTCAACATTCCCTACGAATATCTATACATATATGTACGTATAACGAGGATACGTGCGCAGTTTACTTTCACTCGGAATTCGTTATCCCCTAGACGTAACATTGAGGAACATCGAGAAGCACAAAACGACTTACACACGCGGAAGCCATGCTCCTACAGATCCATGGTGCAAAACTGGCTCAACCGTGTTTTTTCTTCTCTTTTCCTTCATTATTCTTGAAAAATGTTGTAATTAAAATCTGGCATGGTTTGATTGTACGAATTGTGCAATTTTCATATAATCACATTAATCGTAGTCAAGGACGTGTTTTTCACTACTCGATTGATAAATTTACGAAAAAAAAAGAAATTAAGATCGTCGTTTCAAGGTTAGAATCCGTAACGACGTTTTTCGGATCGTAAAGACCGTTGTAAACAAGATTTCTAGAACGAATAACATTTTTTATACTTTCTTTTCATCTTTAAGGATATTTTTTCAGAGATGGTTTTCGATTCTTTGCTTTATTTTTTTCTCCGGACCTCAGAACGTTTCCACTGAAATCCACGCGTCAAAGTACGAGTCACATTGGTACGTTATTGGAAAATGGCGGGAGATTATCACAGCGTATAGAATGTGGAAATATTCGTCCCGATAACACAAAATTTTTGTTACTCGTAATTACTGTTTTTCACGATACTAAAATGAAGCGAAATCCTATATTGTTACGAATTACGTATCGCACATTAAATATATAAATTTATGTATGAGTTGCCGTGTTATACGCGCGAAGAAAGTCGTCTCGGTCGTAGACGATCGAGACCAACTCTCATTCCAGGCACGTGCCGAGTTTACTGTACTGTAATAGTTGCCTGTAGGGCTGAAGAGCACCGTTCAATTCCTGTTTCCTTTTCCCTACGTTTTATTTATTTCCACACCCGCTTCCGTGCCTACCAATTTTGTTGTAATATCGAAAAAAAATCCATAATTACGAAATACGTACAAAATTGAATGAAAATCAAACGAAAAATCCTCGCATTCCGAAAAAAAAAAAAAAAAAATTATGGAAATATCGAAAGTGTTTATGGAAATGTGAAAAAAAATTTCTTCAATAAAATTCCGAAGTTTTACATATTGTCTCGTAATTTTTATCCAAATTGTTATGTGCACTTTATTTATTATTCTTATCCAGCAAATATGTGTTATGTATTTTTTAGGTAAAAGGGACAATAAAAATGACATATTTATGAATATTTTAGTGAAGTTAGTATTTACATGTATAATTTCTACAATTCAATCGACTATTCACTAAAATCGTACGCTTCAAGATTTATGGCCGTTATAACGAGCTTTTTTTAAAGCATAAATTTTTCAGGTTCGATTACCCGATATTTACGAATGTTTTGTCGAGAAAAGTTTTAAGAATTCAATTTCACTATCAATGCAGCAAGTAAATGAAATTTCAGAATAGAAACAGAGAACAATCTTGGACTTTTTGTAATTTTCCCATGCAGACTATCAGTTTCTCATAAAAAAAAGTATAAAATTCGCGTAACAAAAAAAGCACCGAGTAGCCCCGAATGGCGGTCCATCGCCGGACATCCAAGTTTTCAACACGTACGCACAAATATTTGCACTTATTTGAAATCATTTTTATAAGGTCTGACAATTTCCGTGTCGAAAAGTACGATGCAAATTATAATTTTTATTTGAAATGAAATGTTCAGGAAGAATATTTGTATTCGTTACGAAAATATTTGTTTTTGTCGATTTTTGACGAAGCTGACATAAAAAAATTTGAATTTTATCTTCGTAATGTGAAAATTATGTATTGCACTTAAATTCTTCTTCCCACATGATTCTAAATCGAGAGTTCGATGAGAGAATAATAAGATCGTCGACCGAAAAATCTTTGTTTTCGAGTTATCGGTCATTATATCTGCGATCACGGTTGAAAATGTATCGACTCGATGTTTTTATGGGTTCATGTTTATGCGAAATTGTACATTCCTAACTCGCGAAGAATATACGGTAAGATCGCGATGCAATAATCCGCCTTTCTATATATTTTCACGAGCACACTTTATTTTCACGTAAGATCATAAATCGCTGTAACACAGCTTTATTTCCCAATGAACCGATATAACTGTTGCACAATGCGAATAACCTCGAGTAATAATGCAGTGAGCGATGCATTACATTTTTATCGAATATTACGAAGAATCTCGATGCCACAGTGATTTACTGAACCAAAAGCTCTCACTTTGTTCCTTTGGGGCTTCGTTGCGTCGAAGTGTCAAATTTCAAATAAATCTTACGGTCACAATACATCGACGTTTCGCAAATCGGTGGCTTAATGAACGAGAATAAATTGAAAAAAAATTTACCGCATTTGCCGGCCGGCCGAAGGCACTCGTGAGTTCCTCGCACGATAGCACGAAAAATGACAGTAAATGAAAAATTAAAAAAAAAAAAAGGTTCCGGCTGATTTTTTAATTTATTGGTTCGCCATGAATTCGCGATGTAACGAGAGTGAAAAACATGTGAAGAAAAAAAAAAAAATACATACTCGTCGAAGTGTCGGTCACAATCCCACGTTGGAATCACTGTCGGGAAATTTGCAGAAGGATTAAATGGACGTCTGGTCAATGTGACAGGACGGTGAACATTCCTTCGAGCTTGCCTTCGAGTGACTGGATGGTTAGTTGTTGGTTTTCCCTCTCTTGTGTACATACGAAACACACAAACGGCAACCTCTCCGTAGCTTCTTTACATTCTACTCCAGCCTCTCTCGCGATCATGGCTTTCACTTCTCGCGCGCACAAGTACATACCGCAAAAGAGAATCCAACGTGCAACTCCTCCGAGGAGAGACGTTAGTGTTGGACTTTAGTGATTTTACTTAAATGTCCATCGTCCATTCATATATTTTTCGCCCTGAGCTTGTGAGGAAGATTTTTTTTTAGCACTTCTCAGAACACGTGGGCATATAACGATCTTTTACTGTTAGAAAAATGGCGCACGGCATTAACGTGGGTGACGGCGAATCTCGATTTGTCAAATTTCAGCTCGAAATCATACGATTAGTAGTCGAGGCACACAATTTATTACGAAATTTTGAACTATCATGATTTGAAAAAATCGAAACTTCGATCGTCCGTCGACCGTCCGCGAGTCACTTGTTTTCTCTAATATGTTTTGTATTAGAATCGCGATAGATCAACAATGGCGGAATAGAGTTACTTGGTGTACGTTCTTGTTGAGAAATAGTCATGAAACAAGTGGATGAAATCGAACCTCAATAACCTCCAATCTTCTTTCTCGAAGACCACACAGAGGTCACGGAAGTATTTTGGGGAATGAGGGAAAAATTGCGACTACTTTTGTGGTTTTCGAGCAATAAGAGAAAAAAATCGAAGTTTTTATAAAATTACGCTCCAACCCTTTTTCTAGATGAAATCTAGAGAACGTTTAAACTCACGTGTTAAACTTTACTGATCATAATGTATAAAATAAATCCTACACTAGTTGACCGGTGTATCTTACAAATGTATCACAGATTTTATCAGGCAATAGCAAAAAACAGGTCGAAGTCGACAAAAAAAAATACTAGATAAAATCTATAAAAATAAGTTTAGTATAACGTTCACCGAATAAATAATAATTTCTATTTATCACATTAAATTTTTTCGTAGCAATTACGGAAATTGGCGGTATGAAAATTGAATGTCCCCGAATATATAATAAAACACTCAAAGATCTTATGGCTGATGAAAATTGAAACTGACGCGAATGACTTGATCTTTTGGTACAATGAAAAAATTTGAAGTACATCGCGAAGTCGGACCAACACATTTCTCGAACCGCAAAAATTGTGTTTATCGCCATCTATTAGCGAAAACCAGAAGCTCGTTGCACAATAAATGAAAGACGAATCGGTAATACAGGCTTCTACGTGTAGAATCACAAACTCCACATGACATTTGGAGGTTAGAAATTTAACGTGGACGGTTCACAACAATATTTGGTTGACGGAATTATTAAAATGGAAAACAACATCAATAGCAGCGTTTCGGAACGGAAATGTGCTCGAAAACAACGGCGTGCTCAACACCGACTCGCGAGAGACATGAACTTAAAATGCTCCGAAGAACCAACTGAAGTTTGTATTCTTTAAAACTATTTTTCAAATTTTTGGCAGGAAACTTGGAAAGTTGTTACATTTTTAATATAAATGTTTCATATAATTTTAGAATATTGTTGTCTGCAATGCTGGCCTTGTAACGGGTCTTCGTCGAGAAACGTTGGAACTTATTGTTCAACCAATTTTGGGCGATTATAGCGTAACCATGCCACCTGGAAAATCTTACTGCTTCGTCAAGTGCAAATCCAAAAATGATGCATTGAATTTTTACAACGAAGTACATGGCCGGAAAAAGCTCGACGAATCAAAGAATCCTTTATATTTGTCATTTGTGGAAACGAGTAAGTTCAATTTCCATTATGATTTTTTAGTTAAAATACCATAATTTAGAAAAAAAATGTATATCGCACTAAAATAGTCAACACTAATAAAAAATGATCAGGATTGATACATAATTTCGTTTAAAAAATGGAGTAATTTCAATGTTTTCTTATTTCATACTTTAAATTGTTAGTTCCAGTTTGTGAGGAAGAAAAAGCAGTTACGCCTGATTTGCCTCCGGGTTTGGTACTCATTGAAGAATTCATAACACCGGAAGAAGAAACTATGCTTTTGCAAAGCATCAACTGGGACGAAAATGGTAAAAACTACATATTTACATTTTTTTACTAACGATTTGGATAAATAAATTAGTTTTAACTATTCGTATTTACCAAATTGGACCAACAAAACAAATGTGATACTTCAAAATCTTGAATTGTATATTCCTGAACTTCGTAATTTCAGAAAAAACATTACCAGAACTGAAACACAGAAAAGTCAAGCATTACGGTTACGAGTTTCGTTACGACACTAATAAAGTCGATCCGAACGATCCCATTGATCCAATACCGCAAGAATATCATTTTCTTCAAAAATTATTTGAAAAACATGGCTGTGGAAAATTTGAGTACGACCAGTTGACCATAAATCGTTATTTGCCTGGTCAAGGTATGAATTTTTTCTGTTGTTTCTTCGTCGTTGTAAAGAAAAAAAATTTTTTTGTTTACTCGTTTGTTTATTCAATTCGCAGGAATTCCACCGCACATCGATACCCACAGCGTTTTTGAGGATCCGATTCTTTCTCTGTCGCTGCAATCCGCTTGTGTAATGGATTTTAAAAGAGAGGATAAAAAAATCAATTTCTTGTTACCTCCTCGATCGCTTTTAATTATGTCCGGAGAGTCGAGATACGCTTGGTCTCATGGAATTTGTCCGCGACACAATGACATCATCAGTACAAGCGCTGGAATAAGTACGCAAGAACGAGGCACCAGAATATCTTTTACATTTCGAAAAGTTCGTTCCGGCAATTGTCTCTGTTTTTATGACGAATATTGCGACACAAGGGAAAACCGTTCTGAACGAAATATCGTTAATTCTGTTGCACCAGGACTGGAGTCATCTTACGTTCATGAGGTTAAAAGCTAAAATTTCTGTCACCATTTTTTTGCAACACGATCATGCACAAGAAGAATGCACAAATTTTGTTAACAATCTTTCTTGCAAGTTTTCATTTATTTTCTATGTTCCAGTATTAATTATTGTATATTTTTCTTTCTTTCCAGGTTTATGAACAAATATCCAGTCATTTTGACGAAACGAGACACAAGCAATGGCCTAACGTTTCAAAATTTATCGACACGATAGAGTCGGGAGGTTTGCTGCTCGATGTTGGTTGCGGAAATGGAAAATATCTTGTAAATAAACCAGACATTTTTAAGGTAAATTATTTATTTATTCATTGAAAGTTATCTATCGTCAGAATGTAAAACAAAAAATGTAAAAAAAAACTTGAACAATTGAAGTTTTAAATGTTGCACTTTCGATGGTTTTTTAAATAGTTGTGGCATTTTTTCCCTAGATTGGCTGTGATCGAAGTTCCGGACTCGCTGGAATCTGTCGAAAAAGGGATTTCGAAGTTTTCCTCTGCGACTGTCTCGCTTTGCCATTTACGAGTAATTCGGTCGATGCAATAATAAGCATAGCAGTGATCCATCATTTGTCGACAGAGGCGAGAAGAAAGCAAGCAATTGAAGAGATGATTCGAGTCCTGAGACCAAACGGACGATGTCTCATTTACGTTTGGGCGAAGGAACAACACAAAGATTCGGTAGATTCGACATATTTGAAGTTCAACAATCCGCAAAAGAAAAAACAACCAATGGATAAAAAGAGAGAAACACGAGCTATCGCTGAGACAGGATTAACTTTACCGGTTCACGAAAATCGTACAAATTTCAATCACAGCGACGTTCTTGTCCCGTGGAAAAGAAAAGGCGGTGGAAACTTTTTACGTTTTTATCACGTATTCGAAGAGAACGAGCTTTTTGATTTGTGTTCGAAATTGTCGAACACGAGAGTAGAAAAAATATATTACGATCAGGGTAATTGGTGCGCGATACTTGAAAAAATATAGAAAAAAAAGGGAAATTTTGTTTTCACATTTTTTCGTCGATCAAACCCCACCCGAAAAAATTCTTCGATAGCTGGTGTTATTGAAGTTTCTACAATTCAATTGAAAACATTGGTAAATTCATTTTGTCCATTTTTTCGAAAGGTTTATTTAATCCCTAAAAGATATACAAATGAAACATTTTATTAATCGTTCTCTTCTTTCCATCTTTTACAACTATAGCAATGTCCTAATACAACGCAGGAAATGTCATGATTTTTTGTCAATATTCGTTTTCCTTTATTTTTATTTATTTTTTTCATTATTTTATTTTTTTAATATATTTGTAATTACTTTTTTTTTGTTTTTCCGTTCCGAAGAATGGATGCATTTCTTTCAGTACAATTCACTTTTTAATACCAGCTATGTTAAAATTATGCACACCTGCAAATCAGTATTAAAATATTACAATTTTTATATTTTACACAGTATTCGCGTTTTCGTCTATGTTTTTTTTTTTTTTTTTAATTATTTTTCCATTTTACGTTGATAAACAAACAAATGTTGCTCTTGTGTATGTATTTATCTTCGTTTTGTTCTTTCATGTTCTCATTTTACGTGTTTGTTCTCACGTGTAACCGTAGAGAGGACTTTGAAAAATGGTTTAATGGTGACAGTGTGGTGTGACAGCACGGAACGCTTACGAGGCGGGGGCGGTTTGAGGGGCGATGTTAAGGGCCAGGAGTGATCGAAGAGAGCGCTTATGTTCATAATAATCTACAAGTAAAGTGGCCAACAACAGTTGAATGATTTTTGTTTCTCATTATTTCGAAAGAGATCGATGATCGTCAGTCCCGAAGAAGAGTGCTTACCCGGAGCCGTGAGCCAAATCGTACAAGACAGAGCAAAAGGAGCAAATATTTCGTCCATTGTTCTCCGCGAGGCAGACTCGAAGTTTTACTCTCTCAATTATTTTCTTTATATATCCGAGATTGCGATGTTTGAAAAAGATTTTTTATTCGAGAACTTCGAGGTACCGATTTTACCATTTATCATTATCATTATTATTATTATTATTATATTTTTTATTTTTTTCACCGCGTGAAGAACTTCTGGGTGTCTATAATCTCGATCTCGACAATTAGAAATCTGTACATAACTACAATCTAGGAATGTTTAAATTACAAGATAGCACAATAATTTATTTTTTATAATACAGAGCTGCTGTACGGCAAAACGGCTCGCGGTATAAATCTGGCGGCGAACAATATATGCGTTGGATAAACGTAATATTATCTCGCGTGCGATCTATTAATTACATGTATATATTTTTCAAATCTTCTTGTTATTCGTTTAAAAAAAAAAAACAAAAGAATTAATTTTTTTATGATTTTTTTTCAATAACCGTACACACGTCGGCGACTGAGGACGACGACCAGCCGAAAAAACGACGAAGACAAGTGTGAACCAGATGAAAACGACGAGGAAACGACGAAGAAGACGAGCATACGTATTTTTTGTATTTTGTATTTTTTGTTCTGTTTTCCCTCAATTTTTCAAATGACCTTTCCCGTTTGAATAAATGATTGCGTTTGATTTGTATGTTTTTGTTGTTGTTCGTTAGTTGTTATGATGATTTAAATTTGTTGGATTTTTCAAAGTATTCATTTTTATTGACGAAATTTAATGTCGAAGACGGAGGATGAACAATGACGAGGGCGGGGACCACTTCCGTAAGCTAGCGATAGACAATTGCTTTACGAAATCAATGACGTACGTCGATCGCGACACACACTCACACACATACGCGCGCGTTTACTCTCTTTTCGATTCTCTCTCATTCCAAACGCACACCTTTTGCTTATTGAAAAGTCGCGACGCGACTTTTTCTCTTTCAACTTGTCTCTTCTTCTTTTCTTTTATTTCGGTCTCTTCCGCATCTTTCCCCATTAAACACTTTTTTTAAAAACCTTTTCATACTAAATTCTCATCTAACCAACGCAGGAAGGGATTGTGGAGACAATAAATTCATCTCTCATACAAATATGATTAAACTCGGGCTTATTTTTCCTTTACTTTTTCGAGATCAGCCGTCATCGTAACTCACATCCGCTCTATTATTCATTTTTTTTTTTTTTTTTCAAATTCCATTACGTTTCTCACGAGAGTGAGTGAGAGAGAAAGAGCGACGCCGCTCCTATACTTTTTTCGTTAGCCATACACAGTTTAACGTTTTCTTGGTTTTTGTAAGTTTTTTTATTATTTTTTCATACTTATGGCGAACAGTTTTAAATCGATGGAACCGCGTAAGGCTCAACCACGCACGTTGGGCTCGATAAAGAAGTGTTTGCGTTTGACAAAATTAATATGTATCGCGCTCGACACGATTTGACGGGGCGGTGCTTACGAATACGCGACTCGCAAGAGCCGGATCATCGGTAGCAGTCCCACCGGTCGTCACCAGTCCTGGGACTGATTCCTTTTATTTATTCATTTCTTTACATCTAAACAATATCTGTGCAAAAAACGAAAAAAAAAAAAAAAAAAAAAGTAATGATATTAACTTCTCATTCTTTTTAAATCATAAAAACGCATTTTTACTCGTTTATTCACTCGATATACCGGCTACATGGTTGCATCATAACGGGCTCGTGTGTTCAAATTCATCAATTTGAAACAAACAAAAAATACGCATATATACATACATATATTTATATAAACATATATATAAATATGTGTATATATACAAACATGTATAAAGATCATCCCGAGTGGAAAGTGTTTTCAAAAGACGGGGGAGAGAAAAAAAAAAAAAAACAGTGCTTTGTATAACTAACTTCGTACACCTTCTTATACTCGCAATATAATCGCATCTTTAACTTGTCACTTGTGTACACAGTAAACATGAACGTTACACTACGATCTTTCATTGTTTAACGTTTTTTTTCTTTCTCATAAGTCATTTTGTATTTTGTATATTTATATAAACTGAAAATCTTTTTGTTTCTCTGTTCATTTTGATACGAAGTTGGGGGATGTTGTTGTTGTTGGTAGGAAAAAAAAAAACTTGCGATCGGAGACAAAGTCAGTGTTGATTGAGCCTCGGCATCTTTTTTGTTTTGTTTTTTCCTTTCTGTTCGTTAACTCGTGTGTGGTTTTTATGAATTAATCATATTTGTTGTTCTTTTAGTTGTTGTTGTTGTTGTTCCTTGATCCACCCGGTAGAAGGTGAGAAGTAGTAGTAATAATAGTGTAGTAGTTAATAGTAGTTTATAGTAGTAGTAGTACACCGTCTTCTCCTCATTCTCTCTATCCTATGCCACTTTACACGTGTACTATCAATATGTTAAAATACAAATGTCACTCACACAATCTCCTCTCGCGATCACTCATACATACAATTTCTTTTAAAATAATTAGCATAACCGCGGGTAGTATTTGTTTTTCTTATCATTTTCTTTCGTCTTTCTTTAATCCTCTTTTTTGTTTTTTCTTTAAATCGATATTATTATTACCTTTTTTTTACTTGTTTGTAATCATTTTTTGTTCATTTTCTTTCGTTTTTTTTTTTTTTTATTGTAAATAATCCGTGGTTTACGGGGGAGGGTTGGTTGGTTGGTTGGTTGGTTGGTTGATTGAGTGAGGGCAAACGGGGCGAAAAGTGGTGGACAGGGACGAGGGAGGCGGGGGGAAGGAGGAGGACGAATTTAAGGAGAAAGGTCGAAGGATGGATCGGGAGGATAAAGAGGGGGCTTAGATTTTGTTGTTAGTTTGTTATATTTCTTTTGTTCTTTCGATTATCTTTTCTGTTCTTTCGGTTTGTTTGTTTTGTTTTTTCTTTTGTTTTCCTAGTGGTGTAAGTACTCTCACGCTAAGGTCAATGGTATGTACAGTAGGTGAGGTAATGCTTTCGGGATTTCTCAAGGACACGGGGTGACATATGAGATTGTTTTTTTTTGACGTGCGTCCACTTATCAAATATCCTCCTCAGCATTATTTCTCCTCTTCCGCGTCCTCGTCACTGTCTTGCTTTGTATAGCCATATGCAGGCGCACTCCCACCTCACGCGGCCCATCCTTCAATTTAACTCTTCTCTGTCTTTCCTTTCTTCCTTATTTCTCTTTCTTTATTCCTATTTTTCTTTCTTTACTTCATTTTTTTTTTCATTTTTTTTTTTCGTTTTGTACGCAGTCATTTTCATTGAAGAAAATTTGATGTTCCACGGTTAAGGCGGTCGGAGCTGATACGACGGCATTTTGTCTGATTTTATACTTTTTTTTGTATTTTTTTTTTTGGGTTTTTTTTTCATACGATTTTTGTTTTTATACGATGGTCACGATACTTGGAATCGAGCGAGAAAAATGAAAGAAAAAAAACTTGGTTAAAGAAAAAGAAATTGAAAAAAAAAAAAAAAAAAAAAAGAAAGAATCGACTCGTACGTCTCTAATTCTATTTGTGAAAGTCCCCGCAATGCGCTACAGCTCAGTGATTCATTAATCGAAATTCTGATCATAAAATTTCTCCCGTTGCGTCCGCCATTTTCTTCTTGTATGCAGTCGATTCCTTTAAAAAAAAAAAAATAAGTTGATTTTTTGTTGTTGTTTGCACGTTTTTCGTTTAATCGAGAAAAAATAAGAAAAAAAATAATAAAATGGAAAATTGTCTGCAAATTTTTACATGAGTGTACACCAAGTACTTGAAACGTCATTCAATGATGCGTTATGAAATTTTTCTTATAAACTTTAACCTTTCGGATGCGCGTTAATAGATTTTTGAAGATCGATCGAAGAAAATATTGAATTTAGAGAAACAGAGAATACAATAAGAGACATGAAAATGAAAGAATTATAAAAATATAACGTACCCTTTCATATCGAGCTTTGTCCTTTTCTGCCATAGCCTCGTATTTGGATTTGGTTTCGGGATCGGCGTCTGACCACTTCTTTCCCAATTCTTTAGCGATATCACCTACTCCGTATTCGGGGTTTAGCATCTTGACCTTGCCACGCTCATCATTACAGAACCAGAAGAAGGCTGACCTGATAGATGGAATAAAAAGGAGGAAAAAAATAACAAAAAGAACAATATAAAACCGGTAAGGAAAGCAAATGTTTTCTATAAAAATCAAATAACAAAATGTTCGATTCACAAAAACAAAACAAAAAAAAAAACAACGATGTCTCGAGAGTCCCAGTTCCACAAGCCCCGTACTTTTGTACTTGGATGCTCCGAGTACAATTGTCAAAAAAATTACAAAGCAATACACTGGCGGAATGAAAATAAAAAAATGTAAACAAACAAATGTGAAACTTACAATGATCTTTTGGGCGCGTTGGGATCCTTGATGTGTTTGCGTTTCTTGCCTCGGCCGGTTGTTTTCTCGCCTTTCGGAGGTGTGTAATTCTGCATTTCGGCGTCGTATCTCTTCTTGTCCTTTTCGGCCATCTCGTGGAAACGTTTCTTCTCCTTATCGGACATTGTCTGCGCGCCAAGAGAGAACAAAAGAGCGTAACACGTTAAAATTGGTAGAAGAAGAAAAAAAACAACAACGTGATTAATAAAACAAACAAAACAATAATGAGAGAAAAATAAAAAACGGTGTATCCACTGTTCGTAGCGGATCGATCGCGGTGCGAAGCTTCGTTTCGGAGAACGTCTGGGTGGGTGGGAGGTGAAGGGGGTATTCCAGAGCAGAGACGCAGGAAGGCGATTGGACGCTCTTTTTTAAATAACAAACATATAAAAATAATAAGGGAAAATAAGAAAATGTTGCGCGACTGCGGTATAAATGAAAAAATACCTTTGGAATTGTGGTGTATTTTACGTCGTACTTGGCAGGAGGATGGAAGGCGTTTAAATGAGTTTCGGCGAAAACGAGTAGAGGAGAGGAGCAGCAGCGGAGAGTGCACAAAAGTCCAGGGATATGAACGCGTCCGTGGAAAATCAAGATGGAGAGGATCAGTAATGGTCGGAAGGGAAGAGAGCTCCCGAAAGAGAGAGAGAGAGAGAGAGAGAGAGCAATGATGAGAGCGTCGCGAGGGGAAGGATAGAGAAAGAGACTGTGAAAGAGAGAAAGAGAGAGGGCGGTGGTTACATTCGAGGGACGAATGTTGGCTCCATAGTGAGGAAAAGAGAGACGAGAGGATCGAGAGGCAGAGAAGGGCGCAAGGCATAGGGTTGGTAGAACGGTTGGTCGATAGAAGCAGCAACGAGCTCCGAGGCGCAGGCACCAACGCAGCGAAAGCACGACCATCGCGCAACCATCATCCCCTCCCTCCCTCCCTCCCTCTCTTTCTTCTTCTTCTTACTACTCTCTCTCTCTCTCTTTTTTCTCTTTCTCGCACCCCCTCTCTCGACCGCATCCCCTCTCAATCGAGCTCTTTCTCTTTCTCACTTTTGGTGCTCTCTACTGTGGCCGCCATCACTGAAGCCACTCCCCTACCCTGACAACATATAACCTACTTTCGTCCTTTTTTTTTCTTTCCATTTTTTCAAATTTTCATTTTTCGCTCGAAAAACCCCTTCGCTAAATCTCTGACAGCGTAAAAAGCACTAATCCGTATCCACGGATTCCTCTTTTTGCCAAATACGATGTCAAAATAATTCCGTAACTAACTGGGCTCTGATGACTCAATTTCTTTTTTTAATTTCGATATTTTTTCATCGTTCAAAATGCAGGCTACGAAAATGAGCAATTTTTCAAATACTAAAATCTTTTATTCGTTTCCCAATGTCCTCGACGTCGACGAACAAAACATCATTTCGAATTTACGACTATTTTGTAGATCAATTTTTTTTATAAACCTTTATGCGAAAGAAATATTATTTAATATGCAAAACTTACGTTGGAATAAATTTCGAGCAAACTATTGAAAAATACTATAGCAACAAACTTCGTATCAAATTTCATAAACAATCAAAATATGCAAATATTGTTCGAATTACAAAATGGGCATAATTTAAATCCTTTAATAACAATACTTCGTGAATTCCAAGGATCTAAGTCAACTTGAAGAAAAAAATGTCTTTGTTTCCAAACGTCCTCTGCGTCTCCGTATAAAAGACAACATGGAGTCGAGCAGGATTCTTCGGGAGAATAGGAAGGACGCCTAACCTCGAGGCAGGTGCGGAGGCATCGCGCAGGTGAAAAACCCGAACGATCGACTCGGGGATTCTCCATTGTTTTCGGTAGGAGAGTTTTTTTCATCGTTAGCTTCAATTTTTTTACGAACCAAACATATTCTCAAAAGTAATTAACCGCTTTTCGCAAATTTTCAAAAAAAAAAAAACAAAAAAAAACACGAAATTCAAATAGAAATCGTTCGTGTTGAAATTTCGATCCAAAGAGTTAAAAACCTCGAGTTCATTGACTCCATCCAACGCCCGGACAACAACCTACGCTGATATATCGAAAATAAAAAATAAAACAAAATATAAACGTAGGTTTAAATGAGCTCGGTGTGACCGGTTATTGGTTCAAGTCCAGAAATCGCTACGTTCGGCTTCCATCCGACAAGAAACATTGCGAATTTTCAATAGTTTCGTTATTGCTCAGTTTTTACAAATAAATTACAATTATTTTCATCATTCAAAAAATTTCAATATCGTAAGCAAACGTGACTAATTTCAAGCTAACCAACAATTCGTACCAATTAACATTCCGTTCGCGTGAGTGGATTGAAAAGAATTAAAAAAACTACAAAATGTATTACAAATGTTCGCGTGTTTTAATGAAAATTCAAATATCTTAAATATTGCCAGGAAACGTGATTCAAATCTACCGACATTTGCGTTTTCAGTACCGCTGGCATTCTCGATTATTCCATGATTTACATTTCTCGAGTTTATATACGAAAACACCGTAAAAAACTTGCAACTTTTTTTTCGTGCCAAGCGCGAGTAAATAATGTTTTCTATGATTTTTAAATATTCAGGAAAATAGTGCACACGATCGTGAATGGATTGAAAGAAAAAAAAAAAACATTAAAAAAATGTAACTGAATTTGCAGTCGATTGGAAAAAATGTCACAGTGTTGAAAAAAATGGAAAATCGAGGAGATATAAAAATGCGAAACTTACCTTCCACCTCATGGCGCACTTTCTCGAGAACTCCTGGAAGACGATGTTCTCTTCCGGGTGTTTCTTCTTGTGCTCCTGACGGCATGTTTGAACGAAGAACGCATAAGCGGTCATTCGCCCCCTGGGCTTCGTGTCTGTTGTCTTTCCTCTCGGCATTTTGTTTTGTTGTAGATTATTTTGCTGCTGCGGTAGCTGTTGTATCTGATGCTGTAAATTATCAGAAGAACAAACAAAAAACAACGTATAATTAATAAAAGAAATTCAATTACCGAAAAAAAAAACACAAATGCAGTTAAAAACAAAAAAAAACAAAAACAAGACGTCGAGGTAATTCCTAAGCCTGCCTGTGCGTATTTTTCAATAGACCCGAAACAAATTTTTCAATTCCCATGAATTCCGATGAGTAGGGAAAATAATATCAGTAATTATTCATATTTTATCGTAATTTGTAAAGAAAATTTCTATTTGGGCAAAAACACGCGTTATCAATTATTTCGATCAAAGTTAAGATTCATTTTACGATCACAAATACATTTCATACGTATATATATTTGTGTTATATATAGTCGCTCGGGGACAGTAACCTTCGAATGAGAATAAAGCGTCGAAAAAGTCAAAGTGGTCGATGCAGTCATTACGACTTGAACGCAACGTGAAAAACTCGCTACTACACAAATATTTATCATTAAAAATGCCCTTATTGGGTTAGCAAATAAACGATGTATATTTTTTCATAAACTTTTTTTCGAATTTCGAAATATCGGCGAGAACGATTATAAAATGTTAATCCTGTGTTTTTCTTCGAAGCGGCGTAAAAGAAGGTGAAACGGAGAAAAAGCGTCAATTTCTCGGAATAACAAAGCCCTTCTCGAACAAGGACACTCATTGGTGCGAGTTGATAACTTGGAAGGCAAAATATTTCGCTTGGTAACTGTGCGAGAGAAGGAGAGAGCGAGAAGAGAGAAAAAAATATATATAAAGAAGGATAATAAGTAGAAAAAACATGAAGAACGTGCTCGAATCGAAGTAGATTTGAAACAAAGAGTCACGAAAATGGCAATAATTCGTGATAATAACCATTTGTGTATTCATGGTAACGAGATTTTATTGAAAAAGAAGAGAAGAGTTTCACAGATTCGTAGCACGATGCAAAAGAGACAAAGAAGAAAATAATGCGCAGGGTAACGCGAGTTTGGTGTCTTTTCGCAGTATTTTATGAAAACAAAGAAAAAAATTCGACTCCGCGCGAGACAAAAGAATGTTTTTACTTCGTTTTTTTTGTTTTGTTCCTCGAAAAGCGAAGAAAAAAAAATCGTTGAAAATACGAGGGTAGTTGTATTCCGTGGAATTTCCCGGACAGGACTCTGGGGGGAAAATCCTGGTAGGAAAAGCGTCGGGCAATGGGCGACGAGAAGAGAGCAAGAGCGAGGGAGAGAGAAAAAGACAGAGAAAGAGAGCGGCACAGCCAACGATAGGCCGACCCGGCTTTAACCAGAATCAATAGCGCGGGCCACGCCGATGGCGCTGTTGGAGAAAGAGAGAGACGCGAATACAAGAGAGCCCACCACCAGGCGCACACAAGAGCGGCACGTTACGATGTAAAAAAAAATATATATATATATACGTATGAAGTTAAAAAAAAGAAAAAAAAATATTTAAAAAATCATAAATACGCATTTTTTTCGAAGCCGTTAAACTACCATCATTATTTGCTTATTATTATTGTTATTACTGATTTTTGTTGTTAAATATTTTCAATCACCATCCTAACGTAGTAGACTCTAATATAATAAATATATTAGTATAATTAATATATTGAGATTAATACCGTGATAAAATGGCTGTCCATCTTGTCTGATGCGCGTTTCTATAGCAAAGAAAAATGAAATCGTACGTTAGTTGAAACGTAGCTAGACGGTTGTGAGAGAAGCTCGCGCGAGGGTATCTCTCAGCTCACACGCCTTTCCAGCCGCCTCTGGCTCGCTTCGCTACGTATATGTAGATATCCACGTTGTGTATATACATATACATACAAATACATATCATATAGAATTATATATGTATATATATATATATTTATATATATCTATATATGCGTATACGCTATGCTGTGCTGTGCCGCTGCTTCGGGCCGTAATGGCGCCCAAGCAAGAGCAGCATTCGTTCGTTTCGTTCGTTTCGCTTTAGCCTAGCCCGCTCGGAATTTCGCACGTGCAGCCATATTATTTTCGT
Organism: Campoletis raptor; assembly: GCA_948107755.1. NCBI lineage: Eukaryota > Metazoa > Arthropoda > Insecta > Hymenoptera > Ichneumonidae > Campoletis > Campoletis raptor. The sequence continues at coordinate 23,630,349 of OX403623.1, forward strand.
ATATTTTGCTCTCTCTCTCTATTTTTCTCGCCTTCTTAACGAGGGTTCTTTGTTATTGGCCAAAAAATCCACTTTTTTCCTCATTCTTTCGTAATTTCATCAAGTTTTATCAAACAAATATGAAAAAAATCAAGAAAAAGATCTGCTAACGCAAAAAGAAATAATACTTTTCAACACACGTTGATGGCAACAGTGCGTTTCGACTTTTGTGCCGTTGGTCGAAATATTTGTTGTTTTTACTGCATTAATAACATTTGTTTTCATGATTTTTCGTGTTTTTTGTATTATTTTTTTTCGACATGGAAATAAATATTCGAGATCGAAACGAGAAATAACCGGTATTCGTGCAGCGCGGAAGACTTTGAAAGGGGCCTCTAAAAAATTAGCTAGATTTAGGAGAAAGATAGAGAGAGAGGGCCAAGAGAGTCAACGTCGAAAGAATCGGTAAGATAGAAGCGAAAGGAAAGAGAGCGAGAAAAGCCCGCGAGGAGCTCTCTCTCTCTCTTTCTTTCTCTCTGTCGAGAGAACGAGAATCCGAGGCGAACGAAACGATCGTAGCGAACAGGCAGGCGAGAGCGGTGATGGGAACGGCGCGCGAGCTATCGAGCTTCTTTCTACACGGAGAGTTGTCTCTGTATATGTGTATACATTTGTACGCGCGCGCGAGAGAGACAGAGAAACGAGCAGAACTTTAACCGAGAAGAGAAAGATCTCGGAGCCCGTTGCTGTATCTCTTTCTCACACACACGCGTTCAAAGTATCGAGTAAAAATATATATGTAAATCACAGCCACATCACTAACTTTTTCGTTTTAATTAATTAATTAATTAATTGAATTGTGATCGCGTTGTTTAAACTCTTTACGTATAAAGAAATGAAGAAAAAAAAGGTTGAATAAACTCCACTGTACGAAATACGACGACGCAGCACCGACCTTTGCGCGACTTCACACTGTCAATCGTAATCAATGTAAACGATCGTTTGTCGAAAAAAAAAAAACAAAAAAGTCGAGAAACTAGAAGAAAAAAATAAGAGGAAGAATAATAAAATTCAATATCGTAACTCGAGATAAATTGGTGGCTCGAAACAACGCGTAAACGAAAAAAATAAGGAAAGAGGAAGAATGAAAACTCGTGTTGTTCTCTCTCTCGTTTATTTTGTGAAACGATTCGCGCGCGTACACGTCTCTCTCTCTGGATATCTGCCACGAGAGTGCGATAGAAAGAGAGCTCGGTTCTCCGTGTGCGTGCGCGACAGTGAGCTGAGAACGCGAATGTATGAATATCCGTATGTGTGTGTGTCGATGCGTCTGTATGTGTCTCTTTCAGGCGCAACGCAATATTACGAACGGCACTTTTGTACGAGAAATACGCTCGATATGGTATAACATCAATCGGAATATTATGTCCGCGAGCACACTGAATATGACGAAGAAATAAAAATAATCGCAAGAAAATGTTAGCTTTTCTAACAAAATTTTCGAGTCGTGCGTTTCGAAAGAGAGAACGAGGAAGAATGAATAAGTTAAATAAAGAGAGGGGGAAAAAGAGAAAGAGAGAGAGAGAAGTAGCTCGAGAAATTTCACTGCGAATTGAAAAGAAAAAAAAAACTTGGATTTTTTTTTTTTAGTGGCAATGAACGGCCAAAAATTGAGTAGAGAGCCCCTTTTCGATAGAGGCGAAGCACGGCACGGTATACAACGAAGAAGAGATCCCCGGGAACGAAGGGTCGGCTCCGAAGCGCGGTCGGTCGGTTGTTCGTCGGTTCGGACGTATACACACGGGCGGGCGGGCAAGAGAGAAGCCAGGCACAGGCAGGCAAGCTACACAGGCCGGAGAAGAGAGGCAGAGAAGGCAGGCCAAGCAAGCCCAACACAGGCAAGCAGGCGGGCGCGTCGGTTCGCCTCGGATATCGCCGCAGCCGCGCTGCTGTACGCGCGGCGCTCGGGTTCTATAGCGCGCACGGGGGAGAGAGAGAGAGACGGAGTATACGAGAACGGAGAGTGGTAAAACGAACGAACGAGAGAGAGAGAGAGAGAAAAATAAAGAGCGAGATGAACGGCGGCACTGGCGCGTCGCAGCACCGCGTCGCTTTAGCGTCGCCTCTCTCGGGGCCGCGTCGTGTTTTCACGAAGCTATACGAAGAATTTCTCTCTCTCTCTCTCTCTCGTGCGTTCTTTCTCAATCTCCCTCTCCCTGTTTCGTGTACACTCACCCACACACTCGCGCGTTCCGAGTTCCCAACTATCCACCATATTTACCACCTATCTCCGTAAATCTACATATATACGTATAAATAAATAAATAAATATATTCTTTCTCTCGCACATCATCCTCTCTCTAATTGTTTTTTTTTTTAATTTTTTTAGTTATGCCTAACTTAATTTTCTTTCATGTTTTTTTTTTTTTTTTTTTTTTTTTCAAGTTTTGTTTAAATTCGTTCTCTCGTGCGTTTCGAACGTCCTGCTGCAACGTACCGGGGACATAACGGGGGGCGTAGAAGTTTGCGAGGTGATCGGCGATAGATGTTGGCCCTGTTGCTGCATCTGCTGCTGATGAAGGTTGTTCTGTCCGCCGTCCATAACTCCACCGGGATACCACCATTGTACACCGGGTGGTGCACCAGCGGGTCCTCCGTTGCCTCCATTACCACCACCGCCTCCTCCGCCACCTCCGCCTCCACCGGAACTCGGTGTACCACCGACACCGAGTCTGTAATCGTAACCACCACCGGTGGCGCCTCTCATGCACGAGCCAACCGGCGACGATGTCGATACCGGACTCGACTGAGCTCCCGTCGTCGCCGGATTTTGGAAGCTGGAGGCCATCTTGTACGAGAACAATTGTTGGGTCGCTGCCGCTGTGCTTCTCACTATATCTTGATGATGCTGTGACAATTGTTGCTGTTGTTGATTAAGCAAATGCTGATGCAAGTTTTGTTGTGCCTGTTGTTGTTGTTGTTGCGCCTGTTGTTGTGCTTGCTGTTGCTGTTGTGCGGCAGCAGCGGCGGCAACCGCTTGCTGCTGCTGTTGCTCGGCGTTCAAACCGCCTGGCCACCATGGTCCGCTCGATCCGTCTTCGCGATTTCCGGAGCTAGCAGTGCCCCAGCCACCGGCAACGCGGTGGTGTTCCGACATGTCACGCGCGTCTTTCTGTCACTTTTATATCTCTGTCACCAACACACAGATCCTTCAATAATATATATTATTTCTCACTTTGCATTTACCCTCTTTGTTACAGGGTATCCAGCGAGAGAGAGAGAAAGAGAGACAGAGACGGAAGGGGGGAAAGGGTCAAAAAAAAAAATAACGAGTCAACTAAATATGCGACACTAATTTTTACGATATTCGAGTCTCTACCGAGAGCGCGGCCCCCCTGTATTAAAAAAGTTCGGGTTTACGTTCTATACCGGCACGGCACATATGCACATACACGCACACCCACACTTAACGTGGGGGTACGCGTCGTCGTCGTCGTCGTCGTTTTCGCAGTATAGTCTCTCGTTTCACGAACGTATACATACACCGCAACGTAGCATGTGTATATGTATATATGTATATATATTTAGGAAACGCGCACACTCTTGGACACACACGCACACACGAGACGTATACGCGTGGTTCTCTCCTCCACACCCTTGTACAAAATACTATGTATGTGGCGAAGAATGGTCGTGTGCTTCTCTTCTGCTACCACCGTAGTCACTACCGTCGCCGCCGCCGCCGCCACCACCGTCGCCGATGCTGCTGCCTGGTGGTAGATTTTTGCTTGGCTGCTTTTGCTTTTACTGTGGCCCCGTTGCCGTTGCCGTTGCCGCCGCCGCTACCGACGTTCTCGTGCGGCTTTTCCTGCACGGACAAATTCTCGGCCAGGACACCCGCCGCCGCCAAACACACACTCATACACGCACGCACGCACGCACGCACACACACACGCAGCAACAACTAAGTCACGTACACACGCGCATACACAATTGTATCCGACGTGCTATACACATATATACCGCCCGCCCTCACCTCACATACACACAAACACACGCAACACGCACACACAGGCACTCACGCACGCACACCTCCTCGCCGCACGCACTCGCCTCCCAAACGCACGCTTCTTGCTTCGCTCACATTCGTACGACCTGACACCGCACCGCACGCGCTAACTTTGTACTGTCGCTTTCTGCTGCCACTGTCACCTACGATCACACGAGTTTTCAGAGGTTCTTGCTTTATTTTTGTTGATACTTTTATTATACTCGTCGTTCGTTATTCGATTTAATATACGGGCTTTTGCCGTTTCTCTCTCGGGTTTCTCTATGTAAAACACACACCGAATTCACAAGTTTTTAGAGTAGCGTTTTCCTCGCGGCTGGCTCGCGGCGCTTCAACGGATGCCTCGTCGTCGTCGGTAACTCTCTTGTGGCTCACTCTCGGTATCTCGGGCGCGCGCGCGTTCGCTCTCTCACTCACTCACTCACTCACTCACTCTTCTTTTCTCTCACTCTCTCTCTTTCTCTTTCTCTATCTCTCTTGCTCGGGGCACGGACGGCGAGACTCTCCGCACACTCGAGTTTCTCACGAAGAATATAATCCTTCTTCTCAACACACAACACGGAGCGCGCGGTTCGATCTCTCTCTCTCTCTCTCTCTCATTCGTCGTATGTACGCCGCAATGTAAAAAAAACTTCACTTAATAATGCCGCCGCACTCGTTCGAGTAATCGGCCCCAAACACACGCGGGCGGCCCCCGACAACGTTTTCATATACACGTAGGAGGAATATCGCGCGGAACCCGTGTATTGGGAGGGCAAGAGAGGATACGTACGTTACACTTGGGATGCGGTCTACTCGACGCTACGCTCAACGGCTCAACGTTCGTTAGGTCCGTGGGCCGTTCGGTGGCCAGGCGGGTGGGTAGAGGGGAGGGGGCGGTCTCCCCTTCTAGTTCTTTCTTTTTCTCTCGTACCCCCTCTCCTTTCGTCGAACGACGCGCCTGAGACTTTCCCCTCTCCCCTCTTACTCTCTCTCTCTCTCTTTCTCTTCCTCGTTCACTCGCCTTCTCTCTCTTTCTCTCTCCCCCCCGATACCAATCCTTCTCCCCCTTCCCCTTTCTAGGCTCTTCGAACGTTTCCTCGCACGGCCCGTCGCGCCATTCGTTCTCTCTCCCACTTGCGATCCTTCCTTTTTCCTCCCTTCCTCCCAGCCCCTCCAGCCCCCCGTTCTTCGTCCAACGAGCGACGCTGTCGCTCTCTCGCTCGCTCTTCCATGATAATACACTACTACTACTACAACAGCCCCACATCGCACGCCGTTCCTCGGCGTCGCTTCGTCGTCGACTCTACTGTACACGCACACACACACACACACACACACACACGCGCACATGGAAACGAGTCGATCGAGCGCGAGTGTACGTACGTAACCCGTGTGCGCGCGCGCTCGATCTACTCTCTACCACTGAACTGTATATATATAAGTATACAGAAACTCGTAACGATATTTCTTATACTTTCTATACTCTACACACATTCGTAAATTGGGCATTCGTACACAGAGAAGCAACGAGAGAACACGTACTCGGAAAATTAAAGGCACGACCGGCTTATACGGGCTTTCACACACGTATACAAGAGTGTACTACGCCTGTATATTATTTGTTTTTTTTTTTCTTTTCAATTCTCAAATTTTCATTTCTTCGAACTCTCAAATCTGATATTATTACCTTTCTCCGGGGAAAAAATGAGCTTCTCTCTGCTGATTGCGCGGCTATCCATCCGCGCGACTCGAGCGACACACACGAGACAACGGGCTGACGAAAACAAAACTTGTCTCCGCGCAGTTCGTCAGCTCTGGCTTATTGGCTACTTACGAAACAACACACAAAATTCACTCTCTCTTCTTATTCTCTATTTTTTTTTTCTTACTGCCTGTTGTTATACCGTAGACGTCTCGCCACGCTCTGTACAATAATACAACGTTTCTCGTTCTCTCGGTTGTTAAAAAGCTACTTTCCGCGCGCATCGGTTCCGTAACCGCGTGGCTAACCCAGAGAGTCCTCGTAGTCTCGGCTTCTCACGCACAAAACTCGTACAGACCAATGGGAATAAGGAGGAAGAAGAGAGCGAGAGATAAATACACGAAAGTCGGCTAACTGCGAGAAGGAAAGAGAGATTTACCATCGAGCTATATACAATGTTGTCACATCATACACGCATATGCTTCTTCACCCTATATATGTATACATAAATACTTATAAAACAGGCCTTTTATATGTGTGCATATGGATACAAGTATATAAACGAAGGCAAGGTCCCCTATGCCCCCGATCAACATGAATTGCATGTAACGGCTTTTCCACGCTCCTGTATCTCTACCTATAGCGCCTCCATGTGCGTGTATGTGTGTGTGCGTCCTTAGCGCAGCGCCACATACAAACCTAAGAGTGTACAAGAGCATAGCAAATTTACTAATACATTCGAAAGCTTTGCCGCCTGTGCAGCCGCAGCAGCGGCAGCAGCAGCAGCGTTTCTCATAACGCACACACGTATAAGGGACAAGCCAAGAGTGAGAGAGAATGCACACATCGGCAACTTGGCGGTAATCGGAGTCGCTTGCCTGACTCTCTCTCGCTTGCTCTTTGCTCGACTCTCTTTCCCCGCTGTTCGCTCCCGTTGCTAAGATTCGTAGAGCGCGTACCCCTTCCCTCGACTCTGACGTTCGCGTCGCTCTCTCTTTCTCTCTCGGCCCTCGCATTTCCCCTCTCCCGACTCCCGCGCTTGCAATCCCTCTCCCGCCCCTACACAGTCCCCCTCTCCCCCACCTCGCCGTTTCATCTCTTTTCATCTTTCGGATATTCGAACGCGCCTACTGCCCGCTCTCTCGGTCGTCCTTCCAGCGAACCTGACGATCGGGGCTGCCACGTTGCCAAGCTGTGCTTTCACCCGCTTCCTCACAAAGGAGAAGCCAACTCGTTCGACCAACCCGCGTTCTGTAAGTCTCGGGTAGGGATGGCGGGAGCTCTATAACGACCCAACACCGGCAACCTCGCTCCCGCCTTCCACAACCGCTCGCTCGGTTTCGCTCAGCCGTTTCTTCTTTCTCTCCTCCTTTTCTCTTCGTTCGCTCTCTCTCTCGCTCCCTCCGACAAGGAACGCCATCCGTGAGCGTTTAATACGCTCGGCAGAAATTCACTTCGAGTGGGGGAAAAACGAAAGACAGAGACGGAAAGAGACCGCACGACGACGCCGAGTCGTCGCCGGTGGCGCTTTAGAGGGTGTACGAGAACACACCGAAACTACATAGAAACGAGATAGAACGAGTATGAGATGAAAAAGGACGGAGAGATCGAGAGAGAGAGAGAGAGATGGAAGAATCGGGGGTTGACGACGAACGCCAGAAAGGGGCCTTCTCTACCCTTGAAACTCCGAGGTCAACTTTTAGGCATAGATTACTTGATAACTCTCTTTCTTTATGTCGCCCTATCTCACTCCCAATCCTTCCAAATCTATCACCTGTACTCTTTTCTCGGGTTCCTCCATTTCCGACCTATGTTTTTATTCTCTCTTTTGCTCACGTCGTTACCGAAGCAAGAAAAAAAAAACATACCGGCGTTTCTTTTTAGAATTTCACTTTGGCCCTAAAGTCCTCTTGACTTCCTGCTTCTCTTTTATTTTCTTATCGCAAAAACAATTCGCAAGAGACGCTTCTTTCCTACTGCTGCTATTTTACCGACCAAATCTTCAACTACATCGCCACGTCCCTCTTGATCTTTTTTAGCGACATGATTTCGGTCAAATTGAATCGCCGGTAGGGCAGAGACGTGAATAAAAATTGTTAAAAAAAAAAAATTAAATACGATTGTCAACCTCGACAGAATTTTTCGCCTTCTTCATTCATTAATTTCATCTTTTCTTCACTTTTCTCCTAAGGCAAAAAATCATTTCGCAGAAACGCCACCGGCCATTCCGCAAAAACGTGGCCGTACGCGTTCAGTGCGAAACGCACGAATTCCAAGAATTCCAATGAAATGTAAGAGAAACAAAACAAAACAAAACAAGAAACACGTTCAAACGGGGTAATAAAATAAATCAATAATAGAAATCCTTAATTTTTTCAATTCGGACTAATTATTTTCTACGCTTCATTCTCATTCTTCGTGTTTTTTCTATGAAGAAAGAATCGAACAAAATGGATACGCCATATTGAAATAATAAAAAAAGAAAATAAAATAAAAAAAATAAAAAGATGAAAGATATTTTGCGAGAAAACCAAGTGAAAATACGTCGAAGGCTCTCTTACGCGCACCCAACCTCTCTCCTTGGTGCGCGGGTAAAGTCGTGGAACGAACGAGCGAGATGGAAAGAGAGATAGAGCGAGAGAGAAGGAAGGAACGAAAGCGAGGGCGACGAGGGGACAAGGAGAAGCGAGAAGCGAGGACCGAGGACCGAGGAGAATGAGAGAGAAGGCCGATGGGGTACGGTAGTGGCGGTGGTGGTGGATGTGGCCTGCTGGTCGAGCCTCGAACGGGAGGTTCGAGGTAACGCGGCGAATCGAAGAGAGCGAGCGAGGGACGGAGAAAGAGAGAGAGAAGAGAACCGGGTCCGGGTCAATAAGACGCGAGAGAGGCAGAGGCAAAGCGGGCGAACATTCCCAGGGCCGGCATAGCCAACGGGACAAACCAAAGACACATTAATTTGGAAAAAAAGTACAAAAAAAAAAAAATTTCAATTCCCCGGAAAAAATGGCAAAAATTTTTTTTTAATTAAATTTTATAAAAAAAAAAAAAAAAAAAAAAAAACTGTTACAAGCGATTCTGCAATTTTTGCGTTAACTTTGTCTGAATCGTCAAAACTGTGAAAAATACTTGACAAAAAAAAAAACCAAGAAAATAAATATTACATTATCCATTCAAATGACATGAAAATTCTGCGAAATTTTATCCACAAATTCAAGCGAAACGGATTCTATGGGAATTATCGTTGTTAAACTTCGAATCTAATTATTTATCCTCTGAAAATGTCGAGGGTTAGAAAAAGGAAATAATTGTAAATTTTATGAAAATATTTTTTTTGATCTAGTTGCATAGAAAATTGGCGAACTCAACGATAAGCTAAAAGTTTTGAACTTGGAAAAAATGCATTTAATTAATGTACAAAAGTAAAATGTTGGTAATAAATTGAATAAAGGGCCGTATATTTTGGAGAAGGGACAAGCAACAATGAACAACCCTTCGTTCCGGACCCTACCTACGACATCCTCGATTTTTTTTCCTCACAAAGCCATGTGGCGTAACAGTCGCTCGAAATATTGCCTTATACCGGGTGTTGCGACCAACTTTCAAATATCGTACTTTCGCATCGAGAATCTTCCGAGCTTGAAGTACGGAAACTGTCGAAATGAGTAAAAATGTTAAATCGAATCAAAATGTTCAAACAAACTAAAAAATTCGAAGATTTCAAACCAAAACTTATTTACGAATGCCTACGGAATTTCCTGCCTGCAACGTACTCTATTTTTTTCCCTCCAAATCCTATACGTTTCATTTCCAAGCACAATATTTATTTTCCCATAGCTCGAAGATTTTATGTATATTTATAGGCAGGGTTCATTTTTTTCCCGAAGCTATTACTTCTCATTAAAAAGAGTGCGACGGAGACTACAAAGTCGACGACCGGCGTAAAGAGGGAAAGAGAGAGAAAAAAAAGAATGAAACGATATAAAAAGAGAGAGATGCATAGCGTCCCTCGTTCCCGGACCAAGAACTCGCCATGTGGCGTCGATGTCGCGCACGGAATAATATAATTTATACGGTGTCCAAAGAATAAAAGGGTCGTTGCCACATTGCAATTTATGTACGATGTTGCAGCCGGCTGTGAGCTCCTATCCAAACATATAGATTTATATATATATATATGCGCGTTGTACGCGCGCGTAAAAAAAATATATTCAAAAAACATCCCGATAAAATGTTTTTTCACAAATGTACAAATATTCGAAACGCATTTTCGTTTCAAATTCCAAATTCCACGATTTTACTGCAAAATAGTTTGTACTTTCTCGAATAATAATAAAAAAAACAGGTTCGGCAAAAATGTATCCGGTTGTAAAATTCGCTAAAAGTATGAAAAAAATGGAAATTTTATTGTATTGAAAGAAAATTCATGAAATTATTGGTCGGATCGATTGGTCTTTTCGTCCTCGTTAAAATGTTAGAACAATTCAACGCCTGCGATTGGCAAGGAAGAAATTCCCCCGGGACCTTGCAGTTTAGCGTTGGGGAAAAACTGACCTGCCAAAGTACGGTACGCGACGGTGGGCCGAGGATAAAGGGGAGGTTCGACATTACCGGCTGTAATTACGGTGCGGCGGTCTCTACCTCGACCAAGACCATTCTTTTCTCTTTCAATCCTCCTCAAATTTTAGAGCCTCTTTCTTCCTCTTCATTGCACCAGGTCTCATTCTTTTTTATTCTACTCACTTCTGACCGTTACAATAATACCTTTCGAACCTTTTCTTCCTCGTATTGTTAACCGCGCGACCCTTCACCCGGCTACAAAAACTAAGCTGTCCAGGTAACTACTAAAATTAAGAAGGATTTTCCTGAATTTTTCCGAACCTGGACAGGTGAGGACGAAGACTTATTACTCTTAAAAATTGTGTACAAATAGTTTTGTCTTTTGTTCTAAGAATTTTCAAAAACTTTTGAAAAGGAAAGACATTCACATTTACACGATTCTCTGTAGGTTTTCGCAATGGAATAGCATTATATTTCGAATGGAAAATTCAAGTGAAAATTGTGCACCTAAATGCATTTTTACTTTTTTTTTCCTAATTTAGTGTTCACTCTAGTGGATGATTTCTATCTCGCAAGAAAGTTTTGGGTATTTCGAAAATATTAAGTTATAGTTCCGATCGATGCAACATAATTGATGAAACGAGTTCAAATCGAAAATTAAATATGAAAAATATGAAACGCAATAATTTCGAATCTACATTTCTGTGTTTGAAGCTTCGTAGCAAGATGCAGTTGGCAAATTGATTACAAAATAAGGATAATTAACTTTTTCCGTCAATGAATATTTAACCAATAAAAAAATAATTGACGTACTTTGTCATCTAAATATAAAAATGAATAAAACTCGAAAATCCCATCGAAAAGACGATAAAAAAAAGCACTCTCTGTAAATTGTCATAAAACTCGAGATATACCGTGCACAAAAAATGGCGGGAAAGTGAGAGACGCGTGCAAAACACATACGAAGCTTAAAACGACGTATGAGTAAACAGGAAGATTTGCAATAAAACGTGAGATACTGTGACATATATACGAATAAAATGGTTGTAAATGTGTGTAAAGTGTGTACGTGTTCGTTTGACGCTTAGATAGGAAGAAACGCTACGAAAGCGCGGGAACGTATCGTTTCGCTTGCGTGAGAAAGAGAGAGACGGATTGAGACATTCGACGCTTGGTGAGAATGAAATGGTAACTCACCAGTCGGCGTTCCAGTCCCGTCGAACTTACGAAACTAGCCAGATGATGCTGAATACTCGATTGGATTCGTATGACGCGAGCGCGCGCGCACACACACGCTTGACCGTACTGTCCGTATCGAGAAAACAGCAGCACCAGCGAAGACAGTAATAATGTTACAAGAAAAAAAAGAAAAAATTGGCTTAAGTGCAATTGCAACGATGCATCTGTATGTCAAACGATCTATTTTCTATTTTCTCAGGAGAATTAAAAATACACGAAAAATCTAATATGATTCGATATAAAAGCAGAAATAATCAAATGATATTATTTAAAAAACATAAAAACAACGTTTCGGAAGCTTGAAAAATGTTGTACAGTTGCCGTTATTCTCTGTATTCTTTCATTATTTTGCTTTTCAATCATCGAATTTGCTCTCGAACGCTTTCTATCCGTCTCTCTCGTTTTCGTATGTGCGCCAATATTTCCGTCACTTTCACGCGCATGTCTTCCAAATCCCTTCCCCCGCCCTGCACTCTCCGAGTTGACAACATGATTCCAAAATTGTTATAATTAAAACGAAATGGAACAATGCTCACACACGATTTCTAATTTTTCGAATATTTTTTATATTTCTCCCGCGATATATTTTACGTTTAGATAATAGGCTTATTTCAATTGGTAAATGAAATAATAAATATTTACAAAACATATACCTAAGCGTTGAAACTTTGGTGGTAAGGCACAAATATCTCCGGTTCAATGATCCACTTTTAAAAAATAATGCATTGTTAAGTATTTCACGTTTATTAACCAACACCCGAAAAAATTTGTTATCATCACTCTTTACTTTAACGGTGTTTTATTAGTCTCTTTGCTTCTACACGAGTTGAGACTCTATGTCGGCCGAAGTAAATGGTACGACTGTCAAGTTCGATTCTCATTCGCGACGCCGACGATGAGCGATCTAACCTCAAATAACGTTTACGGCTAGATCGCCAGGTGAGTAGCCAACCAAATGATTATTGAACGGAGGGGACTTAAAAAATGTGTGTGTATGTTCATGTGGCTGTATGCGGATGTATTCCATATATAAATGTCCTACATGTATCTCTATATATTATATATATCCTCCAATGAAGCAGTGGTGGCTTGACAGGGCGACGCAAACGCGAGCGCGAGAGAGAGAGAGACAGAGATATAGAACGTTTTTTGTGTACGTGCGCATTTCTATCGTGTATTCTTCAAAGTAGTTTACTACGGAGCATTATAATGTATATAGTTATATATATATATGTATATATGATTGAAAGGACTGAGCGAGGAAGTTTGCTTTGGTTCTCGTAAAAGGGGCTTTTGAGACGCAACGTTGCTCGAAATGGGAGAGAGCCTTGTAAAGTTGTACGATGCCTACGGGGCTGCAACAATGGACGCCGTTGCGACTAGGTACAGCGCTCTCAACATACGACTATGCAACTATTATACCTATACGCATCTCGTACCAGTTTCACGCGCCGTACAAGCCCACAAACGTAGTACCAAATACAAAAGACACGAACAAATCCTGAGAATTACTTTTTTTTCTCAATATATTTTCAGAAAGACTCAATAAGTCGAAGAATTTTTGTTAAAAAATCGCTGAAACAACGGAAATGTATTTGAGAGAAACTTTCGTGTCTGTAACGCCATTAATTTCCCTCTATTTTCTTGGCGCCAATGATATTTTTTTTTTCTTCAAATTTCTAACCTAACAGCGTTCGAACTTAAGAATGAACGTCCTCAAAAGGTCATTTCTAAATATTAGTAAATAATCGAGTATCAATGGGGCTTATAAGAAATGTTGTACAAAGGGAGGTTATGGGCAATATTCAAAAGTTGCGCTCAACAGCTGATCGGTCGGTGTGCGAGAGAAAGTAGGCACCGCTTTGTTATTACAAAAGTAATGAAAAATAGGAAGAAGCGCGATGTAGTGGGGAGAGGAGTGTAAAAAGCGTCGTTTGAAAAAGTCGTTCGTGTATTTTGGCGCGTCGACTCTCTGATTTGCACGTACATTTGTACAAAGTGAGACTGCGCTGCTGGCCAATGGACGAGTTTCGCTGTCGTCGAATCGCATGCTTTTTATGTCTGTAATACGTAAACACGCGCAACTCGGTGTGTTTCTCTTGTGTACCGATGATACACGATTTTTTTGTAGTCGTGTACGTAGGTGCGAAAAAGTCCAACACACATTGATAGAAATACTTTCCCCTCCCCTCCCCGCACAGCACTCCTCTTACCCCGGCCTATCTAAAGTCCCGTCGTCCTCGTCATCGTCACTCCGCTTGACACCGTACCGCGCTCTTTGCGCGCCCTATACATTCGTCGTCACTGGCTAATTTTTATTTTATTTTTTTATTTCTCGTCAGCGCAAGCTTCTTCAGATTCACACGGTATATGAAACGTATAGACGACTAGAAATATGCGTATGCACGAAACGAATCAATAGCACGACATATATATATATATATTTGTATGTATATAAAGTTGTGTATATATATAATGTAAACGTATATGAATATGTATATATATAAAGTAAACGAAATGATGAGAATGTTGATAGATTTCGAGTATTGGCGTTTTGGCAACGCAATGTACGTCGAAACGTCAAAGTTAAACGAAAGTAGAATAATACAGATGCAATTACGCGACAATACGAACAAAGATGACTTAAAGTTAGCATTATTCGACGAAAATCTAAAGATTCATACGGATTTGGCTCAAGTTGCAACGTAATTAGTTATTTATGAACGTTTTAAACGATAAGATTATACGATTTTGTTTAACATGGACTATGGCAAGCGGGCTCTCTCGTATATATAGTATACGTAAAACGTGAATGCATGGCGCAAGCCAGGCTAAATGGGACGAACGCGTACGCAGACTTTAGCCTTGGGTAGCACCCGCTCGTTCTCGTAATGGAGTCCCGTGACGCGCGACGCATTCGGACTCAAAAAGCCAACAAATGTAAACTCCCGTAAATGAAAATAATACGATGTTACGATTTACGATATAATGAAAGATTTAGGCATCGTTTAAATACGATATTTTTCAATAATTACGATGAGAAATTAAATAAATGAAAGCACGATTCAACAAGATATCGCGAACGAAGGCATATCTCCGGGCAGCCATTTGCTGACGGTTGTGTGTATGTTAAATAAAAAAAACTTACGGTCACGAAAAACGTAGCACAATAATAACGAGGCACGAGCACTCACGTATGACACTTTTCACAGATGCTTTAATATTAATTTAGCACGATCCAACATTCGAATCTGTCAACACCTCCGAAAGAAAATATTTGGATTTTTCTTACCTGAACAGTCTTCTACAGCTAAAAGGATTCTCAGCTTCGAATATCGCGACCCCACGCCACTTATGCGGCATATGGAAGTGTACGGGGAAAATCCTCTCTCCCATTGGTTTATTTCAGATAAGCCGCAAAAAGTCAGCCAATCAGCGCCGACCTTTTACGTTTTCGAGCATTTCTTTTTTACTTCCCCCACCATCGTCTAAATGTCGGAACCCGCGTAAGAGCGGGAAAAATATATTCACCAAATTGTACATGGTCGTACGAGTTTTCCTATTTACGTATTTCGTTGTATTTCATGTGCATTTAATTGTTGAAATTTTCATTGCCAAGATTTTATACAATGTGGAATTTCTATGAGTTTCGTCATATAACAAACGCTAAATAACAATCGCCGAGGTTAGAATTTTGCACCGCTGTAGATGGCGCCACTGTTGAAACGTCATCAGGGAGCCAACTGTCAAAATTTTATTTATTTTCCATCCACACATGTTATACATATACATGTATATGTGTGCTCGTGTATACATGTATATCACGTTCATGTAACCGTCGACCAACACGAGAACGCGTGATGATGTTTCGTTGTATGCAACTGCTGCACAAAAAGGTCGTGCTGAGCCCGACGAACGACGTTTTTTTTCCTATGTTGGTCCGATTGCTGCAACTCTCGAGTTATATTGCTTTCGTATGTGAGAATTTCACTACATAGGCGCAGATGCAGTCGGCTTTAGCAGAGGCTTTTGAGAAGCGTAGAAGTACTTACGCAAACGTGTCATGCAACTTTTACACACGTATGCTCAATCGCAAATGTATGCGTGTCAAAGCTTATACTCCCGAGAACCAACACCACTATTCGTATTTACCGAAAGTTCAAGTTTCGTGTGTCTCTTCGTACTCTTGAGCATTTACAGCTGGAATCATTGCAAACATTGCGAATGAACGAAACTTGATTCATAAAATTTGAATTGTTTAAATCACACAAACTTTACACCGAAATTCTCAATAAAACTAGTCGTGAATTACAAGGAACATCGGCGTACCAAGAATCGCGTCCTTAATTTTGACTGTGAAAATCTCCAGTGTTCGTGATAGCGTCGAGTAAGTGAAAACCGTGGAATAACAGGCGATTTTTTTTTTTTTTTACTTATCTAATAATACCTCAAAGGTCAATCGCAAATAAACAAAGTAATCGGTGTGCAAATAACGTGCGTGTTAATCCGACGTTATATCCACCGGTCAAATGACAATTAACATGTAAATAATAACTTTTAGTTGTGCAATAATGATTTTAAAGAGTCGGCCGTGTTTGAACTGAAAGTTCTACGTAATAATGGTGATTGCGGCTTCGTCTCTGTTTTTGTGACGTTTCTCGTTGTCGCCGCTAAATCTAGGTTATACGACCAGAGTGTTTTTCATTCATAACTCGACCAATAAACTTTTGTTTGTCATCGTTTTTTTTTCTTTTTTTTTCTACAACAAAAGATTATTTTAAATAAAAGATGAACGGATTCAGCACCGGTGAAGAAGACTCTAGAGGAGCTGCCGATCAAATTTGCTGTTTAGTTGATGAAGGCGAAAGATGCTCGCGATCAGCTGGCAATGCTTCGTACAGCAAACGTATTCAAAAAACCGTGACTCAGAGACGACTGAAGCTGAACCAAGACATGACGGTTAGTTCATCTTTATATTTCATCGTTATTTTAATTATCAACAACTTTCAACATTTTTTCAATTTTTTTCCTACCCGCTTGTTTTGGCCAAGACAACTTTTGATTTACATTAAAAATTAGGAATTTTGTGAAAAACAAAAGTTCATAATTATAATTTGTAATATTTATTTAATTGATATATAATTTGATATATTTATAAAAAGAAACAATTAGTCGTCGTTAAAAGTTAGCGCAACAAGTTGATTTTCTGCCGTTCGAACTATTTATCGATTAGCTAATGGAGTACAAGCAGAAATTTGCTTGTTTCACGAGTCAATAATAAATAGTTCAAAAATAACTTGAATATATTATAAATATTATTTCAATATTTCAAGATTATTCAAAACAGGAATATTCCACAATGATTGTTTTTTAAACAGTTTCATGTATTCATTTGTTATTTTTCCTGTTTTAGTTCAAAGTATTATATTAAAATACAACAAAATATGACGAGTTTCATGGTGTTCAAACAAAACCACAATTGGGTTTGAAAAGCAAAAAAAAAACATATGTAAAAAATAACAGAACAAGTAATCATCTCCAAAAACAAAAGTAAAATATTGATAGAGTGACGAAACATTCTCTCCAGACGTCTCCTATCTATGTTTATAATATTCAAAAAATCATTAAATACTTATTACAAAAGTCTCTGAAAAAGAAATTTAAATAAAATTTGTTACACAAAATATCATTTGGAGATGATTCAACGTGATTTTGAGCAACCTTTCTGTGGTGACCTGCGTATGGTGGAATTGCTGTTTTGGGCGAAATTTTTCTCTCTCGTCATACGGTGAAGACTCGTTGCTGAAAAGGTCAAAGTCTAAACAGATGAGAATACAATCGAAGGATCGGTAAAATCAGTAAATTACACTAAAAATGGATAATAATGAATTATAAAAGGATAATGAAATCAAATTTGGCTGTAATGATTTTCATTTTTTTATTAATGTTGTTACACCGTGCTCAAGTAACTCGTCAATAGTTTAAGCCCAAAATGAGTATGTTCCACTGTTAAAATTTCACATGATTACAGGTCCGCCATACTTACATATGCGACTATCACAAACAAGTAATACAATGTGCTCGATCGAAACAGCAGCAACAAAGGAGGAGAAAAGACTCGGAGGAAGATTCTGGTGAGACGGACAATGATCTTCCAGAAGTGGATCTATTCCAGCTTCAAGTTGGCACTCTGCGGCGTTACAAAAGGCATTACAAAGTTTCGACACGGCCGGGACTTAATAAAGCTCAATTGGCTGATGTGAGTCCAGCATTAAAATAAATTGAACAAAAAAACTATTGCCATTGCTTTGCAATCAAAAATAATTGCTTTGCTTTCGGAAATCAATAATTAATAGATTTTTAGCATTATTCTTATTAAAAATAAGTCATCACGTCATTCAAAGAATCAAAGTTCAGTAGCCTGGTAACGAATATTTCTCGAATGTCGAAAAAAACGTGCATTTTAAAAAATGTCTAAATTTCATTTAGAAGAAGATTTCGACTTTATCTCCGAAACAAAAAGTCTTTTCCCACTGACGTGATGATTTCTGAACATTTGGCAAAACTTTGTGACTTGGTATGGGAAAATAAATGTTTTTTGTTTTCTTTTTTTTTTTCACAGGCCTTAATGAAGCATTTCAAGACAATTCCGGTGGCCGAAAAGGAAGCTCTCAGTTTCTTCATCTACACGGTAAAAACGAATGCGAATAAGTTGGATCAGAAGAATGGGTTGAACAGCGACGCGACGTAGCGCAGGTGCGGACTCGGTGCCGCGAGAGCCAAGGAATGTCATATTTTAATCTTAGCGAAACGAAGAATTTTTTTTTTCCATCATCCTAAAGACTTTAACTTGTTAATAAAAAGTACATATTTTATAAGAATTATGTATAAATTTGAGAGAATATTATTATTTGTCCATTGAATAAGAAAAAATAACAAAATAAGTAAACATTGACCACTTTTACTCTACGTTTTGTTTTTTTTTTATATTTCTATTCACAACAAATCCTTCGTTCGTAACGTCTCCGTCGTTTCCTCCTCACTGTCCCCACTCAATTCTACAAAAAACAAAAATGTTGAACATACGTTTAATGCAACGAAATAATATCACGTGATAGTCAAGTTTTGTATCGATAAAACGCCAAAAAAATTAATTTTATTTCCTTAATTTGTAGAAATTCAGATTTTCATAAAAATCGAATTTTCGATCATAATTCGAAGGTTCGATGATTCAATTTTTCTTACCTATTTCGTCAAGCACTGGCTTTTCAATTTTTGCTTCACCAATCATCTCAATGTCGTCGGATTCTTCTTCTTCTTCTTCCTCCTCCGATGATTCCATTTCCATCCATGTACTTCGTCCACCTTCGCCAATATGGTCCTGAAAATATCAAAAGTTTCGTATTCTGGATTGTTCATTAATATATCTACAGATATTTTTTTTCTTTAGAATCAAAAGTCACGAAAATAATACCGTGACTAATTCCGCTGATCCTTTTCCCAGAGACACAACGACACTTGAATCTTCTGTCTTGTCCACGCTCATCTTAACATTATCGGAATCATCGTCGTTGGTCGATGAACGACTTTTCAATGCTTTTTCACCGTTCCATCCTGCTAGTTTAATACTTATACGTTCTTTCATCATCGACATTATTTTATCGTTTGCTATCGAGTCCTTCAAACGACACGTGCTTCCAGAACTGGCTTTTTCCTTGTGGTATCTGAAAATCATTTTTTTTTACTATTATAACACTATTTTTCATGAATGTCTGCTCGTTTCGCAAGTTTCTGGACGATTAAGATTTTGGACCCAAATATTTTTGGGCAAATAGCTCATCTATTGCATTTTTTCGATCTTATTTATCATTTTATAGAGTTTCATTAATAAAGTGTTCTCGAAATGTGACTTCACCACACACTATTATTTTTGTTATGAAAAAAAGAAGAAAATGTCGTACAATTAAACCTGATTAAGGCATACGACGAACATTTTACGCTAAAGAGAAGCTGAAGGCAGTTTTCGACACGATTGTAAGATTTGCGTTCGGAAAAAATGATTGTAGGCGTCTAGAGTTAAGCAAATCGTAAGGATGAAAACATTTAGATCTGTAAAGTTGAGAATTTCTTAAAACAAGAGAAAAGTAAAAATAAAAAAATTCTAGACCTCATTTGAACGTCCTGCTTTACGACTTCTCGTATAAGTTCGACTATTTTGGCAGCATGATTAGCAGCGTGGTTGGAAACGGCAGCTATAACGTCCGTAACAATTCCAGTTCTCGCTGTGTAGTCAAAATGCAAACTGCAAACTTCTCTGTACGAATTAAGTGCCAACGTCAATTGAGCCACGCTCAATCTTTCTTCCATGTACGTCGGATCAATAACGCTTATTCCACTGTAAGAAAAAATCGATAATTGAAAAATTGACCCCTCGCAAGAGATCGATGTAACGAAATCGGCAAAAAAAAAAACCAACTTTTCAAAGGTCGCATAAGAAACGCATACGGGATGATGATACAGTGTCAAGGGCAAAGGATCCCTTTCCGTAAAAGAATGAACTATCACTTCTTCTCCATTTGTTGTTACGTCAGGTCTGTGGAAATGTGACAAAGCAGCTAGTGTCGCTATACATGCGCAATCCACTAAATTCCCATCGTGGTTTATTACATTTACGTCGACTCTGATGTTCCAAACCTGTATAAAAAAACATAAATTTGTACTTGTTCAATTTTCGTAACAATGCGAAAGTTCGAGTTTAGAAATACAGAAACTAAAAGTGTCAAAAAGATATTAACACGAGAATAAATGCAAGAACAAAAGCAATAAAAAATATTTTACGTTTAATATAGCTGTAAGTTATTTTTATACGAGAGAACAAATAACTGTACGTTTAAGTAAATGATCAGAAAAAAATGAATTGACAATAAGATTGATATACGGCTGTGGATTTGAACAAATAAACAAACAAGTACAATTATGAATTGAGAAATAAATTCTAGTAAACAGTTCATTTATACTGAGAGTCAATAGAGAAATCGGCTGTGAATTATGTTTAGGAAATTCATTGTCAGCAAAAACAAATCTATAGCAACAAAAAAAATACGCAGTTAAACAAGTTTGAATCGTCATTTCCTCTGAGAAAATGTATAAAATTGAGATGAAATAAGTTTTAATCATTTCTAAAATTGTACAATTGAATTAGTCTTCAAAAATTGTTATCCTGTGAATAATAAGAAAGAAAATGTCTGAAAATGAATGTTTCTCTAACTTTTTGGTCAGCTACGATGCACAAAGATTCTAGATCAAGGCACTTTGAGTCCTTGAAACATTTTTCCAATTGTCTGTTGATAAAAACTCCCATCTCGGATTGACGACCGGCTTCAAAATGAGGCGCAGCCATTGGATTAAGTTCGACAAAGATTTGTAGCTTGCCTTCTTGCGGACGAGTCAATTGTGGTGGTTGAATGTCGCAAGATACATTTGCAACAACTCTGTAAATTCAGGAATTACGAAATGAATATAGCCCTGATTTTAAAATTTGGATAATATTGTTATTTACCTTGTTTGACCCAACGTAGCGAAACAACTGCCCCAGTTTGAGCCAAAATACAATTTCACAGGACGAGCTTCCAACAACCCCCTACCGTCCAAGCGCTAGAGCCACAATAAAATAGGATTAATTAACGAACGATTTGACAATCGACTTATTCGTTTATTTAAAAATAATGAAAATATTTCGGCTCGACAAAATATAACCTCGATTGACTAAATTAAAAAACAAAACAACGAGTTATTTTATTCCAATGACAATAATTTGAAAATTGTATTCAAACTTACGACGTCTTCGCAAATTGATCGATTAACAAATTCCCGTTCACACCGGGACAACGGAATTTCTCTCATTTTTAATCTTTCAGTAATTGTCCTTCGTTTATTTACGACGAAAAGTCACTTCGAAGTTATAACAGCAACATCAAAATTCGAAGTTTTGAGGTTATGTTGTTTCGTGAAACATGTGCTATACGAGCAATGAATAGAATTCGATACCGGCGTTGAGTTGTGCTGCCACCTGCGACAGCAAACGTGCCCGGCTTTGGAGATCTCGAAAAATTTCACAGTTGTGATAAAGCGCAAGAAAATATTTCTCCGATTGGAAAAAAACACGCGTAATTTGTATCAAAAATGGCAGATTTATCGGGTTTTTCGGGTACAGGATTTGAACAAAACTCCGATGCAAAAGCAGCGGCAAAAGGTGTCGATGCTGAACTCGAAGGATTTCTCATGATGGAAAAGCAAAAGGCACAATTAACCGCGCAGGTAAATTCTTAGAGTTCTGACGTAACCTCTCGATAGCAACAAAATTTCAAATCTTGAAAGATGTTTATATACTTTTTAATTCAATAATTCTTTTTTCATTTTTTCGCACAGATTCACGAATTCAACGATTTTTGTTGGGATAAATGCGTTGACAAGCCAGGAATAAAATTGGACAGTCGAACGGAGACGTGTTTGAACAATTGCGTGGATAGGTTCATCGATGTTTCTCTGTTAATAACCAATCGATTTTCCCAATTGTTACAAAAATCAGCTGGTGGACTTTGATGATTCGATATATAACGTGACGTCACGTGTTGTCAATTTACAACACTTTCGTCTAATTTGTTACTAGCAACTTTTGTCGCACCAAGTTTGTCAAATTTCTCATGACCGTTGAAAATTTTGGTTGAAATAAAAATTTCAGCGCTGTTTCTTTGGAATTCGGAAAAAACTAATTACGACAATATCGAAAAATCAGCAGTGCTGAATTTTCTTATTAGTTTATTCCAATCCAATGAGAATTTGCCATTTGTGGGATAATTAAAAGAATGTACATCGCTGGTTTATTGATTTTATAATAAATTATATTGGAATAAGATATGAAAAGTTGTGTTTATTAAATGCTCCATTATCCACATAATAATTATAACATTTATAAGTTGCATTCCGATGAAATAAAGTATCGAAAATAGTTGCAACTTTATTCGTCCGTGCGACAAAGGCTCTAGGCGTTATTGCATCTTAATATTTTACAGTTATTTATTATTTTTTTTCATCCAATTGTTCGGATCGATGATTATTTATTTACAAATTGCAATCAAATGATAATCGGCCGTTGTGGTAAACACATATTGTAAAAGGCATCTTTTTTCCAAAAATCTTTGCCTTTCCATCCGCACCAACCTTTGTTCAATATTACTGACAAATTCTCTGCTCCTGTGTAATGCGGATCCAGAATTAAATATTTGATATCGTCGTATGTTTCGTTGTAACTGATACCCAGGATCGTGTGCGCCAGCACTCCGCCTCCTTAATTGTTCGAGAACGTATTATTACCATAAATTGTCGATACAAACGGAAAAATTTTCATTTTTATTCATTTATTAATTTATTTGTCGATCTTTACTTACCAATCATAATCGGTGTGCCCTGAGTTTCAAAGTGATGGACAAGATCACTGGCCAATTCAGACATTTCGTCGCCATTCGCGGCACAAAGAATTCTCACAGTTACGCCTAATAGAGTTTCCAGTACAAAACCAACTTCCGTTGAACCGATCCATTGTTTGCTGTCTATGAAATTCGAAGGTTTGTCGCCGATTTCAACCAGACATTTTTGTATATCCCGATGAGACGGAATATCTTTATTCGTATAACCCTGCAGCCTGTAAACCATCACAATTTAGATTTTTAATTGTCATAATAAGTTACAAGGAAAGTTACGTATTTTTGAAAATATCTTGACATCTTTGTTCGAAGATATCGAAAAAAACCTGTTTGAGTTATTGAAGTATTTTAATAACAGTAAAAAAGTTAAATAGTCAAGGAAATTGATTTTGATAAATTCTGTTGTTCTACCTGAACCAGGAGACAATTGTTTGAAGAGACCTGTAAGCACATCCCCATCCATTGTCATCAAAATTGTTCTGCATGTAATGATGATAAGCGTACAGACCATCGACAGTGACGATTTTTCTGTCTGCAATAAAAGAAAAACAATTCTATTCAGTAAAATTTCGTTCTTATTCCTAGTGTTTAATAGCCCTTTTCTAATTATTGATTTCTCACGTACCTGGAGGTGGAGATACGATGGCCACATGAGGATTCAATAAAGGCTCGTTGCTAGTCAAATCGCTTGAAAACCTGACGACATTTCCTCTTCTAAAGTAAGGTCGAGTTAAATCGAGACCGAGAGCTTTGTGAAGACTTTTCCGGTAGTCGTCTGGAATTGAGTTATTTTTTTTTTTTTTTTGTAATGAATGCAATATCAAAGTCGGACATGGGATGAAAAATTTTAATTTTTAATCTCAAAAGCATTAAATATTAAATAATTCTTACACAACTTCTCATCGGATATTCCAACCGGATACGTCACAGTGATTAAATGTCCGCAAGCACGTGGTTTAAAATGCAACGGTATTGGGAGTCGGAGCTTATCATCTTCTTCCATTTGTTCAACCAGTGATTTTTCAATCAAGCGAATATTTCGACAAACGGATTCAACGAGAATCGCGTAAAGGTTTGCAGCCGTTACATTATGTCCAACTACCGACAGTGCATCGATTTGTAGGTCGAACTGAAGGCTTTCGAACGAACCTACAATTGAATTTTATTTTTTATCCATTATGAATATAATAAATAGCGATCGATGAAAATATTCAAATATTACGTTTTATGTGATGCAAAGCTGGTGCACATTTCAGACTTGATTCCGCAGCTTTGTCACGTGACGTGCCCCACAACATTCTCGCTGGAATGGCGTCCTAATTTTAATCATTAATTCGATTTTTAGTTGTCACGTCTCATTCAGTTACCACGAGAATGCACTGATACTCGAAACCAGTCTTCGTCGATTGTGCCAAGGCATTCTATCAGTTGCATGCGTGCGAGAGAGCAACAGATAAGCAATAACTCTCAGATTTTTGCCCATCCGGACAGTTTGGAGTCAAAAGAAGCGAAATTTACTGAATTTTTTCTTAAACATGTTTGACATTTCGAAAACAAGCAAATTTTCGCGTTATTCTCTGACGAAAGGAGAATAACGTGTAACTTTTATTTTTCTCGAAATATCAAGCCCCTTGTAGTAATAAAAACGCCCAACCGGATTTTTACTAACCGTACGATCGATAGAACACCTTGAGCATAAATAAAAACTTGGTGACATGTTGCAAAATGAAATAAATGTGATTGAGTGAGTAACAGCACGTTCAAACTTTCAGGCTGTTGTAAATATGTAAAAAAGTAAATACCGCAATATCTGGAACATTTTTAGCCCTGTGATTCTTCTGATTGTGTAAAAAAGTCTCATTCGAAGCAAGTTCTTCTTTTATTGATACGTTTTTACTGTCGCTGTCTGTGTCCAAGAGGTAAAAGTTTTTCTCTGGAAATGCGAATGCCACGATCCCCGAAGCTATCTGTGCAGAAAAAGATTTTGTCATTTTTTAAACACAAGATAGAAAGCAATAGAAAAAAAAGTTTATAGAGACTCACATTTTTTCTCGTTTCTTGAAGAGCTTTCACAATATCGTCTTTTGTAGTAACTATTGGAAAACACGTTTGAACTCTTATGTAAAAAAATCTTTCCCAGATATCTTCCTCGCTTATGATTTCTACTTTTTGGGTAGATTGTAACATTTCGTGCACGTAATAATATGCCTGAACATTGGCATCTTTCAGGGAATACTTGATGAGAAGCGGATTGTCCGTGATGTCAATGTCCTGTGGAAAACATTTATATTTTTATTGAAATATTCATGAAAAAAGAACAGTTTTCCAAAATCCAAATTACGTCATAGCAGCTCTTATGGAGTTCCAAAAATATTTTGTCTTTGAAAAAGAATTTATGATATTTTACCTTAAATTGATGATAATACCTATAGATAATGAAATATTTTTGAATAAACTGGAATTTTTCTACATATTTTATACTTTTCTAAAAATTTGAAGAACCAATTTATCTGAAGAGTTCTCTAATTTCACACGAAATTCACTTTGGATAATAATCTAGGAAAAATCATCAAATTTACAGAATTTATCTTCAAACAATCCAGAATTTTTTTACAAGATTTATTTTTCTTGCTCCTAAGGTACTGATAAGTATTAGAATTTTTCATCGCATTTTATCTGTTAGGAAATGAATAATTTTCAAATATTAATTTCAAATTATTTGACTAAGATTTTGAAGATGAACAGAAAAGCTGAATATAACCGATAAAGTGCATTTTGTACCTTAAAAGCGGCAGGAATTGGTTCCTCGCCTTCGCCAATGAATAAAACACCGCAGAGGTCTATTTCGGCTGGCATGTTTGGTTGCAAAGTGGTAGGTTCTAGACAACATTCTTCATCGGATTTATTGACGGCAAATGTGAGGACGGTCAGGGTGTTGTCATACATAACACCGTAAAGACGGCCTGTAGTATTTGAACGTGCATACTGCAAACGCTGTAATAACGCGATGTTTAAAAATGAGTTAATTATATTGATCGAAAAAGTATAGTTATGATAGCCGGCAGATCATGAAATTCCGAGGTGTCGCGAGGAAACAATATTTACAATAATCAACTAAATGAAAATTGAAGGATTAAGTTGAAAAAGTAGACTCACATCGATGACACTGGACGAAATCGTAAGCGGTGGAGTCATTTTGTAAAGAATACACAAAATTAAAAAAAAAAGTCAATTAGCGATAACAAGAACAAGCAAAATATATAAAACGGAATTGTTTAAAATGCCATATGTGCTGACAGGTGATTTCGCGTGTACCCTTGGAGGGGAATGAGAGGATAACCACTGAGCGAAAAAGCCTAAATTGACAAGCGTTGAAGAATTTTGCCGCGAGATCGCGCTGCCGGTCGGCCGGCGCGTTCCTCACAACGAACTACCAGCGATGTGTATACAGACGCAGAACAAAAGTATGCGATGACTTTACGAACTCACAGTTTCAAACTATAGACGAGGATTGGATATTGAATATTAATCGGTTTTCGAGCTCCCCCATTGGCTCTTTTCAAGCAACGCTGCCTGTAACGTATAGCCAGCTGGTTGAAGTTACGTTTGTTTGAAATCAACGGGCTCCCCCCAACATACGAAAAAGTTTGTTGGTGTGTTCGAATCGTGTAGAAGCGGCGGGATAATCCATTGCCATGACCGTGCGGTTGTGAGGTCGTTCAGAGAGGAGAAAAAACATTTTTTCCTTCGACGAGAAGAAAATAATACATCAAGGGGGCTCCGAAATTCTTCTCCGGATAAATATAACGCGGGTCAGTCCCAAACGTGGACGATTATTCCGCCGGAGATTAACGGCCGAAACCGCGATACACATCCCCTCGAGTCATCCCTCCAACGACGAGCTTCAAACGCGTGGGAAATTTTTCTTTTTTCGTTTTTTTCCCTCCTTCGGATTGAACGTTTTTTTTTAATCCACCCGCGCGTCAATCGCAAAATTAAATCGTAAAGAAAAATCGGTAAATTCACAAACATCGAAATGGCTACTATTCGGATACACGAGGATCAAGAAAACAGGATCGTTGATGTGCGACGAGGCAAAGAGAACTCCGCTAATCAGACTAATCCTCTTCAGCAGAACAAACGACCGGTTTTGGCGGTATTGCACAATAACTGCCATCGTAATGCTAAAATCGTGAGTACATTTCTTAAATTTCTTTTCTCTCGACGCCGCGGCCGGTTTTGTCCAAAATGTCTCCGATTTTCCATGACGGATTTCGCACAGTTTTACTTTTTAGCATTATGCAAAAATTCTGAACATGAGCACGAATTTTAATTTTTCTTGGAAATAGTGCTTCGTATTTCTGACGTTTTCAAGCATTTTTCCTCGAAAATTGACTTTCTACAATAAATGTTATCATGACGTAAAAATCGTTAATGCAGGTGCAAATTCGTTTTCTCTCTCGAAATTTCCAAGTTTTCGCTACATTTTTTAGGTTATTTTTGGAATTCCGAATCATAATGGAACTTTATAAAAATGATTTGTTTTTCACGTTTAGGATGTTTGCGGCAAAGATGAAAAATACTCCAAAGCCAAGTCTTTCGTGCCTCCACAAACGGAGCCCTTCAAAATTTTTGAAGAGAATAAAAAAGATGAAGGCACTATTAAGATTTACGAGGACAAACTTGTGGAAGAAACCTCCGTGGTGCTCAGAGAAACTAGGGAATCTACCGAATTGACGATGAAACAAACGAGCGAATTCTCCATAAAAACCGAGCAAGAAAAGCCTAAGCTTCAAGTTATTCCTTCCAATGTCGGTGTTGTACCTCCATTTTGTGGCGGCATTTTAGAAAAACGCAATGATTCCTTATTCTCTCACACTTTACCTATGTCTTTGGACAAATCCTTGGCTTTTCTGGATTCCGGCAAAAAACAAGACACCAAAGCTAAGAGAGAAGCCTGCAAGACTCTTAAAAATAGTTTTTTCGACGTCGACGAATACAGGGCGGATATCTACAACTATTTGCGAGTGGCTGAGGTAAAAATATTGTTTTTTTCTTTTCAAAGTCAAACTCAATTTTTATAAATATTCACCTTTGTATTCTAAATTGGATTTTTTTCAACATTAATATTCAGTTTTTCAGTTCTATAATTGCAAAAATGTTCTCCCAAATTTTATTACATTCATTTAATATAATTATCATACGAACAACGTTGCATTTTAAATGTTACCGCATTCGATTTATTCTTCATTATGTTTAATAAATAATTATTTGTAAACAATGGCATTTTATTTATCAGACTCAGCATAGACCAAAACCTGGTTATATGAAAAAGCAGCCGGATATAACATATTCCATGAGGTCCATATTGGTAGATTGGTTGGTCGAAGTTGCAGAAGAATATCGACTTCAAAGCGAAACATTGTATTTAGCAGTTTCTTATATCGACCGATTTTTGTCGTACATGAGCGTCGTACGAGCCAAACTCCAGCTCGTTGGTACTGCAGCCATGTTTATTGCCGCGTAAGTATTGAAAATGATTTTTTTTCTCCATCATTCTCGCTCATCATGAATTTTTCATGTTCATCTCTAGTCGTTCATTGCGACTGTACGAAATTAAAAAGTAATTACGAGAAATATTGAAAACTGCAAGCAATCATAAAATGAATTTTCTCAATGGACGTTTTATGGTTGCTTTTTCTTTCAAAGTAACTGTTCCGTTGACATTTTATTACGATCGTTAACGATGAATTTCCAATCAATATAATTATAATTTAATTTTATAATAATTATAATTTTACTATTCAAACATTCGTTGATAATTGCAGCAAATACGAGGAAATTTATCCTCCCGATGTTTCGGAATTTGTGTACATAACTGACGACACATACACGAAAAAACAAGTGTTACGTATGGAACATTTAATCCTTCGTGTATTGTCGTTCGATCTTACAGTACCCACGCCTCTCGCCTTTCTACGAGACTACTGCATTAGTAATAATTTATCGGAAAAGATACTTTTCCTGGCAATGGTGAGTTGAAAATCTCATAATTATTATCAAGTTTACGAAAAATACCACATTTTCAATGAAAAACTAATGCCCTGTAATTGTTTTTATATGTTAATAGTACTTGTGTGAATTGTCGCTGCTCGAAGCCGATCCTTACCTGCACTATTTACCGAGTCATCTGGCTGCTGCAGCAGTAGCTTTGGCCAGGCACACACTTCAAGAGGAAATTTGGCCTCACGAACTCGAATTATCTACAGGCTACAGTCTGAAGGACTTACGGGGATGCGTATCGTCCTTGACTAGAACTTTTGCCAATGCAAACAATATTCAACAGCAGGCTATACAGGAAAAGTACAAAAACAGCAAGTAAGTTATTTTGCAATTCTTTCCGTTACGATCTTTTGTTAAAACTCTCGTTGTAAAATCATTTTAAAGTTTTTGTTCTTGAAATATACTTATTTCGGGATTTAATTTCTTTCGTAACATTGCCGAAATGTCTATCCGAGTAAAATGAATGAAAAGTTTTTTTAATACATTTTTTTTTACAATTGAATGGTTCTGAAATATTAAATACTCATCCATTGAGAACTCCTAAAGTGAATAAGCCCATAAAAACTTCATTTTTCACAACAAGTTTTTTGCACTTTCTAGAAGATTTTGAGTCAACATGGAAAATAATAAAAAATAATAAAAAATACTTATCACTTTCTCGTTAAATTATGGATGCCTCCTGGTAATATTGTTGATTGTAATTTTTTTCGTCCTTGTTCAAGGTACGGTCATGTTGCTCTAATCTTGCCACGGAGTACGGACCCTTTATCGAGCGAAGATGATTTGGAGAGTCCCTAAAGTTGGAACAAATTCGAGCGATCCATATTACAAAAAATAGGGAAACAGAAAGTTAAAATATTTTGAACGAAACCGCAAACGAACAATATTTCATGCGCTTCGCGGTAATTAACGAACCTCCCAAAACTGAAAAATCAAAAGGATTGAACAAAAAAAAACCCAAAAGTTCGGAACAAAAACCATTAGGAGGGGATCAGTGCAAGACTGACCTGCAAATCATTCTGCAAATCGGAGAGTGCATGAATTTAATATAAATTTCGTAACCCCCAACAAGAGGGGCTGGTCGCACATTTTTTCGAGCGATAATTTGGTCAAATTTTATGTACGGTCTTAATGTGATAAAAATTTATATGCCTAACCGGCATGTATTTTTTATCGCCGCACCTACAATCACACAACGATTTTCATCGAAACCCGATATTATTATTACCAACGTATAAGTTGGCAACCGGCAAATTTTAACCCAACATTTTCCAGAGTTTCGTCATTATATTAACGAACGATACTCCGGATCACGTTGTTTAACGTTTGTTAGTAATTTTTTTATAGTAGTTATAAAAATTGAAGAAACACAAAAAGAACAAAAAAAAAAAGAAATACCTCCTCCAAAAAATTGGCATTTTTACGAACAAATATTAGATTGCGGCGTATGGAAAAAAAAAAAGAAAAACAAAGAACGACAGAAATAATTTAACTATTCTGATGCACGAATACCGAAATTTCCATTGCCAGTGAACAGTAGTTATACATTATATTATGATAATAGTAATATTAATACGATAATAATTGAAAGTAATGATTTTTTGTATTTATTATTGAATACTATTTGGACGCGCATGCCTATGTGATAGCGAAATTTTCTTCAAGTGAAATCTAAGAATGAAAAACTTGTTTGTCTCGTTTTTTTTTCGAACGCACTCGTCTCTCATTTTTTTTGTACAATTATTTATTTAGATGTCCGTCAAAGTGGTATTTTGTTTTCAACGACCACGTCCCGTACTCGATTATCTTTCCTGAAGTCTCAATGCCAAAATATACGTGCGAATTTGCAATCCCTCATATATGCATCATGTATTATTAGCGTGAAACATGAAAATACATTACGTACTGTACTTACAATATTTATTGTCACGATTTGTATTTTTTGTTTAATCTAATAAGCCTTCGACTAATTAATATGTCGCGTCCAAGAATGAGACGATTCGGAAGATTAATTCTGTGCGAAATGAAAAATGGTCAAAATTGTAATCAGGATTGACAAAAAAAAAAAAAAAAAAAAAAAATTTGTCGATCCATGTCGATAATAATTTTGCTCATAATTTTCGCGTCACATTACTTCAATTTCTGATGGAATTGAATTTTCACGTTTTAAGCATTTTCCTTGAAATTTGTCAAGTCTTCCTCGCACAAATTAGCTTCATATTCCAAAGCACTCGATCGTTATTTAATCCAAATTTTTTTAAGCAAACTTCTGTTCATTTTGGCAATTTTTGTTCAGAGCTTCGTATTTTAGTAATTTAGGAATAATCGATGTCGTTTACAGGCGGAATGTAATGAGTAGGCGAAATTGAATAAACGTTAATCCAACGAATCTCGTTTTTATACAGTTATAATACATTCACGTTATTTAAGGGCTAAACGGAACTGTTGGTGAAGTTAACGAACACGATCACAAAAACAACCATAATATAAGCTTCCTACAAACCTCGAAAAGGTAGGCGTATTTGATCCTTAATGACAGAAGCTCCTAAAGTGCCAATAACTCTAAAAATATATTCACTTCTAATTAATATTAATTTTTATCATACATTATAATGTTTCTTGAAAAATGTATTTTTCATATTAACTGCACGCGGTATGATACGTGTCTATGATTGAAAACATAATTACGATACTTTATTTTTTCGTGTATTTGGTTTTTTCTCTCTTTTCTTTCATTGCGCCGAAGGGTGGGGAGCCGCGATACATCTCGTAAATAAAAATTTCATCTGTGGAATGTAGGATGCTCTAGTTTAAAAGGAGTTGAACGCGCGTAGTTTGTGTGTTTTTTCTTCTTTTCCTTATGATAATACTGAACAATATATTACAATTTACATTCATAGATTTTCCTGTAAGTCATAATAACGATGCAATACGTTGGAAGATATTTCGCTGATGAAACTAAAGCTTTTCGTCGACTTCCGCGTGTACTTTGATCTCTAATCGTATTTATAACAATTTACAGGACTAACTTCGCGATGATTGGCACGACCCCTTTGTGATTCAATGTTTTCCTTTTTCTTCCTTGTATTCAAATTTTCATTAAAACATTATACGTCTTGAGTTATTTGCGCGTAACGATTGAACAGTTGAATTTCAAGTAACCGACCGCGTTGATTCTCATTCTTAACGTGGTTGGTTTTAACTTTTTTTTCTTTCTTTTCTTTTAATATTTTATCGCCAAGACGTAACAATCTATAAGCTCAAAATTTCCGAGCACAAAGTCCCATGGACTGTGAATAAAGATTTAGGGCCGATTGAAGGCTTTTTTTGGGCGCTTCATTAATATCGTACGACCGTCGATGGAAAACAACCAGTGTTAATATCAACGGTGGATGAGAATTAATGACGGGAGTCTC
Source organism: Campoletis raptor (assembly GCA_948107755.1). Taxonomy (NCBI): domain Eukaryota; kingdom Metazoa; phylum Arthropoda; class Insecta; order Hymenoptera; family Ichneumonidae; genus Campoletis; species Campoletis raptor. The sequence continues at coordinate 23,662,839 of OX403623.1, forward strand.
GAGGATAGAATTCGGCGAGGGTCGAGGCCGGGATACGCTTGAGCATTTCCTTGGGGAAAATACGCAAAAGTTGCCAGCCGATGTCCAGGGATTCGAAGACGGTTCGATTCTCGTAGCTTCCTTGAGATATAAAGTTCTTTTCGAATTTCGAGAGAAACTCGAGGTAGAGAAGATCGTCGGGGGTGAGAGCTTCTTCTCCGACGACGGCTTTCATGGCCTGGACATCTTTACCGATGGCGTAACAGGCGTACTGTAAAGTTCAACACAAATTTACTTCATTTTTCTCCATTTTTTAATTCCGAATCATTGAATTTTTTAATACGATTCGCGTTAAGATAACTCACCAGCTGATTGGAAACGTCGGAGTGATCCTTGCGCGTCATTCCCTCGCCGATGGCGGATTTCATGAGACGAGACAACGAAGGAAGTACGTTGATCGGTGGATAAATCTGTCTGTTGTGCAATTGACGATCGACGTAAATTTGTCCCTCGGTAATATAACCGGTCAAATCAGGAATGGGATGAGTTATATCGTCGTTCGGCATAGTCAAAATTGGAATTTGAGTAATCGATCCATTGCGACCCTCGACACGTCCAGCTCGCTCGTAAATTGTTGCCAAATCCGTGTACATGTAACCCGGGAAACCACGACGTCCGGGTACCTCCTCACGAGCAGCCGATACCTCACGAAGAGCCTCCGCGTAAGATGACATGTCGGTCAAAATGACAAGCACGTGCTTCTCGCACTGATAAGCCAAAAATTCAGCCGCCGTTAAAGCCAAACGCGGCGTAATGATACGTTCGATCGTTGGATCGTTCGCCAAATTCAAGAACAAACACACGTTCTCCATCGAACCATTCTCCTCGAAATCTTGCTTGAAGAAACGCGCCGTTTCCATGTTAACACCCATAGCAGCGAATACGATAGCGAAATTATCCTCGTGGGAATCCAACACCGATTTTCCTGGCGTTTTTACGAGACCAGCTTGACGACAGATTTGGGCGGCGATCTGAGGAAATCAAATTTACATGTTATCTCCTGGTAGCACCGCTTTTTTAAATTTAAATAACGCTCCGAGCATTTCTCTACAAAAATATTTTTTATTCATTATTATTTATATCGAAATATCTTTCATAATCAATCTATTTTTCCATTTTGTTTTTGGGGAAAACTATAATTTGTTACATTTTAACGGATAGAAACGTCAAATAGATTGAGATTGTTGGTCTTACCTCATTGTGCGGCAAACCAGCAGCGGAGAAGATTGGAATCTTTTGACCTCTGGCGATGGAGTTCATAACATCAATGGCGGACAAGCCAGTTTGGATCATTTCTTCAGGATAAATACGAGACCAGGGATTGATGGGTTGACCTTGGATATCCAAAAAGTCCTCGGCCAGAATGGGAGGTCCTTTGTCGATGGGTTTACCAGAACCGTTGAAGACACGACCCAGCATGTCCTCCGAGACGGGTGTTCTCAAGATATCACCGGTGAATTCGCAAAGAGTATTTTTCGCGTCGATGCCAGATGTTCCTTCGAAGACCTGGACCACGGCTTTGGATCCGGAGACCTCGAGGACCTGACCAGAGCGTAAGGATCCATCGGCAAGTTTGAGTTGTACGATTTCGGCGAATTTCGGGAATTTCACCTCATCGAGAATAACGAGAGGTCCGTTGACTCCAGAGACGGTCTTATAAGCTGTGACAATGCGTGAAAGAAAAAAAATATATATTTTATCAGCTAAGACACGAGACTCGAGTTGTCAGTCACGGGTTACGCCCGAAACTCGCCCTTTCTCAAACTTATCTTACAATAAAAAATCACGAGTTTTCCCGTAATATTACGTAACGCTAATAATTATAGCATTAACAAAATAAAGTAATATTCGCAGATTCTTCAATATCATTACATATTTTCACCTATATTTATGGAGAGGAACGAAAATAATTAACGATACAAGTGAATTTACCACCATGATAGGTGGTCGTCTGCAGTCACATGACTGCCCCGGAGCGCTCTCGTAGACTCGAATATATTTTCGTTTTATTTCATTCTTCTATATATCGTTGTACAGAAAAATCGATAAGACTCGATCGAAGCAAAATATTCGTAATCCTTGTCTAATAAATACGTCAAATCTGCCCAAAACATATTTAATGGAGCATCAGCTGACCCACTCGAACATCGATCAGATGCTACGCCCATTGAGCGAGAGCGGAGCTCCCAGAGTTTCGACAAATTCATACGCCAAATTAGAGCTAAATTTACATGATAAAAATGTACTTACTCAGTCGTGGCTGCGATATAAAATCTCTGGACACAGCGAGAACATGCTCCTGCACCGCCTGACGAGCCCCGATGGTGGGTTTTGCGTACATGTTTTTTTCTTCTCTCTTATTTCGTAGGGCTTCTTCTGAATCTCCGTTTTTCCTCGCGGGACAATATTCACCGTACAGCAGAAGGCTGATACTGGGGGCGCCTGACTGATACTGCTACCAACAGCTACCGACGTCAAAAGAGCGACTGAGATAGAAAACCAACCAAAAGTTGAGGGAAGGGGAAACGTTGCGCAGATACACTTGTGGTGACGAAACGACCGAGAAAATATTCTCGGGAGAGAGAGAGAGTGAGAACGAGTAAATTGTGCGACAAGTTCAGGGCTGATGGCCAAGAAAATGCACAAAATTAGCAAATAGCCAAGTTTTCCAAGATTGTTAAATAAATTTAAATTATCGCGAATGCCTCTGATGCACTCAACATTCTCGGTGGTCACGATGTTTTGAAATCCTTGTACACGATCGAAATGCGCTACTCTCGAAAAAAACACTAATTGACATGAGATAGATAGAGATGGAATTGAAAACTCGCGGCATCACGTGCTAGCAATTTGACCCACTATTCTGAGGTTTTATTCATTTTGTTTCGAGGTTGGACAATTTAGAGATTTTCCGTTAAATTTCTTGTTTTTTTAGAGAATACTTATAACTCTTGTGGAGTTGTTTATGGCAGTTTTCGAATTTTTTCAGCCAAATCAATTGATTACAGTTGTTTTTTGACGTTCCAATGGCGGGATCTTTGAACGATTTGTCAGTATAAACATTGAAAACGTACTTTTTACAAGTAGGCTAGGAAATTTTCAATAGTAGTCTTCCAGAAAATTATAAAACGAATAATTTTTCTTGCAGTAACAGTTTAAAAACAAATGTTCATTTTTAATGTGAAAGCAATTGTTTTTAAGTTACGTTATCAATAGAGCATTTTCGTGGAGCGTACCAACAGAAGGGAATAATGTGAGAAAAGCCATTAGTTGATAAAGTAGAAAACTATAAAACTCGTGCTTGTTGCCAACACGCTCGGACGTCGTAGCAGCGACCAACGATAAAATTAGTTTGAGAAAGTGATTTGATTAGTTGAGTTGTGATTTAAAATGGTGATCGATTTTTTGAGTGTGACAAGGAAACGAAGAAGGATTTCTACAATAAACGCAGATTGTACAAAAACCATGTATTGAGTCAATTTTTCATGCTTTATAAAACAAACGATGGGTGGGCTTTTAACCGTGTTGACGCCGGTACACAGAGCGAGTAAGTATAAATCGCGCCAGTACCTTTACAGAATTCATTGGTTTTTTGTTGTTGTTTTTATCGTCAAAACTCGTGGTGATTTGTTCAGTGGCGTTGAACGCACCGCTTGAAAAACAGCGTCAACAATTGCTCGAGCAATAGGAGCAAAAGAAACGAGACGATCGGTAGAAAAAAAGACACTAGTTATTTGTGTAGTGCTCGTAGTCCGCTTTTTTATCGCGCATTTCTTGAACCAAGTAAGAATGCCAAAATCAATTCAAGCTACATTGTTTTTGTTAGTTTTAAAATCGTGTTTCGAGGAGTTTGACTCCGTCTCTCGCGTTATCGTAAAACCGTGCATCGCGTAACAGTTTCGAACCAAATCTATAAAAATGGAATAATAAACGTAATGAGGACGAATTGACGAAATCTCTAGGATTTCCGAACGACGCGTACATTCGGGAAAAGCCGCGACATTTTTTTTTTACTTTTCGATTTGTTTTTCGATTTCAGCGAGCGATATAATCCGTAATGTTTCGATATATCACACATTGCGTGCCAAAATGCACATAATAGCTGATCTTTATGTAACTACCATTTATTTGTGCTCGTCTCGATAACGCGACAAAGTGAACGCTTAATTACAATATGTATACACAGTTGCCTCGTGTTGGGCTTGGTTCGTTCGTGCAGAGGACAGGGAAGGTACGTTATAAGGATTTCGATCGCATTCATAACCTCACAATTTTCATTTTTACCATAAATTTTAGTTGCACGAAAACAATGATATAAAACTTGTCTTTTTATCTGTGTTCGAATTGAGCTATCGAACGATATACACAAATAATAAAATAAAACAAAAACAAAAGACCACGGAATAACGTGATTTGAATTTATTGCACCGAGCTTAAATTAAGTCTTTGACCCAGTATAGAGCGTGGGCGTCATGAGCGGCGTTATCCACCAATACAATATCGAACCTACAAACTGCCGATCGATAAAAGCATCCTTCTTCGATATTACAATTTATTTACACACACGATCGTTCATCGTAATTTAGAAAAAAACAATTTTTTTTTAAATATTATTTTTACGATGCGCGATCGTCATAGAGTCGAAAAACGCTAGTTAACGGAAATAACGTTGATTTTTCGATCGATTGAGCGAGTCACTTATGACCGCGTCGTTGGCACCTCGTTTTACACCGGGGAAAAGGTTACATCTCTAAATATATAACGCTATCGCCGTTATAATCCATTATCTATATCGCCAATTACACAATGATATAACTACTTACGAAATTATAATTCGTTAAACTCTTCGAGTAAAAATAACGCAATAATGAACGATTTTTGTGATAATACGGAAGGGAAGGGGTAGACAGGGGCGAAAAGGATGTGGCGGAAGGGGGAGGGGGGGAGGGGAGAATGAGAGAAGGAAGTAGAGGAACGACAGGGAAAATCGAAGTATTTGTACAATATTTACAAGTGTCTGGTTTCAACGTCGCGAACAATAAACACGACGACCGGACATAATTACAGAGAATATTTAGAAAAAAAAAAAAAAAAACGAAACAAAAACCTATTTCCGAGACGCACTCGTACACAAATTTTTCTCACGAAATTTTTAACAATTATTTAGAACGACTGAGCGAGATAAGTGTTTTCCACGAAAACTGTGTATTTCGAAGCGTCGAAAAAACCCAACGATTTTTCGAGTCTTTGCTCGAAGTGAAAAATTTTTTTTCTGTTTTTTTTTTGTGAGAAAACAACAACGAAGACTCACGAGCTTCACGAAACAAAGAACACCTTCCGTTCGAGTGAATCGATGTTTATAATAATTTATATATATGTTTTTTTTAAATCTTTTTTTTATATTTATATCACACCGGGCGAGCTGGAGATACCAAAGTCGAACAATTCGAAGTTGGTGGAATTTTTTTTTGGCTCGACCCTAGGAATACCACAAACATTTATTGTTAATTGTCCATAAAAAAAAAAAAAACAGTTTCTTAGCTGAATGTCGTAACATCGAAATTGTCACGTTGTAAGAAAATGTGAAAAAATTTCGCGACGTTAGAACATGATATTTTTCTTCTGTTTTTTGCTCAAAATTCGTCGCATTGAAAGTCGCTCAAATTCTAGTACAAAAAGTAACACCAGTAAGCTTTTTGTAATGAAAATTTGTCAAGAAAACGACGAAAGTGTCCAAACTCTCACGGACCTTTGAGTCGGTGTTTTTATCGTTGTATTGAACAACAAAAATGGCATAAATTGCAACAACGAATTAGATGTGGATTCCTAGGGTGAATGGGAAGTCCGGAGACACGGAGCGACAAAGAGGCAGAAAGAGGGAGAGAGAGAGAGAGAGAGTTGGGAGAAAGTTGAAAAGATAGCTGATATGCGTCGTGGTTGAAAAATGGGGACTTTGGGTTGTTTTTGAAATTACTTAAGTACCCGCCGATCGAGTGGTAGGACGATGGGGAGGAATAATTATAACGTAAGGCTACTAGGACGCGGAGCTATACCATCCGTTGGCGGTGGCTTTGTTGGTAGGATGATAAAGGTGAAATCCAGGCCCGGCAGCAGGATGATGATAAAATTGTGGTTGTTCGCTAAGACTGGCGGAGGCGTAAGCCGCGGCAGCGTCGAGGGCGCTGGGATGAACAGCCGCTGAATAAACCTGAGGTTTAAGGGGTAGAGGTTGAGCGGGTTCGTACTGATGTCTCAAGATGGGATCACCGTAAACCGATGATTCGTAGCTACTAACGACACTGGCTGAGTGAAGTTGTTGTTGTTGTTGCTGCTGTTGCTGTTGTTGTTGTTGTTGCTGTTGTTGCTGTTGTTGTTGTTGCTGTTGTTGATGTTGTTGCTGATGATGTTGTTGTTTGTCGCGGGGTGATACGGAAGACGGTGGCGTCATTGCCGAGTGATAATCAATGGCGTAACCACCCGCGGCTGAGGAATAAGACGATACGAGGCTCGTAAAGGCCTCAGCGCCGCTAGACCCTACGACGCTCTTCTGAGGATTATGAGCTCCCAGTACAAATTGATGTTCCCCATAAGTCGAAGATCCTTCGGATCCCGGAGGCGTTGGCAATGGTCCGCTCTGCGCGCTATCCCCCGTGTAATAAGCCCCTCCGGAAGCGGAAGGCCCGCGACTACCTCCCGACGTTATGCCGTGAACATTGGCTCTTATAACGCTCTCCCGGTTGACGTACAACTGTCGCAGCAACGCCGATGCTGGCAACGGTGCCGTTGACGATTGCTGCGGACTCAGGTGACCCAAATGATGATGATGAGCTCCTATCCATTGAATCGTACTTCTCTGTTGCTGTTGCTTCAACAACGCGTCCGTACTAAAGTCCGTTGGCTGATGATGCAACGCCGGTGAATCCGCTTTGTTCAATGTCGCACCTGGCAAATGCTTCGACATTGCTTGCTCCAGATCCTTCACCGACGTACCACCCGCCACTTCCGTTCCTTCGCCAACGCAACCACCGTCCGATCTTCGTAATTTTGGACTCGGCGCTCTCAACACTTGCTCGCTTCCCGGTACCGAGTGACTCGACGATGCTGGACTCAGCGCGTTGTTCCTCGTCGCACCCGTTGGTGTTTTACCTCCTGGTGCTGCTGCCGCTGCCGCTGCTGCCGCTGCCTCCTCTTCGTCATCCTCCTCTCCCGAACTACTCTCCTCCTCTTGAACGTACTTTCTCTTGTGTCCCCGCGACAATGACTTTACCGTCAGAACACCAATCGTCGGCACTGCTGGTCCTGGCTCCTGTTGAAGCTGCGACACGTTGTCGTGGTGACGATTACCTCGCTGCTCGCTCTCCGACCCCCGCGTATCCTCTCTATCCTCCGGTGGCGAACGATGAGGATTTTCTGGATGCTGATTCGTCGAACCACCGCTTGTTCGACCTTCTGCAAAACAAACAATTACCGTCACTATTTATTCTCTATGAATATGTTGTTTAACAGAATATTCCCACATCCCACTTCGAGTATCAGGTTTTCATTCAGAGATCATTGAACAAGTGTTTTTATCGTCAAATTCGTTGTCTTTTGTTTCCAAACATTTGTTCAATAACTAGAAACACTTTTGCAACGTTTTTGTAACTAAAAACATCATTTTGTTGGCTGATATCATGGGCCTTTTTTCTATATATCCATATTTTAAGGCCACGCTTTGGTCTCGTTTTCAATTTTCAATCGAATCTCGTGGTGATTTTTTTTTCTTGTAAAGTCTCGAGTTAAATATCTGTAACTAATTCCTCAAATGTCCCGTCAGATCATTCGCAGAACGGTTGCTGAGGAATCCATTGATTTTATTGACTTGAAAATATTCGTAACATCTCTTTTTGACCGTCCGAAGACGTTGTTCGTCGAAAAGAGCTTCTCGCATCAGAAAGAAAGTCAGAATATATTGGACAGTAGAAAAAATTCCACGTTGAATAATCGAAGAAATTTTTCAGGATTTACTTCGCTCGTCCAAGAGGTAAGCTTCCCCCACGAGATACTCGGGTGTTCCTTTCGCTTCAAATATTAATATCCCGAGGGGACCTTTCATATTTATTTTCTCCTTTTTTTTTCGTCACTTCTGTGCGGTAGACCGATAGATTTTTTTCCTCTAAGAAGCAAAGAGATTCTTGGCTCATTTATTTATTTTTCTTATTTTTTTTTGTATCCAAAGCGAGAACGACACACACGCTCTTTTGCGCATGTGTTTGCCTTAGTTCGCGTATCGAATTTGGGCTTTTAAAGCAGGTCCCAGATACACGCTATAGCCCTTCATATGGTAAACGAAGAAACGGTGCTCGGTTAAAAATAGGCCCACCCACGAAAACCTCGCGCTTGTCTTTTGTATTAATTCGTAGCGAAAATCTAACGCTCTCTGTGTTTTCCCTCTTCTAACGACGGTAACTAGTCTCTCCCTCTCTCTTTCTCGCTCTTATTCTCTGTCTCGCCGCGTCAGACTTCCACCGATCGCTATTCATCGTCATTCAATAGCGCTCGACGTTTTCAAGAGCGTGTCAAAGCGAGAATGCTGTCTCGGCGACGGAGCCTTTGCAGCTTCTTGCTTCCGAGAGATGGACGAAGGCTCTCGATCATCCAACATCATTCATTCATCTTCCTTTCATCACTATTCTTACCGTCTTATGAGCTAACATATTTCACGCTACTACCTGCTACTTGAATTTAGCGCCACATTTTTTTTCCACGCAACTTAATCGCTTCTCAAAGGCCATGGAGCTCTATCATTTTTACCGAAATTTTTCATAATATAAAATCTCAAAATGACTCTGTAAACAATTGGATGGTAGAAAAAAATGTTGCTTTCTAAAGCAACTGTCAAGGGAATTCTTCCAAACTTCAACAATGAGAGAGTAGTTCGTCTAAAGGTATTTTTTTTCCAATGATGTTGGAGTTGACATTCTCGGAATGCAACAAAATTTTTTTTTTTCTGTTTATGATAATTGGGCGATCTTTTTATCGACTTGACAACGGAATTCGCTTGAAAAATAATTCTGAATATAAAGATATTTTACTATAAATGAGGGAAAATATTGAACTTTGAATAGTTGAACGTTTATTTACCTCCTCTGTCCGCATCGGGTGAACCATTTTCGGGATCATTGCCAGCTACGTCTTCCCTTTTGACGCCCGTGACACCATCTTCCATTTGGCAGCAGTCCATGATTAGATTTCCATATTCTCGACCACTGGAAATGTTAATAAATAACAAAACTGTTCGAAAAAAAAGAAGAGATCGAATTGTTCGATTTTTTCTGTAATTACCTGACAACGTAGTTGACGCAAATGATATTTTGTTCCTCAGCGTTTTTCGAGTTGCAAACAATGGTGGCGCAGGTTTGTAGCCACGTGTAACCACCGCTTTTGTTCATAAGTCGATAATAATGCGTGAGTACCTGGCCTTTGTGAAGCACTGAAACAAGATCGTAAAAAAAAAGAAGAAAAAGTTAGATGATGCAAAAAAGTGTGTAAAAAAGAGTCGTAAAAAGCAAGTTTTTGGAGTTTCGAAAAGATTCATCACTGAGGGATCTCTGGGTCATAAGTCGAGTTCTATTCGTACGGCCGAGAGTTGGTACAAGACTTTGATATTTCCCTAGACACACCCTCGGTTCATCCATGAGAGGCAAAGAGAGGGTCACGTAGTAGGAAATACTTCTATATAAAAGCCTCGGGACTAGTGGTTGAAAAGCTCGTGTAGCTTCGTTGAGAAACAACGTCGATGGTGTGGATGAGCTTGTTCGAGGTATGAGAGAGCCAGACAGACAGAAATAGAGAGAAAGAGAAAAGAGTTAATAAACTTTGGGAAAACGAGGCGGGCTTACGTATATAGGTGTGCGCTATATATTGGCTTGACTCGATTGCGAGTTAGAGAGAAAGAGATAGAAGAAGGAGGAGGCGAAAGGAAGGCGAGGAGGGCTGGTTGGCTGATGAACGGTCGCTGGTGTCGAGGATTGGTGAAGACGGAGGCAACGGATAGGTCATAGAAAGACTCGAAGGAGTAACTACCGAGGAGCAAACTGAGCGAGTCACGGAGAGGAGAAGGAATATATAGGAAGAAGGAAATAGAGAGTCTTTGATGGAGAAGCAAGAAAGAGAAAGGATAATGCGTGTGGGTTGAAGCTGTTGGTTTTCTCTTCAACCCCACCTGTCATCACCGTAGCTACCGACATCACCACACCCTGTGAGCGAAGAGAGCAACAGAAATAAAGAGCAAGATAGAGAAAGATAAAGAGATGTACTATATGGAAGTTGGAAGAAAAGAGATAAAACATACAACCGTGTATTTCTATCAATATATAGAAATATATATGTGTGGGTGTGTGTATGAATGATTCGTATGTGTATGAGTTTTGGATAGAAAGAGAAATGAGAATAAGGGGAGAAGAAAGAGCGCGAGACTGTGCTGGATTGGGCCAGGGGCTGGCAAGAGAAGAGAAGAAGGTAACAACTCGCTGGAGATGCCGCATCCGGCGTACAGCTTCGTTCTCTGCATACCAAATACCTAATCCTGATGGTAACCGCACCAGCCCCACCACCAGCACAGAAAACACACTCTCGCACACTGTGTAATCTTGCTCTCTCCTTTTACTATTACTATTTTCAGGCATCCTTTACATCTACACAAATCACACTATCGTACACTCTCAACCGACTTTACTACGACTCGCTGCCATCGTACCAAGCCCGTGACTATTCAAATGTGCACAATTCTCTCGCACTAAATCGTTCCCTGAGCTCCACTCTTTTCCTTCTTCTTCTTCTTCTTCTTCTTTTTCTTCTTTACGACAAAAGCGTTTACAATATCAAATACCGAAGAGATTTATCACACTCTATCTTATCGACGTGCAATCGACTCCAAATAACTACCCAGCAGACTACACTGTAAAAAAAATTTATTAGATCCAAGTAATCCAAATTACTTGGAGGACATTTACTGTAGTCAAGTAATTTTTTTTTTGCTCCAAATAAAAATGAACATTGCGCCCAACAAATCACTTTCTTGGTGCCGTTGATTTGGCCCAAATTTTTATAAATTCGGTTCAAAAATATTATTCGTCGGTGTGAATACGTGAATACATGACACAACGAAGCCAAAGAATTGTTATAAATAATTAATATTTTTGATTCTACCATTATATTTAGTTAACATCGGTTCGTGCGATTGGTGGTGAATATGTAATATTTTTGATTTGAGAAATTAAAATTACTGGAAACAAGTAATCCAATTTGTTTGTATCGCTGCTATTTTTTTTTTACTATAGAAAATGCTTCTAGATACAATAACATGGTATCTTGGAATAGTGAAAAAAATGATTCCATGCAATCACTTGATATTTTTGATCGGGATATTTTGTTTTGTCCAGCGAATTAAAACTAATTTGATACTTTGCTGGGATATTATTCATTTCCAACATCAATATTAATAATCACAATTGATCTCAGTTTTTTTACCGTAAATTTTATTTCCGCTACCCTAATGTAGTATTTTATTCGAATTTTGGTTCTACGCGATTGCATTACGATCTTTTTTCTCCACGCAAACAACTATTGCATCACAGAAATTGTCGAAACAATATTCAAAAGGAATAGCAACATATCGTGTTTCACTCAAATCCTAGCTGTTTTAGCTCTTCTTACTCCGTGTCAGACTGGCAAAGCAAGTATCATTTTTCGACTTAAATTTGTCAAGTAGACAGTGGTCTAGTAGGTAGCGTCCGTGCTCGTTAAGTTGTAGATCGGTAGGTAGGTAGGGTTCGATTCCCCGTTAGGCAGGAAATTTTTTCAGCGAAAAAAAAGCTAGTCGTGTTTAATACGACGAAATATGATCAACCGTGATCGAATACTACTAATATACGATAAAAAAAAAAAAAATTTAATTTTAAGATCGAAAATTAAATGATCGAAAATCCGTTCAAATAATTATTCATTTGTCCGAACCAAACCGATTACTTGTTTCCAGTAACCCTTATGGTTCCTTCTTGTACCGTGTGTGTTCTTCTCAATGATTTCAGTAGTTTTTGTTCAGAACAATATTACTTGACTGAAGTAAATCAATGTTTCGTTTTCACCAACCCGGTCTTTGCGTCTAATAACTGCGGATTGTTGTGAATAATTTTGTATTTGCTCTTACTAAACCATAATATTTTGATCAAAGATATATTTACGTCATTCAAATACAGAATTACTGGATTATATACTAATAAATAAATTACTTGCATCAAATAAATTTTATTTGGTTCAACAAATTTTTTTTTACAGTGTACTTTTTTATCATCGTTCTCCAAAGAGTTGTATGCAGAACGAGAAATTAATTCTTCGCTAATTCTCGATAAATAGATAGAAAGCTTTTTTCGTGTTTTGCGCTCACAATTTTGACGGAAGGAAAAATGTGTAATTTTGATTTTTTTTCTCGAAACTTAACTGTGTCGAAAAAAAATGAACAGCACGATTTTTACAGATTAAATGGCTGCGAAACTGCTGAAGCATAAATTTCTGTCTCTTTAGTTTCCTCGAAGTTAAGCCTTCGTTGACACACTGGGTCATATTGACCCGTTTTCCGTAAAATTCAAACTTTCGTAAAAGTTGAAGTCTTCAATTATTTGTTTCGACAATTTAATTCAACTTTCTACAATTTTTTTTTGTTGGAAAAACTCATATTGAGGAATGTTCAAAGTGCATTCTTGATTTTCGTCTGCGGAGGTCAAATTTAAATGTGTCAACAAAGGGTCAAGTTAGGTGGTCATCAAACTTTTTTAAGGCAGGACAGACAAATCGTTCTAATTCGTTATCCCAATGATGTCATTGAGAATCTATAAAAATTTGACAATATTTGGAACATTATGAGACGAGGTTAAAAATAGTCGAATGAAACTTACGATCGACGTGCGATTTTCGTAATCGATGTGCGTCTTCTCCGTGGCACAAGGCATAAAGACTCTTTCCCGCCAATTCATCGGCCGTGTAATCTAACAATTCGGATACTCTGAAACATTGAGAGAAAAGTAATTTTTAGTAAATCATGGAATCGTGAAAAAAAGTGTTTAACGATTTTTACAATTTATAGATATTTTGTAACGTGTATTAAAAAAATGAGTAAACTCACTTTGGTTCGCAATGCGCTATCTTAAAGTTAAAGTTGATCCTCGTAACAAACATGTCAGTCTCAAGTCGAATTTCGTGAACGCTCGGTGGTGGTAGTGCTATCGCCAAGCCGACCATACCCATTAACGGTGGCGACGATTTACCGGTTCGACTAAATGGATACTGAGGCCTTAATCGACAGAGCAGAAGAACAACCTGCAACGTGAGGGTAACGCATGAGAGAATTCTTGTATTTAGCAAGGTACGTCGGACGTTGATGTTAATAGGAGATAACGAAGGTGAAATGTTGACGAAGGAAAAAAAAAATATAAAAATAAAAAGAAAGGAAAGAAAGAAGAAGAGGGTAAAATTCAACGTGTCCCGCTAGAGACAGAAAAGACGAAGGGAAAAGATGGCAATGCGAGGGTGGCAGTTAACGCGCCCCCGGGTAGCTCCATAACTTCGTTTGGTCAGAGCTTAGTCGGAGAGCCTAGAACGGACAGCAAAACGTTCGTTCTGGGCTTTCTTGAGCTATCTCACCTAAGGTGGCTCTGCTTACGTCTTTAATGAACGACCTCAACAAAATTTCCTCGTTCCTGCCTCGCACCTCCCTCTTTTTTCTTTCTTATTCTCCCATGAACTTTCCTAAATGACTTCTTATTCCGTAATATGTAATCGGAAACGTCCAATTACCCAGCCACGAACCCCCACCCTCACTCTTCTCAAGTTGAGGGTCAACGAAACATTTACGTTACGATTATTAGCAAAAATTTGTAGAAAAAATCATCAACTTTGAATTTGAATGACGAAAATCGATCAAACTTTTGTTTGTATCTTCATTAAGGAGCCAAAGATTTGATAATTGTTTGTGCATTTTGAATAAATTGAAAAAAAAAATCAACTATTCGTCAAGAAGACAAACTTTGAGAGAGAACATTTTTTTGTAAGACATTATAATTGAAATTGTCGCTTACCCGATAACCCGACGACTTGAAATGACATCCACGTTTCGTTAAAGATGATTTCATTCGCACGCAGAATGCCCTGTCGTACCCCTTGTAAACGCCCGCTGTTGTTAGCGACATGACCGATGAAACTGTGAAAAAAAATGATTTGTTATAACAAAAGTAGAAAAATTGAAAATACCTATTACTGGGGGATAAAAAAAATTGATTATATGGATATTGAATCGAAAATTTGGATTCCTGGTCGGGACGGCAGACGGCCATTTTGATTTATCACCGTTCTGCGTCTTGAGGGAAATAAATATCTCTTCGAAGCATAGACGGTTGGTACGTGCTTCGGTGCAGTAAACGTAGTACGTACGACCTACGATACGAAAGAGTCTGATATGAGAAATGAAACCGGAAGTAGAAAAGAAAGCATCAAAGTGTAGTGTCTTGTCCTAAAAATCCTGTGTGGGTATTCATGGAAAATCTTGGAACACATTCGATGGTGAGGGAGACTAGGACGAGACAAACAAAGGGAAATAGAGCCACGGAAACGAGCATCGAGATAGAAAGAGAGAGAGAGAGATGTTGAGGAGAGAGAAGCGATGGTAGCGAGTTCAGTGGATATATTTGATGGCGGTAACGTGGAGATCGGAGAACATGGTTGGGGCTGGTTGGTCGAACGGAGAATGGCGGAGGCGAGTGTTGAGAGAAAGGGTCAGGAAAGCACGGATGGCCGAGTATAGAATAGCGAAAGAGAGAAAGAACGTAGGGAAAGCAAATGAAAAAAAAAAATAAACAAAAAAAAACGGAAAGAAGAAGGAAATGGCGGCTATATAAAAGCGAGACGAAAGATAAGAGAAAAGAAGGAGAGCGGGAGGGGGGAAGGGGGGGGGGGTTGATAGAGAGAGATAGAGAAAGATATAGGCTTGATGTACGTGCCTGCGCTGTGGTCGTGTCGCGGAATAACAATTGGGCAAATCTCACGGAGGGCTTTTGTACGTTTATATTAGATATATATATACACTAAGATTCGTACGTATGTATGTTTGTGAATCCGAGAGAACGTCGGATAGCTAACAACGACGGCAACCTAGAGAGAACCGTAGGTAGGTATCTCTAGTAAAGTCTCGTAATGGCGGTTGTCCCGTAAAATTTTTCGCACGAGACCACCTCCTGCACGTCGGTGGATCGTCGTGGAGCACGATGACCGTGAACCATGCGAGACATCGGGATTCCGCGGGGAGATGCACAAGCGGAATTCAGGATGGAGGATCAGGTTGGAGAGTTTTGGTAGCGATATATAGAGAAAGAGATAGTAGAGGTCGAACGCGCGCAGGAGCGACGCCATATCGAGGAGAACCGTCATGGCAGCGCGACCCAGAAGAGCAGCAAGCTCGTTGTACAGAGCGCATTCGGGCACGCGTTTACTTCTCCTACCCGTTCACCTCTCTCTCTCTCTCTCTCCACCTTTTAACATCCCCTAAAACGTGTTCGATTGTGACCCCTGGCATAGCAACCCTCTCGCGTTTTCCAACCCCGTCACGAATCTCGCGCTACGACGTATGCGAGCGAACCTCTCTTCCTTCGTTCACGGGGTTCTTCCTCCGGCAACGCTACACCCCCGAGCATGGATCTCTTCACGAGCACGATCGCACGCTTCGACTTCGTGACCAAGCGGAACACCCGGAGAAACCGGAACGTTCCAACAGCTTGGGTATCCCCGCGTAACCACGTGGCAATCCCGATGGGCACGTCCGTCGTGGACAAAGTGCCCTCAGGTTTTCTAGATCCCACACGTTTTTTCCAGGACGACGATGACTGCAAATGTCAACTTCCTCGATCCACCCCCCCCCTCCCTCTACTCTCTTTTTCTCTTTCGGAACGGCCTTCATATACACCAAGTTTTATCAAACGTAGGACCTTCTCAACCTACTCCATCCCTTACTTCATTGCGCCTCGCACCTAACCCCGCAATTGTCTCGTCTTTTGTATTCCTTCCTTCCTGCCTTCCTCTCCGCAACTACCTCTTCCCCCATGACTTTCCCATAGACTTCTACGTCATCGCACGCTCTCTACCAGCCTCGAATTCTCAATGTCCGAACTCGTCCCTCCTCCGTCTCCTCTCTCTCTCTCTCTCTCTTCCTCTACGTGGACGTGAAACTAACGTGCACAACCTTCGCGAACTAAGCAGCTTCGCCATTCCGTGCTCGCTCCACTTTCGGTCACGCTTTCCGGGTTACGCGTTCATTCAGACGCTCGCTCTACCTCACTTTTGGCCCTCGCCCCCAGTCACCACTTTCTGGTAACCGACTCCTCCAACTACGACACACAGTCCGGGAAACGTGTGCTCGTTTTGCCTACGTGTTAAGTACGCGGTTGAACGAAAAATCGGGAGGAAGGTCGCAGCGAAAGGCACGAAATTAAGGAAGACTATGATATTCTTCGGCTTGAGGATTTCCACATCAACCGCGGAGACGGTATCCTCCTGCTAGTTTCACGGTCACATTCCATTATTCAATATTTTCTCAGTATCATTGCAATGTTCAAAGACAATATGGAAACCTATGACCGTGTGCCTGTTGTATCTGTTTCGATAATTTTATTCAATGATCCGCTGCATCGAACGTCGCGTTTATCGCTGCATGAGAATAGAACGGTGTCATCCTTTCGAAAGGTTAAACTTTATATTTACGGAAGAAAACTTTCAGGATCGTATTTTCGAAGAACTGGCAATTCTACCGAATTATTACGATCCAAACGATAATTGGCATAAAATATTAGCTCGATTGACTTCTCTGGTTGTCTTTAGAAATATTTCTGACGTAAAAGACCCAGTGTGTCAACCATCGGTATGTCTTACCATCGGGATTAGCGGTGGATGCCGATCCATGTTCCTCCGAAGCTGCACTGCTCGGTGACGCAAGACCGGAACTCGAGGAATGAGGTCCCGATGAGTTGGATGATGAGGTCAACCCCAGACCCAGTTGTTCAGCGACCTCGACATGGTCCTGTTGATGAACGTAGTCGAATACGCTAGAGCCCGTCATTTCCACCTGAAGCGTTCAAAAGCATCATAAATATTAAGTTTTATTCATCGAAATTGATGAAATCATTGAGAAATTAGGTTTAGGATTGTCTTTGGCAACATTTGGCTCGGACGAGCAGTTGGAACGGAACGTGCGTGTGCTGCGTAAGCGGCGTTAATCGTAACGTAATTTGTCCTCGGTTCGATCGACAGCGAGGTTTGTTATAAAAATCGTATCGAGTCGTGACAAGAATCATCATTTTCATCGTAGCCAACTATTTAATTATAATACAGTTTTAAAGTTGAAACTCTGTAACATTGGAGCTTTTGGAACGAAACGAATGTATGGTCTCTATGAAATTCGTACACACAGCGTTGGCCTCGCGCAGCAGTTCCACGAAGGTTTCACGTCTCGTCGTTTTACTTCGCGATTGAAATATTAAATCGTCATCGTGACTGCCAAAGTCGAGATGGTGTCACAGTCAAAGTAGGAAGGTTGAAGAAGAAAAAAAAGGAAAAAAAAAGACGAGACTGTTGACGCGTTTAATCGAAGCGCGTGGCTGCGGATTGACGGAGTCACGTACGCGCAATGGGGATTTTATATCGCGCGAAAGAGAGATCGGGACGAACGCATCGCTGCAATGACCAAGACTTTGGTCATTTATTTTTCGTCGAAGAGTAAGCGAGCTTCAGAGATCGTTCGTGTCTTCGTGGCTGCGCGATCGTAATGGTAAATCTTTAGCGCAAAAGACGCTCCAACATCGCGACGCACTCTTCGTCTCGGTCATCAAGAAATTATGTATAACACACATGTCCTCTGTGTGCTTCTGTCACCAGAGTGTGAAAAACAAAGATGGTCAGATTGTTACGAAACATTCGAATGAATAACGCGCGTACGTAATAAGAATTCGTGATTATCTTACATCGTCCAACGCGATCGAGTTTAGCATAAAATGCAAATATCACAAGTCTTTTTTAAGCGATTGTTTTTTTTTCTCGAATATACGGAATACCTTGAAATAAGGAATAAAGTATTTCAATTTGGAAAATATTCAAAGATAAACTTGACTCAACGTTCAAGATTTTCCGCAGAACTTTTGAAATATCTCAATTTTATTTCCGTACGGAAGAAAAAGATAGAAAAAATAAGAATTGGTAGGTGCGAGCGTTCGCCAGCAGTTTCCATTAAAAGTACATATACGAAAGTAGCAGTTGCAGAAACGAGAGTGCGACCGCGCCAGCAGTTTTCCCCCGGAATCCCCGAAACACCCTATTGATTGCTCTCGCAGCGTAGCCAAAAGCGAAATCCTCGCGAAATCGTGGAAAAAGAGAAAGAGAGAAAGAGCAGACTGAGTATACGTTCTGCTGCTGTGCCCTGCAGGACCCCCTTGGCCCATGTCTATAAACCTACCACCAGAGTCGCCCGCACAGTCGCCCTCCATTTTTCTTTCTCACTCTCTCCGCAAGTATTTTTCCTTTGCTCACCTATTTTCTCTATAATCCTCTATCTCTCTTTCTTTCCGCTTTCACCAATCCACGACGGCTTTTCTATCCATATAACACTTTACTATATATCTATTTATTCATCTTTCCCTCTTTCGTCCATTCGTTCGTTTCGTCCCGTCCATAGAGTTTTCTCCCTCTCTCTCTCTCTCTCTCTCGATCTCTAATTCCATCTCTGTCGCTTTGCAGCGGATCTTTCTCACTCCCGTTTTCCCCGTCCGCAGCAGCGGCCCCCTCTTTGGCATTAGGAATGGCGAACACGCCGCCGTGCAGAGGCTACGTGAGCCGCATGCAACCACCCCCGCCTCCGTTCCAAGCCATCCGCTTGCTCCTCCGCCTCCTCCTCCTCCTCCTCCTCTCTCCTCTACCGTTTTCCCCTTTTCCCCCTTTCCCTCAACAGCCTCGGCAGCGCCACCCCCGCGTCCAGCTTTCGATGTGGCTTGTCGTGCCAGCTCCAGCCACCGCCAATCCAACATGGCCGCCGACGACTCTAACACTAACCAACCTCCTCTCTCCCTCTTTTCTCTCTTCTCTTTCCTCCCTTGACCTCATCTTTACTTTGTTTTTTTTTTTAAATTCTTTTCTTACTTCATGTACGTCCTCAACTGTCCATTTGTCTTCATTCTTCCCTCTTCCCTCTCTCTCTCTCTCGTTCGCTCTTTTCTGTCTATCTTCCTTAACTTCATCTCCACTGTTTTTTTTCCTTCAATTCTGTCCTTCTTCTTCTTCTTATACATTGTGTATTTTCCACTTTTTCCTCAACGTAACTTCGATTTTTTGTGCCACCATTTATTCTTCCAACTCTTTACACCGTCTTCCATCTCCGATTATCTGACCAAGTGTCCATCGTTCTTCCCGTTTTGCTTCTTGTATTTTTACACTTTCCCCGTTCTTCTAATAACTCGCAGAGCTTTTACGTTACAACTTTACTCACGCCCTGCTCACGAGCTTGTCTCGAAGGCAGTGCCCTCACGTTTTCCATCTTGCTCCGATTCATCGACTCTACTTTTCTTTATAAATTCACTTCCTTTCGATTTCACGTTTTTTCCTCTACTTTTCATTTTCTTTTAATTTCTATTTTCCGACTTCGCAGTTTTCTACTTTTATCGCTACTTTCTTCTTTTTTTTCTCATACAAATAATTCGTCCAAGCATTTTTAACGTATCGCGATGCACGGACTATCCCACGCTCCCGGAGCAGGAGCACACGTATTTATACAACACATGCTAACTCACCTGGGAAAGGCCGAGGTAAATGGAGACGGTCTCGGAAATGTACAGGAATCGTCCATCAGCGGCAACCGCCATCGCAAAACCGTCCAGCGACTGTAAAACACAAATGAAACTATGTACGAGCTGCATACACGGCCACGAAATTCTCACATCTTACAAAATATTTTAATTAAACTATCGCTAAATTAAGGTACATTCATATTTCCAGTCGCACGATATACATTTTTTTAAAATAAAACGATAAACTTTATTGTTTCGTTCGATTGAATTATTCGAAAATCCAAACTGAGAGTTTTTTTTTTTTTTTATATTAAATTTCTGATAATTTGAATAAACGAGTTACGTCGCGACGAATTGAAATTTTTACTGTTAATTAATGAAATTGGTGAAAATCTACGATCTATTTGAAATTCGGAAAGTTCAAACTTTTCGTTCAATTGTTTATCCAATTAATTTGTATTTTATTTTCTTCATTTAGTTTTAATGAAAAAATAATTTTCTCTTTGGTAACGGAATGTTTCTTGTATATTTTTATGTATTCGCCAGTAAATGTGACTATTTGACATTGCCTAGAAAATACGAAACGAGTGCCGGGTCCTGCTGGAGTTTACGACTCGCACGGAGTACCGAACCGAGGTCGTCAAGAGCCTCGTGAAAAAGACCGAGACTACCGTTGTCCTCATTTTTCACCTCTCGATTCTACTTCCATTTCATTCTTTTTTTTCTTTAATGGAACTTTAAAAACCCGCGAGACGGCAGTTACACGATCGTTGAGTTTTCGTTTTTCTAATTAATTCTCCAGGCACGAATTACTTGCGAACTTTAAACGCATAATTATTTTTCTTTCATAAATATGTCAAATCACGGCTTCCCTTCAAAATGCAAAGGCGCTAAGAAATGTATTAAAAATTTTGAACAACAGGACAATCGTTGCTTCAAATATGATTTTCGTCTTTGTTATGAAAAATCGATGGAAACGATACAAGGAAATCAATTGATACTTTATTCGAGAGCGTCTGATAGAAAATAATACAAACCTGAAGAATGTGGGTGCCCTGATGTTGTTCGAACATGTCCTCTGCCAACGGAGTTGACGTGAGTCTCGACCTTTTTGTTCCTGCAATGACAAAAGAACGATATTTTTATTCTTAAAAGTTCCAGTAAAATTATTTAGACAATTCAAAGGGATAAAAATACGCTTTATTTTCGTTAAAGATAAATATATGAGAGGGAAGTGAGAAAAAGGATAACAGAAAAACATGCTTGGGGCAGTTTTCTTCAGCTTATATTTTCTTTAGCAGTTGCATTTCATCGGAAAGAGTGAAAGGGCTGATTTGGCACTGTATATATATGTTTTCTCGATCGTCGCTTGATTGACTCTTCTCGTGATGAATTCACTCATCCCTTCTAGTTTCTCTTGCATTCGATATGAATCACACCGCCAAAGTCTGCGTGGCAGCAACCCCTTTCACCTCTTTGCCTTTTATCCTTCTCCATTTTGCCCCATTCTCTCTCTTTCTCTCTTTCTCTTTCTCACCCTTCGTTTGGCAAACAAGACAGGCTCCTTCTTACGGTAATAATAATCCTCCCACCAGCGCATTTCTACCCTTAATGAAAGACTTGGAAGAGACTCGATGAAACTCGCACGGGGAGCCTCTTAATCTGGTAAGTCCGTCGGGATGAGGTCAATTTATGTATATATATATAAGTCTTTAGTGTGTATATACGTTACTGGACCATACTGACCCCTACTCGTTTGTGTTTTCTTTTCTTTATTTCCCTCGGTTCGTCAACAAGTTTATTCCGATATTTTTGTGGCTTATACACGGAATAATCCTACTATGATCCTATCGATTTCTTTCGCTCTCTATTTCTCTTCTGATGAAGCTTTGTTCTTCTAACGCATTGATTGGAAAATCAACGCCCGAAACTCGGCATCTGGATCCCAAAGGCTAAAGACGCCCATCATACGAAAATGAAGTAAAGTTTTACCCCGATGTCCTTCTTTCATCTCTTTCTTTTGTTATTTTCTATCGAAATACGATCCTGTTTTTTTCTGATCCAAAGTTTTTAATCAGATATTGATGAGAAATTTCTCTCGGGCGAGAAATTTCGTGATAATTTATCGATTAATCAAAGCAAATATTTCCCGATAGACTTTTCGAGAGTGGAAGAATCGTTTTTTATTTTTAGGAAATAGAAGAGGAAATGCGTTGCACTAATATTCGAGACTATTGAAGAAAACGGAGTAAAAGGGAAGCGGCGATGCTCTCGGGACTCGGGGATGAGGTTATCGGCGAAAAGATGTAAGCTTACATCTATATACGTGTTTTCCGTCGGTCAGCTGCCAAGAAAAGAGCCCCTCGGTAAATCTTCCCTACGCTTTTTTTTCCGCGTTTTCTTCCTCTCTCTCTTTCTTTTTTTTCTCTTGGAACAACAGCTTCTGGCGCAAGACAAGACCCTACCCAGGCTCGTCCTCAAACCCCATTTTGCCACTGGTTATCACAATATTTTGATAAATACATGAGGCGTGTTTTATGTGCTCTCCTCGCGGCCATAACTCATCCGATATTTATTTTTCGAAGAAAGAGAAAATATAAAAAATTGTCTTTCGACTTTCCGACCCTATGCAACACCTGACAACCTGAATTTCAACATCCATTTGGCCTAAAATCTGTAATGCGCCTTTTTTTTTCATCGCTTTTCATCTTTATGCCCGAATACGTGTTTTTTTTGTTTGTTTCCCCTGAATCGACGATATTTCGACGACAATTAAAATATTCTTTCGATTTTCATAAATATAAGACTAGTTTCAAAGCATTAAAAGACAGATGAACACCCTCAGGTGTATCGTGGACAAAAAAACTATGGATTTTATGTTATATTACGAGAGGTTCGTGCGAAGAAAATTAAATAAACTTGGCTATATAAGTGAACGACGATTCAGCGATATTATCCGTCTCGCGGGAATCCCCATAGCCCGGCTGGCAATGTATTTCATCGTAGAGGTGTGAAAACCACGAGACGATGAGCAAAAGAGCGAAAGGAGGGATGAAGAGAAAAAAAAAGTAATGAAATATAACGATCGCGTGAGTGTTGGAGCTTGAGAGAGGGTGTCCGAGCAATCGGGTCAGAAAAACGTATACCTTGTTTCTCTCTCGCGGCCATTTCATAAACTATATCACATGCTCCCCCGTTCGAACGTTATGGCAAAGTAGAGATCCCGCCCCCGTTATACAGAGACAACAAATTCGGCTATTTTTCATTAAATCCCGGTCCCGAGAGTCCGAAAAAGCGAAAAGCTTGGGCGTGATATTGCGTTATGTTTCTCATATGTTTTCTATATTTCTCTCTCTCTCTCTCTCTCTCTCTTTTCCGACCCCTTGGTCGAGGTGCCAGGGCACCGCACACAGACGTACCAACGTTTTCCGCAAGTGCCCAGCCTCGTTGCAGATGGAGCCGCAGGGGGTGCGACATTCGTGACGTCACAGACTAAAAGCATCAGCGCTGCAGATCCGAAAACGAGTGAAATAGAAAAAAAGGGACTAAAGCAGAGATATATATTATTTTGTACGATTTACGACACCCCGCCACTGTTCTCTTTCCTTGGCTTATCTCGACTCGAAATATTTCCACTCCCTTGTCCTCTAAACAACCCCTGCACCAACAACTACGACTACAAACACACATTTTCAATCTACAAAGAACACTTTTTTTTTCGACACGGTATATTCGCGTATATCGTACAATTTCGTCAGGTCCCTTTGATTCGGACATTTCCGAAAAGTTTTTTCCTCGTAGAGGGACGATCGAAGGTTATTGAAATGGTTTCATAGCTTTTTATTTTTTGTAAATTTCATCAGAAATTTCACAGTTTATTTTTCTGAATTGTTATGATGTACAAATATTCAGAAATGTTTGAATCGTACTCGTAATTTTTGTCAATAAAAACAATTTCTTCGTTTGTTGGATACAATTCAATAGTTGAGATTCCAATGGATTAATGGATCGACGATAGACGATTGATTCAATAAATACAAATGACCAGTCGTTTTCCGTGCAATGTGTTTGTACGATATTGGATCCCGGCGTTGCAATTCATAGAGAAATAAATGTGCAGGCAGTTATTTAGTCAGTCATTACGCGGATGATTAAGATCTCTGTATATATATGACGCTAGAGCACAGTGCAAATGACTGTAGGACGTCGATTTTTGTCATCGGGGTCTTAGAGGATCCCGAAGGGGTGCAAACATCCTTTTTTCTCTCTCTCGCTCTCTCGCTCGTGCTCCGTTTGTGTTACGCCATAATTTCAGCACCCTCTGTCTCTCGGAACCCCTGTCAGAAAGGCAAATACTAATAAAGGCTATGCATTACCATGCGAATATTATTGGGTGAAGGAGACATCGAGCAGCGATCATTAATCCTGACGATAATCGACAAGCATTTACGTATATCGTCGTACACCAGACGCTTTTTCGTCTACATTCGTATATGTATGAACATATGTATATCAAACGAGGGTTCTCTATATATATGAATGTGCTAAAGACATCAGATGGAGAAAAGGACAGAAATAACCGGGCAGGCAGAGTTATAGTCGTTAAATGACCGGACGACTAATAATATTACACCCTCGGTTATTTTTTTCCACCTTTTTTCTTTTCACCCCTCCCCAAAGTTTGGACATCTCTCTACTATCCCTTGTGAAAAATAATACGATATTCTTCCATACGAATATTATTTCGATGCTTATTATTCGCTTTTTCCTCAAAGTACCAAGTTGTTGGCCTCTGCCATTGAAGCTAGTCAGAAGAAGAAGAAGAAGAAGAAGAAGTGAGAGGGAATGAGAGAAAAGCCGTCGCGATATCTGAGTGAAACGTTATATTGCCAGTCCCTATGGGACACAGCTTCCATTCCCGCATCCAATACTCTTGCTCGATTTCTCTCTTTCTTTATTTCAATGTTTTTATCTCTTTCTCTCTCCATGCACGAAGATTAATCGTCCTGGATCATAGAGCCACTGGGCGTTAGGTGAGCCGCTCACGTACACATCTGGATTATTTATACCCAGTCTCATATATTTATCCACTACATACACGCATACACCCATTGCAATTGGTAAAGCTCTTGAAATTTATTCAACCTTTTTTTTCCTTACGATTTTCTGTTTTTCTTTTTTTTATTCACGAAATATCGTTTAATCCGAATGTAAAGCTTTTTTTCTTATTGAAAATTGATAAAAACAGTTTGCAAGTCCATTTAACAATTAAAATTGACCCTCTGAAGAGTCCGAGGTTGAGCAACGAGCCAGAGACTCAAGGAGACATATGAAACGTGTGTATTATGCATGTAAACCACGAGGGTGTTGGTACAAGGGTGAGATTCAGGTTTAATAGCAGAGAACGAGGGGTGAGCACAACGATACCGCGAACTTGCGCCAGCCGGTGACGTTTTCGCGCCCTAAAATCACATATATATATATTTCGATCAAGACTTTACACTGGTTTACATTGATGGGCCATCAAACGGGCACTCGGGACCCCTCGAGAGCCCATTTTCAGCCTAAATTTTCTTCCCTTCCTTTCCTCCTTCCTCTTTCATCTCCTCATCCTCGATATCTCTTTCTTTATTCTACAATATTCGACCCCGCTAAATGTGTATACGTTCTCGAGCTTTTTACCAAAAAGTCGTCGCACCCCCTCGACATTACTGCCCGCTGTTTCTTATGTAATCATCGGCACACGTTCTCCAAAAAGAAAGCAAAGTTTTTCTTCATCTTTGGGGTAATATATAAGCAAAACAGCAATAATACACATCCTTCGGGTTTTTACGAAGCTTGAACTACAAATTTTCACAATTTACAACATTCAAATCGATGGGGTTGACAATCGATATTACAAAAATAAACCCAATGATTTTGAACTCTACTTTAATTAAAAATCATTCCCAGCACCAAATTTTGATCGAGAGATGTCATTTTTCGTTCCATGTTTGAGATTAACTTGAGAATCCGTCGGTAAAACTAAAAGTTGAGATGTCGCGGGCGTTAACGACGTCGACGCGGACGTCCTCGGCGCACGTCGTATGTTTTCACTCCGCCTGCGAAAAGCCCAGCATTCGTGTGACACCATATTCTGAATTTTCCATGCACGCCTTCGTTGCTTTTCCTTCCGTATGCCCTCTTCTTTTTTCCATCCAACCCTCGCCCTCCCCTCTCTACCCCTTATTCCTCTAGTTTCGTCTCACAGGAACCCGGAACACCCTCATTCTATCTTTGCCCGCATGTATGACTCGTGACAAAAATGACAAAGTCGTCTTATTACACTCCGGAAAAATATACGCCGTAGAACTAACATTTTCGATGCAATATATCAGGCTGAAAATGTGCGTAGCTTTCGTGACAAATTATTGAAAATTTGGCCGCAATATCATTCATGAAGATGTCTTCGTTTGTCTTTAATTTCATTCGCGGTTGCGATGAAAAAATTGAAATTCTTCGAGAAATTCTCCATCGATTACCAAATCCATTAAAACACTTAGAAAAAATCCATTGGTGTCAGCGGGAATCGAACCCGAACCCACCGGGTGTGAGCCGGTCGCGTTATCACTATGCCACTGCCTCTTAATAATGATAATAATAATAGCAATAATAATAATAATAATGCAATTTTGCATGCATTTTCTTGCGGGATGTATTGAGATATTTATACATAAGATTATCGCGAATTGCACAATTGAAATGAATCCACGAATAATTTATTCGAGGTTCCGAGAGGTTCTCGAGGGCATATATAAATACAATTGAAAGAGTCTTACGGTAGTATGTTTTATTTGCACGATGCAAATAGGAAGATGCTAACGAGACGTTGATTAGGGTATTGGTGACGGTGATCCGTTTAAGCGCTGCTTAATTAGTCAGGTGTGTTTAGTTAATCCTCGTATTTCATTAGACCACTCGACTGGTTGGATTGCCACGAGGGGAAAAGCAAATTCGACAGTGGTGCTTCGTGAATACGCAAATGATAAAAGACAGAAGAGGAAACAGCTCTTTCGCTCTGTATTATATGCGTGCAATGAAACGTACGATGAAAATACAGATTCATGGCTTTTATCCTTTCTCTCTTTCCCTCTTTTTATGATACTCCACTCGAGAGAGAACCCCTGCAGAGTCTGCAACCCCCTATTCTCGTCTTTCGCGGTGCTCCCTCGTCGTTAACTAGCCGCCAACTACGTTAAACACTGCTTTAAACTCCCCTTCTATATTTTCACAACCTCCCTTTCTTCCCTTATGCTCACTTGCAATTTTGTATACATACAGTCTCACTAAATTTGTGTCAAAAGTTTAGAGGCTACATCAATAGCGATGTTCTCAGTACAAAAGTTCATTTCCACACTTTTTATTTCTACGATCTCCACCCTCATGAAATATATATTTTTATTTATTAGTGACAGTCCATTCGGTCAGACAGTGAGATGATGATCGCAGATTGAAAGTTTTTTCTATCCAATGGATTGGCTGCTGCATGAAATGATAAATATCTCATCAACGGTGTATTTTTTAATGAAAAAAGAATAAAGACCTTCTCCTCAAAAATTTGCAATCCAACTTTTTTTTTTTACGTCGTAAAAGATGGTTGGAAAATGGTGTACACGATGGTGCTTGCGGAATACGAAAAGTGTAAAGCGGTACACATTGAACACAGTCGTTGGTAGAAAAGTTTAGCTCCACTGATGACGTGCCTTTTGCTCCGTCATCTCTCCTCTTGAAACTAAAAGAAAATTCTCTCCACCCCAAAAGCCGTGGACACTTTGGCCGCCTCTTCTTACGGACGAGGTTAATTCGCATTTACATACCGCGACCGAGAGTCTGTCCCTTGGGAGGGTGTACTTTTCTTTCTTCGGAGAATTAATGTTTGACGGAAAAACAGTTTCGCCATTTTCCTCGACATTCTTACGGGGTTAAAAAATTCCAGAAAATGTTATTTTTATCTTTTAAATGAACTTCCATCGATTTAATGAATGAAACTCATTCTTAATTGTCTTTTGTTTTCTCTTTTACAAAATTCGATCATTTCGAAACCCCAAAATGTTTCCAAATGATTGTTCATTACTGCGAATCATTGTAAAATTTATATTTATTTATAAATAGATGTGACGATTGTAAATGTGTGTACATTGTTGCTGATTGCATTGAAAAAATGTCTGCTATTATATCGAAGAGGCGTACATTGGAGTGGCACCGAGAGAGTAGCGAATCTCGGGTTGCCGAGGGGTTGAAACGAAGGGCAGCTGACTCGTCGGGGTGGTTTAACTCGATTTCGTTAGTTTAGTTGCATTAGATCGACAAGGCGGTCTGGTAACGCGAAGAGTGTGTACCGCAAGGAGGCTGTTGATTAGATTTACATGTGGGTATGTACCGAGCAGTGGTTTTGATGGGGACGCTTGAATATGCCGGGCCAAGATTCGACATTTTGCTTTACACAAGCCTTTATACACGAGCCAACGAATCGACCGCACCCATTCTGCAAATATTAACCAAGAGAACTCTGTACCTATAGTCAAACCCTCTGATTTTCTAAAGGCAATTTGATGCCTCGTGTCTAACATGGGTTAAGAGAGGTCACCAACCTAATCCACTCGCATCGAAGTAGCGTTGGATTAATTTTGAAAGATGACAATTAATTCCAGGATGGATTAAATCTGTCATTAAATTTTAAAAAACGTTCCCAACTCAAGCAAACCGAAAGGATCCTAATAAAGGACTTTGGAAAGTTGATAGTCATTCCCAGGAGACAATTAAAGACTGTTTTCTGGTTCGTGCTTCCAGGATTTTCCAAGATACAAAGAAAAGTAATGTGTTGTTCGTCACAGAATTGTTTTGGACTAAAAGTTCATTGACGCTGATACTGGGATTTTCTCGTTCGCAAAACGTCGCTCGACTGCGGACGAAAGATATTGTCCGATGTTATCCGTTCGATTATTCGCGACAATTCTCCATTACTATGTATCCGGAAAGATCTCTAGACGGTTGCGTGGTCACTCGCGAGTTTATAAGAGTATCGCCGAGTACAATCTATCGTTGGTCCAACAACGCAGCCCTCGTCTCTCGTACTGTTTACGCTTTTTCATGAACCTTTCGCTCGGGGAAGGCCAGAGGGAGATGAAGAAAGAAGAGATCGCGTTGCTGGTGGAGTTCTCGATGGGTCCGGCACAGAACAGAGAAAGAGGGAGGAGGGAAAAAAGAGAAAAAGAGAGAAAAAGAGAAAGCCTACGGTCTCCAACCCCTCGCGAGCATCGACGACTGGACCGAACTGAAATTATCGGCTTTCGTCGAGTCACCTTTTCCTCAACGTTTCCTCACTACACACCCTTGTTTCCCCTTCTCAAAATACAGCTACTGAATTTATATAAGCCCGAAGCCGAAATAAAACGCCTTTTATATAAATACATTCCCCACCAAAAATATATACAACGTACACGGCTCTTGCACGTAAGATTATTTTCTGAATCCAGGCACTTTTCTGTTCACATTTTTTCACGAGTGAAAAAAAAAAAACCATCGTTTATCGAATTATTCGGATTTTCCCGAAGTTATTATTCCACCATAGCGATCCCATTTTTGTGCGATTTGAACACGTGACACGTGTCTAGTGCAGACGACATTGTGTGCCATCGAGCAGAATCGAGCTAGATCGAAGATCCTTTCGAGGGTGGAATTCATAACGGAACGAGATGAAAAATCAGACGCACCTTTTGCCAATTGCATTGAGATTTTTTTTTTTTTCATCCATGTCTTTTTCGCATGGTTCAACTTTTTCCCAATCCTCTGCTCACTAGCAAACTGTGATAATAACCTCGCCATATCCATCAGGGGGAGATCATTGCCAGACACAACTTTTTTTTCTGTCCAGTGAACCATTTGGCGTTTTGGGTGATCGAGCATACGCTAATTTTCTACGTGTGTCAAATCCACGAACGTTGCAAGTTTTTGAACGCTGTTTTTGCGAAATCAACAGAAAATAATGTGAAATCCTCCTTTTTGCTACTTTACAAAAGTGGTATTGAAAAAATAATCGGAAATGTTGAAATAAGAAAAATCAGTAATTTTTCGGGGATACCGACGATGAACAAACGTGTATAGAAAGGATAATCGAATTTTGTCATCAACGTCTATTCAACACACTTTGCTCAGAGGGTGTGAATTCGGACACACTGACCACTTGGATTCTCCAGGGATTTTCATGGTTAACCGTTCCTCGACGTTTCACATATCCCCACACGATTCGACGATTATTCGAATCCTGTTTCGTACTGACGATTCGATATCTACTATTTCGATTGATCTTTATGAAAATAAGCAATTCCCTATGGCCTTTTCACATCTCTCTCGTTTGATCGCAAAATATATCACTGTTTTATAAATACACGCACACGCACAAATTTTATCCTATAGAAACGGCGATTTTACTTCGGCGCACGTAGGCAATAAAGAATAAGGTGGAGGAGATCATACGTTGAAACGAAACAGTTTCTTCGCGTGTCCTCTGTGCGATAGTGACGCGATGCGTCAAAAACGACTAAAGGAGAAAGCTGTCATCGGTAACGTTTCAAATTTTTTTTTTTCGAAAGCTACGAATCTGAGAACCGATTTTTTTTTTCCAGTCACAAAGTCATCAAATGTAGTAAAAAAGACTTTCGACCTAATCAATTGACTCGTAAAAAAAAAAAATCATAATAAAATGAAGTAAAAATGTTTGCGATGGGCAGCAGCTCAAGAATTTATATAATGGCATGAAAAAAGAGGAAATGCTTAGAAAAATAGTGAAGATGGAATAGAATAAAAGCGAATATTTCATGAAACGCGTATAGGAGCCATCAAGCCCCGAAGGATAAGTGAGTTTGGTCCTTGGTAGATCTACCGAGAGCTTCGATGCTCCAGATCGTTCGGTTTGACGGACAGATATATATGCGGGGGACAATCAAGGAAATCCTTCTTCCAGTATGTTCAATTCCATCATTGCGGTTGCCATTCGTATGTCCGTGTATATAGACGTTTATATTGTTCTCCTCGAACCTCCCTCTTTTCTCTTTCTTCGTATACATTCGTCCGTTTCGTGTACGCTCTCTCGATAGACAGAAGACACATCGGGTTCTCTAGCATTCAGTAATTTCGTTAGAGACCTAACGTACATCGTGTACTGTGCAGCACCGCGATGTATATGGTACGTGCGATCAAGGAAAAATCGACATGAAACGGACGTCTCTTCTTCAACGACGCTACACAATTCTTTTCTGTCTCTTCAAGAATTACTACTTTTTTTTTCCTGTCTCCTGATAGATTGAAAACACAGAATGTTGTGAGCGAAACTCTTCACAACCGGTACATTTATTATTCAAGACGAACGTTGAGCCGCGGATCAAATTGTCTTTTCCTCTTAACCGCAATGCTTGAGCGTATTTTGATACAGCTGTGCGGTAATGATTTGTCAGGAGACAGTAAAGAAACCAGACTTTTTTATGGCCCAACAAACTTTTCGTTCTTTCTCGTCGTATTTATATGGTAAAAATTCATTTTCTCAACATATTCAATTAATCTTCTCGTTTATTTACTCTCGCGTTGACTTCTCCGATGGCTGGATCGATTAAATGGCGAATAAAAACGTAGCAGTAGGTACAGAGGGGGAAAGGAGGATAAAAATGGCCAAATTACCCCATTAACGTTTATCGGCCGTTCATCGGGCACTCAACAATTTTTAATAGCCCCTTAACCTCTCGTTTACTTATATAACTACTCGTTTTTTTTTCTCCATATATATTTTTTCCTTCATTGTAAAAAAATTCAATAATTGAGGAAGTTAAATCAAGTTGTGTGACGCGTCGGAGAGTTTGACAATTGGCACGGGGAGAGGGAGATCGTGTCACATCGTATTATACGTATCGGCTGAAGTACTACAGGACTTTTCTCTCGGTACATCGTGCGGCAATCTAGCGTCACATGTCTCTCGCAATAAAGTTATGCCTACGTGCTTGGAAAGTCATTTCGCTTCCAAGTCGAAGTGATACTCATTCGTCCTATATAATAATATATATTCACATACGTAAGATATTCAAAGTCTACTTATATACATATGTGCATGTACATATATGTAAGTCGACTTTGAATGCCTTCTAGGGAATGAGTAGTTATTGGAGGCAAAGTTTCGAGAATACGTGTCGTCCCTGCTGATGATGATCGATAGACCAGAAGATATATCGCAAGTGTCAAACGTCACACATTTATTTTATATATATATGTACTCGTGTGATTATATACGAAGTCGCCGAATAATTGCACCGAAAGTTGCACAGAAATTATTGCAAAATTTTACTAATAAAAATCTTGAGTCATTTTTTTTTCTGTTATTTATCGTTCGTGAGATATTGATTGTACGAGTCATAGCTAATCCGATGAGTCGAACAGGAGATTGGTGGGAAAAGTGTGCGTTAAGGGGGTCGTATGGTGGGTCAGGTGAAAAAAGTCTTTTTTCATGATTAATTTTTTGAAACTGCTGCCAGAATATCTCAAAAACTAGTTTATTAATTCTGTTATAAGTTGAACCAAAATTATTAAGATTGCTCCATTAGTTTTATTTTTATCAGCTAAATAGACTCAAATAATTTGTCTCAGATTTGTCAAAAAAAAAAAAAAATCTCCAATAAAGCATTTAAAAAATAGCTTTCACACTTGACGATCCCCTTAAATGATGGAAAAGAATAGTTTATTCTTGACATTTTGGAATTTAGATTATGCTTATAAATTTTAAGGGCGTTTTCTTCAACATTTTGAACGATGACGATGTAATAATGTGACGTACATGTATGTGCAAATAGCAAGGAATCTTACCTTTTACAACGATTTTATTTGAGGGTGGAATGTCCCGGTTCCAAGGTGGATCCCCTCTTCCAGAAAAGTCTCGTAACTTGAGGTAGGATATCGTGAGCCTTATGATCGAGGCTTTGTCGAGCTGTGAAGTTATGGCAGCTGGGAGTGGTAGCATTTTCGCAAGTTCGTAAAACTCGAAATTTTCTTTACCCCGACGTGATCTTGCTGCGTCTCTGCTCTTCTCTTTTCGCATCTCCAGTAAGCTGCAACCACACGAACGATCCAAACATTATGTAAGATTCTCTTGAACAGGAGGTGGTAGAACATTATTTACAAGTTTTCAATTTCAAGCAGTTCAACATTTTAGATCGAGTATGAAAATTGAAGTTATAAAAAAATGCGGCAAATACACCGTTTTGCGGAAAATTTATGCGAGTCTGAATATTCGTCAGTGCGAATTGTGTCCTTCGCTAAAAAATTGTTCCCACGCATAAATGTTCGCCGAACTTTGATTTCGCAGTAAAAAAGAATTTGAAAGAATTCTTTGTCTTTCGATTACGTTCGGTTTTAGTGGAAACGGTGTATTTAGCAACTGAATGAAAATTTGCGTAGTTTTGTTTGAACGAAACGCGAGCTTTGTCGGATCGATATAAAATTTCATTGGAATCGGCACGATCCATTTTGTCGCTGGACATAAATATGTATATAGAGTTTTGATGATGTCACGATTGAGCATGGTCGCTTGCGCGTTCATTGTAAAAGCCGCAAACTGGTTATCCGTAGATGCCACTTGGCTTTACACCGAGGCGTGGCGATTCGGTGAAATTGCGCGAGCGTGTTGGAGCGCCGCGGCGTCGCCCACGCATATATTTTCGATCGCTCGCGACGAGGACCGTTATATCCGAGTGCGATAGACGCGTAGATACGGAATATATATAGAGATATGTACAGATATATCTATAGTTAGAGAGAGAGAGAGAGAGAGAGAGAGCGGTTAAATAGCATACATTATTCAGTCGCTATCAGGCGCGATGTTTACCAAAGCCGCGAACGTGCGTTCCGCGGTAGTAAACGCGCCACGGAGAGGTGCGTTGCCGCCCTCGCAACGCTCTCCCTCTCTCTTTCTCTTTGTCTGTTTCTCTATCGAATAACCAGCAGCTCGACGCTTCCGGTTTTATAAGCACGTACGTACACCGTGTTACGTGCAACGACGAATCGCCGTTGTCCAATGAGAATGGACTAGCCCGCATGCGTTTTAGTTCATGAGACTACTGTAACGTTCCCAAACTCTGCTCATCTTGACAATATTACGAAGGGGGTTCATTCACCTTTTTCAAACTTGAGAAACTCATTTAACAACGAGTTTTTATGAATTTAGGAAAACATCGCCGACGATCTTAATGGACTTTTATTTCTTTCCCATTTCGAAAAGAAAAGAAAGTATATTTGCTTGGAATTTATTCCGTAACGGACAATTGAGTAATTATGGAGTATTTGTCGGTGGTTGGAAGAATCGCAAAATCGTGTTTACCAATAGGGCAAACTGTATAGTTTTTACACGGTCTCATTTTCAAAGAAGGATTCGAGTCGCGTAGAAAAACGACGACGTCGCAGCCCTTACAACGCTTTTTATGGGGGAAGAGACAGATTCAGAGAGAAAGGGTTGATGGAAGAATGGGGAGAAGTAAGAAGTAAGAAGAAGAAGAAGAAGAATAGTACGCGGAGCCACGTACCGCGAAACGACACACCGCGGGGCCCTTCGTTCGTTACAGGGTAAAAGACATCGGTGGAAAAAGCAGACGATGGTAAGAAGTCGATGTCGTAGAGAGTCGCGGGGAGGGAAGAATGAGAAAGAGAGAAAATCGTCTTAACGCCTGTGATCCTACAAAAACACAGAATTAAGCGACCAGACAAAAGTCTATATATATAGAGATATAGAGCGAATAATACGCTGTTTCTCGGACGATTAAACGGCACCGTTTAAGTCGCGAGAGGGTTAAAAAGCAAGATGGCTTTTTATTGGCGCGAGGAGAAACCTCGCTCGCTTTCCTTACGCTCAACGACTGTAAAATAAGCCGAGAAATAAAGAGCGGTAGAAGTTGAGAGAAACCCTTGAGCTCTCGAGCGAAATCTCCTCAAAGCGCAAACCTGTAACATTTGATGCTGCGACTAATCTTTACGCATTCACTAGTGAAGCAAATTCTCTAGCATTGCTCGTAAAGAGTTTAAAACCTTCGGAGTTTTCCGGTTTCTTCCTTTTCTTCTCGTTACAACGCAGCTACGTAAGAAATATCAGAGTTTTCGGGTACTTGGAATGCGGTCGAAGATGTTGAAGAAACGTTAAGGCACCCCTGCATATATTTTCTTCCAGCTCAACTGTGTCTTTGGTGACTCCCAAAGGTCCAATGACCCAACTACCAACTACTTTATGTATCTCTCAAACAGACGATGTCCTCGGCTCATCCGTCGGCCAACTACACCGCAGAGACTTGTCCGGAAATGAACAATTCAAAAAGACGAAACTTCGGGGCCAACGAATGTCAGAGTGCTCGTCACCCTTTTGAATTTCATACCCAAAATTTCGATTTTCTTTGAGAAAATGAAGAATTTTTATTATTAGATGCTGTTATTGACATTTGTCTTCAACTTTTCACAATAAGATTAAGGTTTTGGAGCAGCGGAACCCGACGTTATGTTTGTACTTTCAGTCACATATAGTTTTTTAGAGCTCATTCTTCCGCAAACAATCTCGATTTATACGAGATTTTTTTTTCGTATAAATACCTACGCAGACCAAAAAAAAGAGAGTCAACCCCCAAGCTCCGTTGTTTATATATGGGCGTGCAAGCGGGTCTATGCTCTAACTCGCCGTCAATCTCTCTAGGGAGACGTTTCAATCGGGGCAAAGTTGACTGGGAGTTATTCGCATACGCACGCACTTTTTCCACTTCCAAAAAGCCGGCAAAAGAGAAAACCAATTGGCGAACCTTCCAGATAAGGTGACAATTAAAGAAAAACAAAAATAAGCGAGAATACATTTTTGTGTCATTCGCTAAACGGTCACCCAACCAAGTATTGACCTCACTCGAGGCTGCTTGACGTTGCTGATCGTCCAAGCTGCACACACCGACCGCAAAAAGTAGGTCAGAATGTAAGAAACTGAGGTAGATAAAAACTTGAGGAAATACGAGGGAAGAAATTTGAGCAATAACTTGAATCTCCGCAAGGTATATTGAAGAAATTCCAAGAGTCCGTTTTCATTTGATCAAGCGGTTGAGAAAACAGAGAAGAAACGAAGGAAAGAAAAAGGGGTGATGGCGATTAAGAGTTGGAAGCTTCCGGTGCTGATTGTGCAAAGATAAAAGAAAAAGGGGCTTTTCGTGCGACCACGTCACATATAAACGTACACCTGGAAACTTGAACGCACACGGACGAGTCAAGTATCGAAGATGTAGAAAGGCAAGAGGGCTTTTCTTTTCCCCAAGAGCATCTCGCGCTTTCTTCATTGCAGAGTTGAACGACGGAAATAGAGAGGAAAGAAGAAAGAGGCAAAAGGAAAGAACGAAAAAAAGAAAAAGAATAAATACAGGAGGTCGTTCCGTTTCGAGTTTTCTCCTCGTTGAGGCTATCGTTTCCTCGCTCTCACATAACCCCCCATTGCTTTTTCTTCGGAACCCTCTGTATATCGTTCTACTCGAGAATTTCAAGCACGAGAGAAAGAGACGACTGCTTTGGGGAACACACGCGCACGGAATGCTCGTCAGACGTCTGCAGACGCGTGAAAATAAAATT
This sequence comes from Campoletis raptor, assembly GCA_948107755.1. Lineage (NCBI taxonomy): Eukaryota > Metazoa > Arthropoda > Insecta > Hymenoptera > Ichneumonidae > Campoletis > Campoletis raptor. The sequence goes on from OX403623.1 coordinate 23,699,387, forward strand.
AAGCCGAACTTTCGGTCAAATTGGTTGAAATTGGGCGGTAGGAGTCTTGGACGTTCGCCTCTGGTACGGATATGTACAGGGGCAAAAGAATACATGGAAAAAGGAACCTTTGGGCCAAGTCTCATGGGATTCTCGCCTCGCTGCCGAGAGATCCTTGCCCTGGTCGCTGCTACACATTCGAACAGAGAATACAGACACGTATACCACGTGTTTAAGATCGACCCTGTCTTGAGCAGCATCTCGCATCCATTCGCGTCAATGGTTATCAAGCAAAAGGCAGTAATCTTCACAGTCTGAAGTCTTAACTTGTTCAAGTTACGTCCTTTCACTTATAAACACTTCACGTACGAGGAGGAAAGAGGAAAAAGAAGAAAAAAAAACAAGAAAATCCGCAGGTATTCAACACATTGACGTACGTGTAAATAGGAGAAGACACGAAGGATGAGGTCGAAAAGAAAAAACGTTCTACTGATGTTATAGTCATCGCATTTCTTCCCGCCAAGGAGAACGAGGGAGAGAGAGAGAGAAATAAAGGCAGTGGCCCTCGGAGAATGGTGTCGGACGCGTGAGTCGGACGGAGAACCGTTCAGGTCGAATCATCTTGAGGGGGTGAGCGTTGAGTGCCGAACATCAATAATTCAGCAGCGGACTATGACGAGGTTATACCAAAGTCTGACGATTTTCGTATCAGCTGGTGTCTCTATTTCTTTGCTTCTTATATCTCGTGGATCAGACCCGGGAGCCTCGTGCATTTATCCTCTCAAGTGCGTATTTCGTTCACGCCTCGTGAGCCTTTGACCCTTTTTTTCGTCAAATTCTATTCGCTCTAAGAATAAACATAGTCGCAAGGACGATCTTATAAAAAACGATTACTTGCCGAAAGAAAAAGTGAGCAAATAATATTTAAATAAAAGTTTGGGTGATAGAAAATTAAGTGCTGAATAAAAAATTGCTTATTAATCAAGAAGATATAGGACACGCTTCCGCGTGCTTCGCGTCTCCTTTTCGAGGTCTCATAGTCGCGGACTTGTAACTGCTCGAATTGCGCATCCGCACGTACGTACATATAATCATACGCCAGAGTATACTACCAGGATGTATATACGGTGATAGAAACACACGGGGCCATAAAGGCGAGAGAGAGAGAGAGAGAGCATCGTAGAAATTATAATGCATGTCGCGAGCGTGGCTTCGTCGACTAATTCAATTAAACGATTCACTCGGCGCTCATGGGAGACGCGGTAGGGTCGTCCGTGTGGGGCGACCACGAGAGCAGAGCATACAGCACCTGAGGGCACGTCCCTTTCCATTCGCTTCTCGTCTTCCTCCAAACGATATATATACCGTATATCATTCCAAAACTGACTCCAAACTTGACTCGAGCTTCAAATATATATAAATATAAGTTTCTTCATCCGGAGTTGCGAGTTCTAGAGGAATCCTGGTGCACAAACGTGAGTTGGACAGGAACCAAGGAAAAGCATCGAGTGAACATAAACTTCTTTATAATTCGCTGCTGAGTGAATATGCAGTAAAAGGTTTAAAAGTCTCTGCTCATAGAAAGTCAGCATTCCTTTTTAATTTGAAACAATAAGTGCTCATGATATGTGCAAGAGCTAAGTGTAACAACACCGGAAAGTCGAATGTATTCCCATGCAGAAGACGTAAAGCTAGACGAAAAGTAAAAGAGCATGTAGAAAGGCATCTCGCCCAATTCTCAACCCTTGAAGAAAGGTCCCATGGGAGTCGTAGTCCTCGCGCCCACGTTACAACACAATGCTCCTAATGTTACGGGGTGAGTTCTCCGGTTTCTACATCATTTTCTTTCTCCTTCGTCCCCTTGGAGTCTCTCTCTCCATTGCACCCTCTATGTATTAGGGCTATCGGTTGACCAGTCTCGAGTGTGTATTACGCAATGTATTTCCATGCCTTTACCGCGAGTCTATCTCGAGAGTGCTACCCACTTTTTTTTTATAGCACTCAAAGCTTCGTACTACGTATACGAGATCAACAAAAGCCGAGCTTATTTCCGGTCGCCATTGACGGTATACGATAACGTGTCACGGACCTTAATGAAGCTACTCCGAGGGTCACCCCATTCGTTGAGTCTCACTACTTGTTCGATATACACTTCGTACGAGTCTCGACGGACAGGCTTTGCTGAAGTCGACAGAATTTTTGGAGGTTACTCTCTGGAAATTGACATCTTTTGAAGTACCGGATACTTCGAAACTTGCCATTTCGGAGGGTTCTCTCGTGAATAAAACATAATCAAGAAATATCGACTTTGACAAAAAGCAATGAAATCCAAACAATTTGGATTTATCAACCATCTGTTTACAATGTGGATCTTGAATATAATGAAAACAATTGGAATTGCGAATGCTGAAAATGGAAAAATGATGGAGGACGGGTCAAGTCTATGGCTTTGTCTTATTTTATGCTATGGTGGAAAGTCGACGCGCGGAAAGACCAGAACTCACGTCCGGTCACATCCGCCGGCGTAAATCATGGCTCTGGCGACGGGTGTACCTAAAGCTCTTGTCGCACACACACACACACGATGAAATAGTCAGACGAATCCCGCGAATAGTAGAGAGAAAGAGAGAGAGAGAGAGAGGGAGAGAGTCAAGAACCGAAGGAAGAAGATGCGAAGGGTGGGTGCGGGGGAGGTGGTAGAGAGAAGACGGGGAACGAGAACGTCGCGGTTCTCCCGATGACGCGTAGATAAGGGAGGGCTCAAAGTCTACGTGCTAAGATTTTCGATGTGTTCTTCGTTCTCCTCGTCCCCGTCTCTTTCCTCTCTTGCCACACGATGATGCCTGAGAACTTTTGGGGAACCGTGCTCAGCGGCAGATGACAACGGTTTATTACGTTTTTTCCTCTTTTATCGCCCGACAATCATTCTCATTCGAGCAGAGATAAAATAACCATTTTTATTTAATTCACGGCTTTATAGTCCGTGTAATTCGCGAGTTACAAATTTCTTTCATTTTCCAACCAACGTCCAAAGAGAATTGGAGCTGGTCCAGTTGCGATGGCATGTTATGAGGCAAGTTTTATGAGACACGAAGACGAAGACATCGCGTATCATCAATGACCGACAGGACGAGCCAAAGGAGCCATAATACGTGAACCATTGCTCGGCTAGTTGGAGGTCACGTTCGCGGTGGCTCTCTTCGCTCTCCCTCCCTCCCTCTCGTCCGGACATTCTGGTGTTTCAACTTCCGGGAACGTGAGGCCGTAACTCGTCTTCGCTACTGGTGGCTTCTCGAAGCCGTCTCGCCCGGTATCACGCTGGCTCCGATAGATTAAGTATACATATAGATACTCGGGGACATGCAACATTATAATAACAATGCCTCAACGGTCACTGATCTCAAGGCGACAACTCGCTCTGGGACACGCGGGTCGAGATATCAGGTTACGTTTGCCCAAATATCTGTCTGCTCCTTAATACATCCACCTGAGCCCTCGTATAAATATAACCTTTGAACTTGGACCAAGGATATATCGAGACTAGAATACTTTGCCGATGAAAGCCATCGACCATCATTTATATCTATACGATGTGTTGTTTTACGAGTTTGCTTTTCTATAACATGGAATTCCTCTCAGTTCTTAGTTCGTCGACGATGATGTGCCGAGTATTTTGCTCTATAACGTAATGGCGTCACGTAATAGCGAGATGGCCGTGGACAACGGCAAAGGTAAATGGTTGGATGCGAAATGGTGCAAAAAGCAATGCGACCCCGAAGAAATGTGTACGTAAGATATAAGAGAGAAATAAGATGAAGGGTGTGGGGCTGACCGGTCCTCCAGCGAGATGGAGAGCCTTTTTTCGACACTCAGAAATACAAGAAGAAGAATAAGAGAGAAAAACGGCAGTGGTCCTATGTATATAACGATGGAGGAGGTGTTGACGGCTCCCAGGGTTGCCCCGTCAGCGTCAGCGATCCTGTGATCGCATCGGGCTTTACGGCCGTCGCGTGACGTACTCATCTGCGCGAAAACTCTTCACACCCCGTCGTACGTATCTCTGTCGCGGCCTGAACGCGCCAACCTTCAGCCCTTACCTCTACCCCCATCACCATTTTCCCCATTATCCACTCGTCGTGACAGAGCTCTCCGGGGACCGTGTCGTCTATAACCACCCTTCCCACCCTTCTCCTCCTCACTTTCCTTACGCGCTACGTACTTACGTTTTCCCATACTTCTTTCTACGTTTTATCATCACTATGACATTTGCCATCGACCTTATAAAATCAAGCGTGTGCTACCCGATGTCTTATTCCTCAGTGTTGTTACTTTTCCACTCGGAATGTGTTTTTATTCTCGTCTTAAGTAAAAAATCGCTTAAGTATGCTTATCATTGCGTCGATCACTCCAAACACTCATTTTATTCAGTAAGATCTTCCACCAATTCACTCAAACGCTTTTAACAACCAGAACCAAATCACGGGATGACGCAACAATCATTAACTCATTAGGCAAATGGTGAACGATACCTGTTGTGTATACACTTCTGTATAAAAACGCTCATATGAGTAATTTTCATCTAAGCTAGCCCATCTGTTTACATTTGTTTTCATTTTTTTCGTCGACCAGAAAGACCAAGAGAGAACGACGACTCATTCATGTTTTTCATCCAGATTCCAGGTAACGCGAGGGACGTCATCGAGCGACGTTTCAACGGCACGAGCTGAACCCGTTTCACCGGATCATAAGTCTTCTGGACCAGGTTGTACCTTTCCATATAATTTAGTGAACAAAACAAGTTTCCTCTTGGCTCCGCTACGTTTTACCGAATCTGGCAGGTCCGGTGATGCGATCTTAATCTCCTCTTGAAATCGAGAGCATGAACAAAGACCGTGCGTGATTATCACTCGGACCAACGCGACTCTACCACGAAAAGTCGAACGTAACATTGAGTTTTTATTGTTCCAAACATATTGTGACGAAAGTGTTTTACAGAAAAATAAAATAAAAACGTTCCAAATGAACGATTATTACACGAGCTGCCTTTCTCAGTTCGCCACATTGTGCAATAACGTACGAAATAAAAGTGTGCTCGTAAAAAAACAATCACATTTTTCATGAAAGTCATTTGCTCAATGCAAAAGACAATATTTCGTCTATGAAATACCTGCAAAGCTGAGTTGATGGATGGCAAAGTATTTGACGATTACGATTAATTGCCATATTAATTGATCGTCTTCCAACGCAGTTTTATTCGAATCGAATCTTTTATGCTATCCGGCTAACAATTTTTTCCAAGGTACCAATTGAATTATGAATCTTTTACGAGTTCCACGATAGCGAACGATTCAACAATGACATAAAAAAACTGTCGTGTTATTGCGAACGCTTGATTAATGAGACAGAAATAAAATTCTAACGAACAATAGGTCTTGATAGCCACACCGTTGAATCGTTCAAGTTTTAGGCCTCTTTGTGTTTTATCAGTGGATGTGTATGAACATAGAAGTGCAATTTAACGAGAGGAATGCAATCCAGAAAAGTCGGACGTGCGTCAGGCCTGGTAATAACGAGTCTATATCGAGTGTCATTCGCGAGAACGCGTGAATAGCATTAAAGTCTCCGTCACAAAAGTGGCTCCGCCCGATTCGCTATGATAATACAACGTCCTGAGACAATCTGCGTAACGCGACGATTCCGGACTTGGTTCCGAATAAAGAAAAAAAAAAAAGATCCTATACGAGTGGCTCGAAAAAAATGGCACATTGTTTTTTGAATAATAATAATAATAATAATGATAACGATAACGACAATAATAACAATAATAATAATCTATGAATTATTGAAATAAGTATAAGAGAAACAACATGCCCTGGCTCGAGGAGAGAACCCTGATTCTGTTTGTACGGGACACACAGGTCCGCCGGTACGAACCAGGAGTGGGTGAACCCGGGGTTGAGGTTAAGGGAACCTGCAGGGCCCTGATGTGGTCCACCAACACCGACCCCGGCCACACCAACGCCGACCGGACTTTGTCGTTGAAAACCTCCGTAGTCCATGGCTACTTGATACGGCAGCATCTTCCTTAATTTCTTCCAGGCGTATTACTTCACTTAAATATGTTTTTTCCTCACTGGTCAAGCTTTAAGCTTGGTTGTATTGATTATAATCTCTAAACAGTGACCGAATGTCCACTCTTCATTGATAGGCACGCACGTGTGTATTCCGCACTTTCACGAGTCACGCGAGACAAAACACCTTGAAGAATAATTTGAAAATGGTCATCCCACTGGACGACCGCACTCGTCGTGACACATCTTTCGCTGATCGTTCGGCGAGTCCACGCGAGCGATATTAACGGTTATGATTAACACAACCTCGAACAAACGTTTTAAACTTCCGACAGAACAAACCGCTCTTTGTTTAGTTAAAAGCGTGAATGACAGCTTTGCATTGGTTCGAAGCAGTCCGAGATGGATAGTTTCTCGTCAAAACACATTTGTCATTGAGTCCGAGTGCACAGGTCGCGAATGTCTTACGAAGCTCGCACCCATTACGAAAAATGGTAAATGAAAAAAACAAAAAAAAAAAACAAGAAACAACAATAACAACACACACTCGCGAACGGGTAGAGAAAAAAGAAAAGAACCGTAGAGTCGAACCAAAACGAAACTAGATGATGTGACGGGGAGATTGTGCCCGCAAGGAAACGCACGCGTCACGCGGAGAGTACGCGCCGGCTTCACGGAAATTTCGGTGTGTTCGTTTCTCTGTTGGTATCTGTCCGTCTCTGCGTAGTACGTGCGGGTGACTAGAGAACGGGGGACTGTACGAGTCAGGCTTTACGATGTCGCTACGATCGAGAGAGGAGTCCACTCGTTTATCCACGCGACCCAGCCGAGGAACGGCTTCTCGAGGGCTTCCCTACCGCGAGGCGAACGGAGAGAAAGGAACAGATTGAAAAAGACAGAAGATGGGAGAACCGGAGGGAGTGAGAGAGGGAGCGAAGAAGAGAGCGACGAGAAGAGCGGGAAACGCACGCGCGCCGTCGAGTAGGTGTGTTTCCGAGCCCGAATGCTCCGCCCACGATGACCAATGAGATTCAAGAGATTTCTCAACACCCGCGCGATTCGTAACTTCTTCGGTAGAAAACGTCGCGATTAGTCGTTATCACGGCAGTTTCGCGGTCAGCTTTCAAACTCCCGACTCCGCCCAATCTTCCAACGATCTTTCTCTCTCTCTCCTTCTCTCTCCGAGTCTTCCGCAGTAGCCCGTTTTGTAAACATGCGCTGGGCCAACGAGATCTACGCCCACGACCTGGTGTGCATATGCCACGCGGTTTCACGGAATCAGGAGGGGAAAGAGAGCCGGAGGTGGAGATGACAATCGGACGGAGATTGATAAAGGTATATACCTCCGGAAACGGAGGAAGGAGTATAGATAGAGGACTCGGGTGAATAAACGTAGAAATGGACCAGCAAACGAACCACGTGCTCCTGCTAATACTCCCTCGTTCCTATAGACGCTGCCTGTGTCGTCTATACTTTTGCCTTATCTTTCCCTCTTTTCTGAGCCACAAAAAAGTCGTCCGCATATTTTTTGCTTCAGAGTTTGTTACTCTTGTGAAAATACACGAAAACTTTGCTTGAAAGATTCTTCGGAAAGTTGTCAATTCGGTTCTCTATTGATGTCACCATTCGCGGTCAATGATTCATAGCTTAAAATCCCCAAGATTTTCATCTTTTCGAATGGCACATGTTTTTCATAACAATTAGGCGCGTATCGAAGGTGCTAACGATCGTGGAGCTTGACCGCGAGGCACACCTGTACATGGATGTACACTTCTTTCGAAATTCCGCGTCAGGTAGACTCGGCTCGAGGCGGTCGGCAACCATAGTTGCAAGATGCATACAAAAGGAGGTTCTTCTAACCACCCGGTGTCCACGTGGCTTGTTGTGATGCAGACGTTGATTTGCGCTGATTATATAATGCTCACGCCTTTTTGTCGTTGCGTACACTCCAACATTATCTTTCTCATCGTCTCATGGGACATTGGAATTAAAGAGTAATTGTCAATAGTGTCATCGGGGAATAATGAAGAATCATAATAAAGTGTTTGCATGTTTGGTAGTTGCTATGATTTTCACTTAAACATCAAGAAGGAGTCATCTTAGTAATGAATCTTGAATCAAGATCATTGTAATTAAGGAGCGAAGCACAATTCACACCTTCAAATCGTATTAAGAGTTGAATTCATCGCCAAATGGTTCCCTATTCCGTTATAAATAATTGAAACTTTTTTAATTTGACTGCCGTCTGCCTCCCCTGATTTTACAAACAGAGAGTGATAATAATCATACTCATTAATGAGTACCATACAAAGGGCATGCTAATTGCGCAGCCAGAATTGTTCTTGGAACACTGGATCAGATTTCCGCAGTACGAGGGGATAGGGGATCCCCTTAATGCAATTCAGAGAGAAGAGACAGGAACTTCGAGCTCGCATTTCGTGACCTAGCATTCCACATATCTGGGATGTACGTATAGTTATAGTTATACAAGTATGTACAGTACTGCCGGTAGTTCACGATGAAGCGACCCGAGCACCGCTAACTTTCGTATCTATGTCGAGGATCGATCTTAATGCGAATCTGCCTATTCGCCTTGCGCAAGGAAAAGTTATTCCATGCCTAGAGATTAGTCGTCTGTTCCTTCCACTTTTACCCTCTGCTCAATGCCACTGTTTTCTATACTTTCACATGTCTTTCTAGCATAAACAACAAAAATAATTTATCGTCTTTCGAACGGGTCTCGACTAATGATTCAATCATTGAATCATTAAAATGGTTTGGAACCCGCATCTCGATCAACATTATTGGCTCACTCGAACAGTGATCAACTATTTTATCAACAAATCGAGATCCTAATCAACGTCATTTTATTTGTTGGGCAATATTCTTTAGACTTTTAATAAAAAATATGATTCTATCGTTTGGTATCTTGACTGCAAGTTCACCACCAAAAGGCTGGCATGATTTGAAAGATATTTAATGTTATTTTTGTTGGGAAGTATCTCGTTCGTGAGCGTCACGAGAGCAACACAACAAACGCAACGTGCAGCATAGACGGTATATACAGCGAGTCCCAGTCGTGTCTCTTCGTATATACTTGGCATGCATCCCCCGATACCAAGGAATCCTTATTGTATCGCTGCACGTGAGTGTAATGTACAAATATGAACTCGCGGAGGTTCTCGGTTCTCATACGCGCGCTCTTTTCTCTCTCTCTCTCGATCTCAGCCTCAACCTCTCTTTTCGTCTTTCTTCCTTATTCCCTCTGCATCAGGAGACCTCTTTCTCTTATAGCTCGAATCTCCATCAGTGTTTCGGTACAGCCCGCGTTCTCGTATAGTTTAAGATGACTTCTCATCTCGATGAGCCCTGGGCCTCCGAGCACAAGCAACGACAACTTTGTCGTTTCTAATCATAATCAAATGTATATATCTATATATTAATATATCTACACGCTTCAATCTACTTCTATGAAAACTTCCAAGTGCCATCGTGTCAAGTTTTGCATTATAAGTGCTTCGTTCAAAGTCTAGTAATTAAGGTCTCTACCCATATAGTCATTTTCATCATCGAATCAAGATCTTTGCTTCTTCGTAATTATACCTAACTGCGGTAACAACAGTCATGGAAATTTTATCATTTTATTATGTGTACCTGGATCAGGTAGAATATTGATTAAAATTCGTTTGTACTACTTGGAAATCCGTTCGAACAGTAAATCACGAAGCATTCGCTGAAAACAAGGCCGAGCATTGTTTTTTTTTGTTTCTGACAAGAAGAACGTCGATAAAACGTGTTTTTTTTTATTTCTATGTGTATACATATATTTATATAAATTTACGACAGCTAGGGCTAAGGCGCTGCGAAAAGCAAATTAGATAATTTCCAGGCGAGAAGCGAGCTCGCGTTCGTTCGCCTATCAGCACACACATATACTCGTATCAGAATTCACGACGATTTCTATAGCTCGCGTATATCTGAGTACTACAGAAGAGAACATTTATAACGGAGCCTCGAGAATAGTCGAGGTTTTTTTTTTTTATCCAAGAGCCGATTAGAAATTTCGTTGGGGATCTCATTGATCCGCCGAATTGAAAGGAAAGTACCGTTAATTGATTCCCCATAGATTTCGTTATATTCTTGGCTCGATTAAAAATTCAAAGCAATCGATTTATCGGTCGTTTGAAATGATTTAGAAGATTGATTAAAATGTATAGCAATTAAAATCGATATAGTTCATTCGATGCAATTAAGATTCCAGAATGTCTTTGGGTAAATGTTCCATTTCGTGTTGCAAATAAGATTAAACTTGGTCGATGTCTATCTTAACCCTTTTGAAAAACGCCAACCTATATATAACTATGCATCAATTTTCGCTTTCCCATAAACGTTGCTCGCTACTCCGACTACATACACTCTCAGCTCTTTCCCCATATACCTTTTTCCATCGTAGGTCTAAATAAGGGTCCCATAAAGTCCTCCCCCGCCAACCCGATAAGAGTTATCTCCGTTCTCTAATTGAAAGTTAATTGGTCCGGCACGGTGAGCTAACTGCTGGAGGACACGCGATGGCAAACGGGACCTTTTGCTACTTAACCGTCTTTCACATATATACAGATATATATACTCTCCATCATTTTGTAGCCTAGGGCGACTATTTACGTAAGTTAACGAACTTAGAACAACGATTAAGTGCTCTATGTCATCTGTATACTTGCTATAAATATACACACTCGATGAGGAATATTCAGGTTTAATTACATCACCTATAACTTTTGCTTTCATATTTTAAGGTCGCGCCTACAACCCCATTTTCAGAAGTGTTTTTTTTTTCGACAGAATAACTCGAAAACTTTTCGGTCTATTTTCATATTTTCGCTTTTTGCCATTGAACAAAACGTAACAATGATTTAGACTCGATTCTGCTAACGTTGCTGGACAACAGAGTAACGAAGACAAATATCTCAATAAATATTTTTCGATATTTCAGAATTGAAAAAAAAAAAACTCCAACAGTTCGAAATTTATTCCATCTCCATAACGTTCTCCGAAAACATATTTTTTCGAACAGTTCTATATCAGTGTCAGCATTGAGGGCATTTAGTGTGCTTACAAGTTTTTCGAAGAGTGGTGGCAGGTAGAAATTCGTGGTAAATTCTTTTTCCCTTACCAGGAGATTTTTGTTTCAAGGTTCCCCAAAGATTGTGAATCTAAGCCACCGATCAGTTTCGTTTTAAACAATCTTTTAATAAAATCTTTCAATATATTCCACATCAATTTACAAGTCGAAATATTCAGTAATTCATTTTTTACAAGAATTTTTGTCACCGAGGTACAAATCTACCACATGGTGGCAAGCAAGGGTTAATGAGAGTAAAAATACGTAAGAAAGACTAGATATTTTTTGTAGATTGGCATACACGTATTATGCAGCAATAGGGTATCCGTTTCTGTATATTCAAGGGGTCTTTCACGTACACGTAATAAAGTGGCTCTCTGTTACTTGGCGCTAATCCTCTTCTCTGAGACCGGATTCTTGTTTTAGTACGAAAGCAGAACAAAAGCACGTATAACCAGTAGTCGACCGGTGGGAAGAGGAATTCGTAAGAGTATTTAGCTTGTTACGTACAGGGGTAGCATCTCCATCATTTAATAATATAAACAAGTTTATTTATGATTTATCATAAACGTTACAATTGAAAAAAAAAAAAAGTTTATGAAGGAATAAAAATTCTAAGAATTAAAGTACAAAAAAGAAGCAACTGAATTACATTTTCAAAAACTCACAAAAGAATTTCCAGTTAAGGAGAAAATAACTCAAGTCACGAAAAACGAGCATTTTGATAAACATTTAACTCGAATATATATTCCGTCGGGAAAAAGGACAAAATTCTTGAAACGACTCTCGTGTGGAATGCGAATAAAACACGAGAGTCCTTTGCTGAAGTTAACCCCACGACGTTCACCGGGTAAACGTATGCGGCCTCCTGTAATTTTTCAAATTGCATCTCGCAGTCATTCATCGCCCCCTCAGCTTGTAGACGCATCGACAATACTCTCAAATCTATACACACGGTAAAGAAATGTGTATTGGTTGAACGAAATCCTGTGAGCGAGCGAGCGAACTACAAACGGAAACAAACTCGTAGCCCTCGTTCAAATTCTTACCCCTCGACGACCCTAATACGACTCGGAGTAAGAGAGAGAGAGAGAGAGAGACGAAGTGCTATATGTATATACAAAAATATATATGCATGGATCGACAGCTAGCGAAGAAAAGGTCGCGAGGCATGTGATTTAGCGAATAAAATGACGCCAGTTGATGCCTTTTGAGATGTTCGAGGCAATCGACAGAGAAGAATGAAAAGGATAAGAACTGGTCGTAGGGGGGGCTGAACTAACGAGAAATAAAGTTATTCGTAGTCTTCATGAGATACGGAGCGCATATAACTCGAAACACAATAATAATAATGGCAGTAATCAAGTACAATTCGGTTTTTTTATCGTTGACGATTATTATACCTAACCCTTGGATACAATAGTGACGAATGAGTAAATAACTATATATATGTATATATTTTTTTACGAAGATATTTAGTTAGCGAATGCGAAACGGAATAAGAAGAAGAAAAAAGTGTCAACGAAAAATAAGAAACAACCGAATGAATAATCGCTCCACAACACGAAATAAATGAAGTTGAAAAAAAAAACTTGGCTCCCGATAACGCGGTAAAAAGACTCCAAAATATCGCAAAGAGAGTGAAAGAGAGAGAAAAAAAGACAAGTGCCGGGAAAAGATAAACCTTGTCCCGGTGGCGTGAAATATTTTTCGTGCTGCGTGTCTCTCCCCAACGGAGCATGGCCACAACCAGCAGTCACCACTACGACGCGTTTCGCATAAATCAACACCACCTTCACCGCTCTCCACCGTTCACCTTTCTGCAATAATTACTACACTCGTTTACTCTAATTACTTCGAACCTTGAAAAAAAAATGATGATTCGTTGCTTCCGAGTCTTCCTCGATTATTTCTTTGTAATCAAAGCTTACGATTGAATTTTTTAAATGTTTATCTAAGATCTAATTTATCTTACGAGAGGAAAACTTTACTTTTGTTTCCATAACGTATAAATAACATTATTTTTTATTCGTTCGTATCATTAATGGTTTTCCAGCTATCATTATTATTTTTTACTACGTGACGTTGAGATAATTTATATTTAAAAATCCACAAAAGTATACAATCGTCGGAGTTTGATAGTTTAATATAAAAAAAGACTCCATTGGTTGTCCGACTGGTTTTTTTTTCTCGAGTTCTTTTGGTGTTATTGCATGATCGTAATACTGGCGTGTGCATCCACAGCTTGCAATCGTCCAGAGAGTAGATAATTCACTTTGCGGACGCGAAACGTGGGCACGTACGAACCACGTGATTCGTTGAGGATTCGAGGGTAGAAGGAGGTGCATGCGGACTGTACATACACAAACAAAAAATCTTGTCGCGCCCTTTCACATTTATCTGTCTTTTGCTCTCGCATCGGACGAGGACCACGAGTGCGCAAGGTGGCACGATCGATCCTCCCTTCCACAGCCAGCGAGAACGAATAACTTGAGTGCAATGTTGCAGGCAACGGAAAAAAAAAAGTATTCACAAATTCTATGCACCGTGCATTGGGGTGGATTTTTTTCGTGCATAATTTTTTCTCGTTTTTTTTTCTTTCACCAAAGTATGTTTTTGTCATTGGTATAACGAGCGAGTCCTTTTTTATTCCCCTTCGTAAAATTTTTTTTCATCCTCGTATTGCCCTCCCATGATCGAAGGATCACTACCAAAATCTGCCCATTATAATTAGCTGTATTTTTTTTTCAATTATCTTACAACGTATAGGAAAAAGATTGGTCGTCGTGGAGCGACACTTGGCGCACAGTTGTTCTTGCAGATATTGATGTAATTTGTTTTTTATTTTCATGTTTTTCCTTTTTTTTGGGGGGTGAATGACGAAAGAGTGTTACAACGGATGCAACAGCCTAAACGTTCATTTTTCGTCTCTCTTCTCTCCCGTCGAATACCTCGTATACGACGTATACGCATTTCCTACCTCGTCCTTTTCTTCGGCCACGAAGACACCCTCCGCGCGTGAACGTCACTTAATTATTCCTCGAGCCCGAGAGAAAGAAGAGAAAAAAACGACAATTCGCCCCCTCTGCTCACTCGTAACTTTGTTTCGGCCTTGTCGAGACACTCGGGGGTCTTTTCACTTTCTTCTTCCTCCCTCCATTATTTATTATCTCTTCTGTACAACGATTTACCGTCTAGATAATTTTCTTCTCGCACCTAAGCATCACGAGTCTACACTCCAAGAATTATTATTATTATTATTTTTTCAGTCACGTTCTATATTCCAGTGACGATTATTAACGACGTGTACACTACGTAAAGAAAAAAAAAGGTAATCGCAGAGTGTTCATCTAATGGAGTAAATTATACGAATTAGAAACAAAACATGACATTTTACAACGACGACAAGAGTTTTACTAACTCTGTTAGTAAACAGTGGGACAGTGGGACGGGTGTCCCACTTTGTCAGTCTCGCCCCGATGGCTACAATTTCAAATAGACCAAATAAGCCATTCGAGCAGCATATGAATAAATATAATAACGCGTATGATTGCGTGGGACGTTGACAATGCTGGATTAGCCTGGAATTAGTGGGAGTACGGATAATCCAGCTGTATAGCTCAAACGAACGTTTCGTCTCGATGCATCTGTGAGTGCACGTTCTATGCATTCTCGCGTCTATAAATATCGTATACATATATGCATTGACATACATACATAATAGACGGAGATATGTAAAATTAACATTGCGCACAGTCTGATGACAAAAGTGTGTAAACCATGGAGAGATTTGAGTATGCGTTCGCGGTCCGCGATCCAATTCATAGCGTATGCGAGCGAGATAGCCGTCTAATTGGAATGCCGCTTGTCTCCCGTTCTGCCTTCGCAATCGACCTCAAATATATATATATATATATATATATATAGATATATATGTTAAATGTACAAATCAGAGTTTCAACATGTTGCAAGTCAGGAACGAACAATCGAGCTGTCGATATTCGACAGCGCGATGGACAACCTGCTAATACATACACAGATATATAAATATATAACTATTCTTTCGATATATATATATCGTGTACATAGAGATATTTGTGTGCGTGTGTGTGTGCATTTCAAAGTGTTTCGTGCAGAGCGCCAGCAAAAGCGAGACGAGAGGTAATTCTTCTGGATTCGCCTCATCGTGTGTTTCCTTACTCTCTCTTGTCTGCAAAAAACGAAGCGTGCTGCGAACCTATAGTCGCTCGGTATACACGCGAGTCACACGCACTTTTAACGCGCGCATCATGTACACCGTGCGAATTCTTCTACGAATTCGAACGAGGAAGTCTAACTGACACGTGTCACGATAGCTTCTTCAACGTTTTGCATTTCTTATACTTGAATACGTGATGAAATGTTCATCATCTAATGGTTCGACGGAAATTTTTTTTTCTTTTTTTTTTTTTCACAATATTCCTATGTGGAGTTTACGTGATTTTTGTGATTTTGAATCAGAGGAATATTTATCATTTTATAAACTTTAAATTAATCTTCCAATCGTTTTAATTAGGATTGTGTTTGATTCGAATTTTTTATCGTACTGAGAAATTGAAAATTCTTTTACATTTTTTTTTTTGCCAAATATGATAATGATGGAACTAACTATAAATATACGAAATCACAATGTTATGCGTCGATGATATCACGTGGCATGCCGGAATTCTCCGATCCATGGATACAATGGGGATTCGATTTAGTCGAAAAATCTGGCCAATCGGTGATTCTCTCGCCCTGCTCCAGTTGATTAGACTCTATTTACCGTACTGTCATGACGTTTATACATATATGTGTGTGTCGTCAGAAGTCTGACTATTTTCATCTTCGTTCGATAGCCACATATCTCGAATCGTTCGATCACACACGAGAAAACGACCCTTCCTACTCACTACCGTCCTTATTCCTCCTGTCGCTCGATCGGGCGCTTTCAGCCCTCCCGTTTGCGGCCAATCAACCACCATACACATGGGTCTTCAACTACACGCGTCTTCAGCCTCCGGTCTTCGAATAAACTTGCCCTTCGGGCTTATTCGCCCACCAATTCACAAACCTACACAAGTAACACTCGAACGTTACATTTCGAAGGAGAAATTGGGTTAAAATGA
This sequence comes from Campoletis raptor, assembly GCA_948107755.1. NCBI lineage: Eukaryota > Metazoa > Arthropoda > Insecta > Hymenoptera > Ichneumonidae > Campoletis > Campoletis raptor. Next base: position 23,715,703 of record OX403623.1, read on the forward strand.
GATACGAAGTAAAAACATCAATTTTCAAAGTTCAGAGCTACTATCGATGCTTTATTTATTGTTTTTGGGTCAAATCTACCAAATAATTCGAATTTTTCAGATATTTTTATCATGAAACTGAACCTTCATATCATTCATAGAATGACTCAATTTCAAAAAGATTGACTCTCGATATAAATTTAAAAACGACGTACTATTGATCACAAGAATTTTTATAAATAAAATATGGTTCGTGGGAATTTGTTTTTTGCGATTTACTTTTATAGAAAAAACATTGTTTTCTAGTGGTCCATTTTGCCCCATGCATGCTTGTGTAAATAGAAAGAGGGTATGAGACATTGGATAGAACCGTTAAAAGACGAAAAATAACGGGTATTTGGAGGTTGTGTCAGAAAGAGAGAGAGAGAGAGAGAGAGAGAGAGAGAGAGATTTGGGGGAGGAAGGGGTCTGTAGGAGGCAAAATAACGGGGTTAGACACCCCAAATCGACGTAGCAATCAAATCGCACCCCCTGCATGGCTCTTCTACCAGAATAATATATAATATTCTTGGCCTATTCTGAGCGAAGAGTTGGCTCCTCAAAAATTTCTACAGTGTTGGCATTCTCGCGAGTAACTTTAAAATCTAATAACGTCTATTTAAAATAACAATACGCCCCCGCGTGTACACGGGGGTTAAACATTGTTTCATTCGCGGGCGTCAACGAGGGACACGAGTCTCCATTCGGAGCCCTACAATACGGACTAAAAAAGCGAAACGAGATGACAGAGAACTACCCCCTTCGTTGTGTTGGAAAACTGGCTCTCACTCAACTCTCTCTCTCTCTCTCTCTCCCTCTTCCTCCTTAACCCTCATACCCAATGAGAGCCGCCATTCCTCCGGATTACCATACGGGATCGTGTTACGAAAATTTGGTTATCCAGCTCCGCTGCTACCTACACCATCCTCCTATATTTTCTCTCCCATGTACATTTCGTTGAGTACCCGATTCACTGTTTCTCCCTCGTATGTACTGCTCTACCATTAGACGACAACCCTTTAATATATTAATTATCGAGGGATGGGCAAAATAATAGAATTTAAGCGAATGGGGTGGATCTGATTTGTTTGAGAAGCACATGATGCATTTTCTCTGCAATCCATCAACGACCACTGTCATTCGATGTAATTATGAATCGCGACGTGAAGTGGATTTTAAATTATTAATTCTGCCCTTGGTTGTGATTAAACCATTGGAAAAAAAAATTCTAGTTGGAATTTCACAAGATTTGTACCGAGTTAACAACAAAGTCATAATTTTTTGCATCATTTCAACTCAATTTTTAATTCGACAGAATCCAATAATTTCTCTCTCTTCCTCTCTTTATTTAAATGATGAAAAATATTTCTTAAACGCTTAAAAGGAATCTCTCGCGAAAGTCGAGACTCACATAATCGTGACACTTTGAGAACAGCGGGTGGTGAAGAGTCGGGGCATTCCCCAGGGAACGGGGCAAGAATAAGGGAGAGACTTTATCGGTTTCGGTACGCGACGTTGCACTGGCGAAGAATCTCAATGAGTATTGAATGTAGGTCAACAGCTGATTTGTCGGATCGATGGGGATAAGGATGTACGTTGTGACGTAATCGTTGGAAAAAACTACACGGTTTAAAAGAAAATACTTTTTTTCCCATGGCCAAGGTTTTGAGCAAAGAACGCGGGGGAGATCGAATGCCACGAGAAATCGGATGACCGCGAGAAATCGCATTGTTGCATAAAATAGAATGAATGCCGGAGAGTTCTCGCGGTGAAAAGATCACCGCGCGAGACAGCGGGGGAAATGGAAAGGGTCCAATGTGGTGTGAAATAGCCAATCGCTCACTTTCTTTCCAATAGAAAAGCAGAAGAAACAGTTCCGAGAGCAAAGAAATAGTCTTGGGTTATATGCCCGAGCTTCTCGCATCGCTGGTCATCCGGACTTCGGAAGGCAGTTGCACTATATATAGATATATAAATATATATATAAAAAGACATACACATATAAATTTCGTGTCTTTTCTATATCATGATGCGTCGTTGGGAAATAAAACAAAAGAAAAAGGGAAGATATAAGAAGAGAGAATGAAAATATACGAGAAAAAAAGTCTCAGCAGGATAACGGCATTGAAATTCATTCGATAAATCACGACGAAGCAATAAATCGATGTTGGAACTTGGGTGACGTTGTTCTCACGATTTTCCATTCATTTTTTTCTCTCCTTCAAACGCCAATTTATTTCGTATCCCAAGAATTCTACATTTAAAAAATTTTTTTTTTTTTTTTTATCAAATATCGATTCGCGTTTGTTTCAATTTTCTTACTCACTCGAATCTCGAGTATATTCTTCTTCGAGGCGCTAAATAAATTTCGTAAATCTGTATCAAAGATCTCAAATTTGAATTTTGCTTGTGAAACCACCAGAAAGAGGAAAAATGTCACATGTGCTGTTGTCAAATTTCGAAAAGAGTCGTAGCCTCCGCTATATCTCTTTGCCCAAAAACCGGATACGAGTTTGCCAGCTCGTAACCAGAGGCTTTGAGCAACGCGAACAACTCTTCTCCCCCCTCCTCATCGTCCCTCTTCAACGGTGGCTGCGAGCAAAACGAAAGCATTAACATGCGTCCTGCGAGGCTACATATTTTGGGGAGTCAACGCGCGGAATACCAATATTACGCTTTGACATTCCAATAAAACGTGGCCGATTTGTTTACGAGCATGTCCGTCGCGAGCTGCCTCTGTCGTGCCACGTATATGCTCTCTCGTATGATTTTCACAAAAAATAAAATACAAAAAAAAAAAAAAAAGAACAGAATCGTCTGTAGGTAGCAAAAAATGTCTCCAAATTTTGTTTATAATAAATGTTTCGATGTTTTCGCTCACAGCTGCTCAAGTGGAAATATTGTTATAATCTTATAATAGAAAATAAATTAAAAAAAAACCTCTGCATTTAAGAGGTATTAATTTTTTCATTCATTTTTTAAATTCACTCTTGTTTACTCCGAGAATGATGAATTACATCCTTCTTTTCTTTGGGTGTATAATTCAGTGACTCAAGTCTTGTCCCAAAAAAGTCGTTTTGAATTTCTCGGAGGAAGTCGCAGGAAGAGGGGACAGAGTTCCAACTCCTATTGCCACGACCAAAACGTTCAAGAGGAAAGAAGACCCTGAGGGCGCGAGCAGTAATTTTCATCCTCGTGATCATAACGGATCGCCCTCGGGTCCGGGCGAACCACGGAGATCACCACCGAGAGATAATTGTTAAGTTATGATTTTTAGCGCGCAACTTACTCGTACAAATAAATCTCTCCGGCGCCGCGTTTTCACGAGAAACTTTTCAGTTGTAAGATAATGCGGGAAAATGAATTTTTCAATTGTTTTCCCGATATTTTTTGTTCTGCTTTTTCATCATGTTTCTAGAGTATTTTTTTACTCTCTGAACTATAACTCGAGGCGTTTGACACTCTTAAGATTTCGAGAAAACGAAAAGTGTCACACTTTATTCTTCGACGAAAGGAGAGCAACCTGTAACTTTTATTTTTCTTCAAATTTCAAGCCTCTCTAAAAGTATAAATTAAAATCGTAGGAGAATCGAGTGCGATTCCGAGAGACGATTGAACAGTTTATGAAGGAAATGGGATGTTGAGAGTTCCAATTATCGTTGATACAGAATCGATGTTTCGAGAATAGACTCTGTTTACGATATTTATCGGTATGTGGTACCGCGAGAAAGATGGGAAATGGTGAGTTTCTCGTTAAATCGTTCGGCGGAGCGTCCAGCCGCAAAACCGCATCGACGAGACGAAATGTGCGCGGATTTTGCATCAACGGAGTCTTTTCTTGCAATCTCCCTGCAACAGAACGTTCTAATCCATCCGCATGTTTGAACAATGTAAAAAAGATCGATTCTTGCCTGCAGAATCAATCAAATTGTTGGAAAGTAAATTCATCAAATTTTCACGATCGAAAAATTTGAATAAAACCTGTTCTGTTGGCATTTTCTGTGGCTATTTTGTTCCCATTAAAAAATAAAGGTGACTCGACGTCTTTTAGGAGATTTGCATATTTCGAGATGATTTTCTGCTTCAAAGAAAAGCCGAGGTTCAAGGATGAAGGGAAAACAATGGGGAGACGAACAAATCTTACTACAAAATTTTTCACACTTGTTTTTCGTAGGGAGCATGTAACTAAACTTGACCTATGCGACAAGTGGCAGCAATAAGAATTTAAAACACAGGCCACGAACAAAGGTCATACCCCAGTGACGGCACGCGGTTAACAAAATACCTGCAAGTTATTGTATATATTTTAGGGCCTTCTAGGTCATAGCACCGAAGCTTGTAGGTACCAGCAAACGGTGTCAATTGCTGATCTTTAGTTGGAATCCTCGAGAGGACTAAGAATTGCGAAGGGTCTTGTGCGAGGCGCGCGCGTCCGAGGCCGCAGTTAGGTCCTGGCTCGTGAATATGGTCACGAGCCTTGAGGCTCGTTCTTGTGGCTGCTCCACTTGAACCGGCACGGGGTCTTCGAAATCTTGGGTCCCGATCTTGTTTTCCGCTACGAGTTGTCCTCGTGCAGTGTTATTTTGTAGTTCTCCTTTTTTATTCCCTCCTCTTCTTGCTTTCTTCTTCTTCTTCTTCTTCTTTCCATCTCACTCTCGCAACTATCAGCCACAGGACACAAATATACGATTCACGTATAACGGTAAGCGTTGTCCGACGATATATTGCTCCGGAGTCTTCGTTCTACGTCGTAACGTCTCTTTCCATATCCGAAATCTACTTGACTATATAAAGATTTTCATCTTCATCCCCTTTTTTTGACTAACTGTATAGAAATAATGAAAATAAAGATCCGTTTCGTACCGGGATTCCGAACGGCGTGCAAGTTAAAAAGTGAAGAACCGTTTGAATTGAAGGAAAATTTTAAAGTTATACAAAAATTCAAAGTTTTTTTTTTTTTTTTATCGTCTATATTAGTCATTGGATAATAACGCGAAAAAATCTCGGTCGATAATTATTCAAGATGATTTTTCATTGAAATTAAAGTCCCATAGGTAGCAAGTGATAAAATAGTTATCTTCCCGCTACTAGGAATTCCGTGAGAATAAAATTACACTTCATTTTTTTTATGTTCGAGACGCTCGATTCAGAAGCTCCGGAGACAATTTCCGTCACGTATCGTAATGTCTCTCTTTCCGCTGTTAAAAATGTTGTCCGACAGAATTTTTGATGTTGATCCATCCCTTCCAAGGAATAACCGTATCTTGGCCGATCCTCGAACGTCGAAGAAGAGAGGAAACTGAAATGTCTACATTTATACCTTTAACGCTAACCTGTTCAGTTTTATGGGCCTGTCCCCGGTGATTATGACCCTTGTTACACTCTTCAGAATCGAGGCCTTCCCCGCTACCCTTTCTTCCTGCCTTTCTTCCTTTCTCTTTTTTTTTTTCTATTTTTTTTTTCTAGTGTCAAACGATCATCTTGGCTACTAGAATCACGACAACGACACCCAACGCACAATTCTCGATGTTAGAGATAATGCTTCGGTGGCGAGGCGGACCACAACCATAAAATTGTGACCTGTCAACTCGACGCTTTCTTCCGTGTACCGTCCTCTCGATATATCTGCTTGGAGCGCAGTCCATACCATAGATTAAAATCCGCACTGCACTCTTTCTCTCTCGCCACGGGACATTTCACTTTTTCTCTGCAGGAAGAAAGAACCTTTCCAACCATTTCTCTCTCATTTGTATCATTTCTTCGTCGTTGACAATCTCCCAGCATACGTCTCTTTTTTTTTTATAGTCCAAGCCTATTCTTTTTGCTTCTCAATTCTCTAGTTCTTCTATTGTTTCCACGATTTTACGACTCGACTTTCTTCCTTTTTTTTTTCGTTTTTTTTTTTTTTTACTTTTCGAAGAATACGTATCCGATTGAGTCTTTTCAGAATTTCTTTTCTTACCCAACGGAAGAAAGAGAGAATGAAGAATGACTGTAAAGTTATTAGGTTTTTTTCTTCTTCTTCTTCTAATGGTACTAATGTTTATTTCATTACTGAACGCGGAGCGAATAAGTGTCGCAATTTGACAAAGACTATTTATTTTCTTTATTCGTGCGAATACGTCGACTCAGCTTTGTCCAGAGAAAGAGAGAGAGAGAGAGAGAGGGTGAAAGAAAGAAAATAAAAAAGTCAAACGGACGCGAGAGTGAGAGAAATAACAAAAAAGGGGTTCCAATGATTCGATTCGTTTCCCTTCGCTTCGAAAGATCTTTCTTCCCCCTGGTACAATGATGACGAGAACGGATCTCCTTCCTTCTTGTCCCTCATGAACGCCCTAAAAACGCCAAGAACAGTACGACCCGCAGGAGCAGAACGCTCTCCGAGGATTTCTACAACGCGTCAAGGTATCCTGCATTCTGTATACAGTTTGTCGAGGGATGCAAGAAAATTCAGAGGGCGAGGGTCCTGTTCGACAAGGTCGTACACTAATTTGAACGAATCGTCAAACTCCCTTCTTACGTTAGTAAATACTCTACTCTCTATATATTCCCTTTCAAATTCTTTCAACTTATTTGAAAAATAAACAGAACACGCACAAGAGGATCATTGAGAGTCGTCATATGACGCTAGTTCTAAAATTTTACCACATTACACACATTCCTTAAACTTGTATAAATGTAAATATATGTTAATTTTTTCGTATATTATTAGTTCCAAAGTCATCCATAGGTTCAACCATCACCGTGAACCATGGCCAGAGCTCCAAAATTGTTTCAGTTTGAATAATTTATTCACAAAACATTTAATTATATCAGACACTTTCATATTTAAAGCTGAACAATTATTAACCGTAAGACCCCACAATGAGATAATGAGTTAGCCCTCGGGAATTTCAATTTCCTTAATTTATCCATTTTTTTTTCGCGACTCTTTCCCCCTTTTTTGGAGTTTTCATTATTGAATATTCACCGAGTTACCACACAGTGGGGGTTTACATCGGAAAAGATTGATGATTACTACAAATTAATTCATTTTACTCCATTTATAATTGAAAAAAATGTCTTATACTGTGGTTTCCGCCTAGTGGTAAATTTTTAAGTTGAATTTTTCGTAATGGTTCCACCTTCGAAAGCTGACCATTTGCCACGAATCGTATGATCAGTCAAGAAGAAAAAATATTCTGTATTGGGACTATCCATCATAGACGAAAAACTCGCTTCTTAGCCATAAGGGAGGAGGCGTATGAAAAATTGATCCGCTTATTGAGCAGTGTTTGATTTTTGTGCGGACACGTTTTCGAAACGAAGTTTACCAATGTCCATGGTTATCGGGATAAGAATAAAGTGTATACAACAAAATATTGGCAAGACAAGAGAAAACGAGAGAGAGAGAGAGAGAGAGAGAGGGTGTCGTCTAAAGCTGGAAGGTTGCAGATCGGACTGGCGATCAGGGATCAAGAAGAAGCGAGCGTCGTGTCTGGACTACTGGAATATATATAGTTCAGGATATACACGAAGCAGCTGTATATTTATCATGTAAGCGGGCAATTTAGGAACGATCATTTTTCACGGGGTGACTTGACTTTGGCTCGCGCGAGTGCGAGGGTTGAAGGGATGGGGCGGGAGGGGGGGGGGGTGGTTTCCTCGTGGCATATATATAGGAGGATAGGACAAGCTGTTGGGAAGAGGGTGGTGGTGGTGTTATTGGCCGGCGGCTATACGAGCGAGAGAAAACGGACATCGCCCCTCAGAAAAGCGACCTGTTTCTTGCTCAGCTTATTCTCTTCCTCTATATCTTTTTCTCTCTTCGCATATATATATCCATTGCTGTCTCTACTGACTGACTGATGGTCTTTGGTCTTCTTCTTGGCGCGGCACTCTCTTTTTTATCTATTTCTTTCTCTTTCTTTGCGAACGCGGCTCCGCGACGCTTCATCCATACGTGACCCGGTTCACTCTTTGTTGCACTCTATATGCTGATGAGATTACGATAGCATCGCACCGAGAGCTCCTCTCATCCTCTCGGGCATCTCCGGGTTGACCCGGGCGCATACATTTTCTTCCAAAGACAAGCGAATTTCGCTGAGAACCATTTTTCCGGGCTTCCGGAACGCGCGTTCGGTTTACCGATCTTCATGCAATCGATGCGATACTCCGAGGGCAACTGGTGAACTCGCGGACACTTTTTTTTCCTCTCTTTTTTGCTCTCTTCGCGCGGCTCAATGAAAATGTTAATGAGCCTGTAAACGGTACAACTTTTTAGAAGAACGGTAATTAGAGTATCTCACTCGGATGAAGAACTAGAGTCGTGAACCGGCACTTTGGGGAATATCTCGTTATTGGAGCAAGTATTTGTAAAGAGGGTGTCCTCCAAAGGCGCGAGGATGAGAAAACGAGCGGACGTACCCGTTGGCCAAAGGGATAAAAGATCTCTTCTTCCTTTTTCTCCTCGCGTCCTATTTCCTCGCTCAAAGTATATGCAAAGAAGGAAAAGTACAATAAGACTGAGAGAGAGAGAGCAGAAACTGAGGGTTAGAGGGAGAGAATAACGGCCTGTTAAAGATAAGGAAATGAGGTGTCGCTCGCGATCTCGTACCTTGCGGAAGAGAAGATAGAGAAGAAGAAAAAGAAAAAAATGTGAGTTTCGAGATGCGGAGAAAGGGCTCGACGCATCTCCCATGGCGCGATGTACACGAGGAAAAGAGGCGCGAGAAACTTTCTTTTTCCTCTTTCACGTTCGAGCATTAGAGCATCCCCATGGGGATTGACACCAGGACCCCGTTTTTCGTGGCAACTTATTCTCCCACCAACAGAGAACCATCTCCGCGATGCGCCCTTCTTTCTCAGCTTTTACGAATACCTTTACACTCGGACGCGTCCCCTTCTCTCGCGCTTGTTGCTGACCCTCTTGCACGAGTGGAAAAAAGCCAAGAGAAAGAGAAAAATAGGCAATAGATATTCTTCGATCTCATCCTCTTTTTTAGTCTTCTCTTCCTAAGCGTTGGAATAACTTGGACAAAAGTCGTTCGAGTGTATCGACGAAAACGTTCGTCCGAAAGAGTAACCCTGTCATTCTTCGATCCATCTCCCGAAAAAATTCCAAGCAAGTATATTCTCTGAGGGGTGTGACTTGAGAATGTCCGTGTAAAATCGATGTCCAAAATTTTGTTAATTATACGAATAACCTCTCTCCCTCCAAGTCCTTATAAGATTCGATGAGAAATCAAATTATAAAAGAGTTTTCCGTGAAAAAAAATTGTGTTATTTGGGGACGATCATAAATGATCCTTCCGATAATCATTATGCCCATCAAAATGACCTCATGTGAAATAACGGGAAATTGAAACCAAAGAAATGACAGCATCCAATCCGATCTTACAGTTTATACATTAAAATATATATATACATATAAATATACATAAATATGTATAGTGTGAGTGTTTCGGGGGTTGTCGCGGGTTCTGCGTAAGTCGTTTTGCGAGACCAACGTTAACCGGGCAAATTCTTATCTTCGTTGGGGAGGGGGTGTAGCAGCAGTAGCAGCATATATAACTACAGCAGGGAAAAAGGGAGGCAAAGGGAGAAGGGAGGAAGATAACATTGCACCGCGGACGATCTAATCTCGTGGCTGATTTAACTCGCTTCATAATTCTACCGACCTAATCTCAATCCCACGATGGGCCTCGTATTAAGCATCGCCTTCTCTACTCCTGCTACTACTAGTCCACGTATTATGTTCGTATGTGAATGTTACGTTGCCGAAACCCTTTTGTGCGCCATTTACTCGCTCGCAGAACCGAAAATTTGCATAGAGATTTCATTAGGCGACCGCACACAGAGAGAGAAAGATCAAGCATGCTTTTATTTTATATGATGTTATATAATATTGCTGCTGTGTAATGAGACTTCTAGCACCCACGATATTATGTACCTACATTAATGCCTGATCCGTAAACGAGATTTTTGAACGTTGCGCTTCTTCTACTCAATGAAATACTCCACTTTTTATAATTTTATCGAGCCTTTTATTCAACAGTTGTATTCGCACGATTAAATGTTGACACGAGATAATATCAAAGTCAAAATATCGTAGGACAAAAAATCATAAAAACAAAAATGTCATTTCGACGATTTATCGAAGCCAGACACGTATTTTTCAAATTGCTCCAATTCTTTGATGTTCATTTTTGAACAATAATTCTATTCACATTCTAATTTTTTGGGTTTTTGTTTGTTTGTATTTTTTTTTTACTGTATTGCATTATAACGAAGGAGTAATTAAAAAATAATGTTATTGTGATTGTTTGTCGTGTGATTAAACGTCATCGAACCCGATTTAAAGTTGGCGAATCTCATTATTATCATCGAATTGAGGATGTTGATGAAATTATTAAAAGTATTTATACACATTTCAATTAAATTAAAAAAAAGTTTTTTTTTTCATTTCTATTGAAATACATCGTAGCCTCGTTTTATACCTGGTTCGAGACAAAGTCCTCGAGCACCTTATCTGTCATCGGATAAGAGGATATACTCGAGAGCAAGGGTGTTGTTTTCCCCAGCTTCCCCGTCAGAAACTAAGGGAGCGAGCAACCCTAATAATTAACCCTTCACCACAAGTAACTTCCAACCCTTCTTCCGCTGGTGTCAATCTCAAATTGGCATTCGCGCCTTCAAACTTTTCCAACGTTTCACTTTCATACTTACAACTTTGCGGCCCTTTTTCTCCCGAAACAGAGAACAAACAATATTCCCACGAGAATTAAAAAAATCTTTTCTTTTTTCTTTTGCTTTTAAGCCAGAGTTTCGATCATTTTTTCGTGAAATTCTCGTTTACGTTGACTTACAAAAATCTACAAAAAGAGAGGTAGAGAGGAGAGACAGAGGAAGAGGATTATCTTCACAATGTCATTAGGCTGGAACGAAATTAGTTCAAGTTTTTCGGATAATAAGACATCGGATATCCTCGGATTTCGTGAGTGTTCACGCTAACAAGTTCGAGAAAGCACATCTCGATTTAAGACCCATATATATGTATATCTTTGAAATATGTACTTATATATATGTGTGTGCGGTATGTCAACGTGTGCACGAAGCGAGCAGCACCTTAAAGCCAGCAATCATGTTGCATAATACTCCCATTAGATAACATAATCGAAAGTGGATTTATGGCGGGCCATCGTGTTCTGCCGGGACGAAGGGGAAAAGCCAGAGGCATAAGGCATCACCCCTCCTTCCTTCCTCTTTTGCCCGCCCGTACCTCGACGACCCACAGCATCGTCAAAGCCTCCGGGGCTTCGCGTTATCCATCTCTCTTTAACTCGCTTGCCGATTTCACGACAAAACCCTGCCACTGCTACTCTTTTTGCCGCTTTATTTCTCGATATGATGGATTTGACGCCGGATTCTCCTGAAAATCCGTTCAACATTCCTTCAATTCGGGGCTCTAGGATATTTATCTAAATCTTTGATAACCTGCTCGCCCGAATAATGTATCATTTCATCGGACCACCAGATTTTTTTCGTATTTTGTCCTGTTATATCATCAATATCATTACAATTATGCCACCAGAGCATGGAATAATTCGTTTATTAATTATTCTTTTTTTTCTGTAAATGAAAACGATCAATTTTTCAGTGATCATGTAATTTTTTTACGAAATTTTGGTGTGTGTAGTTAGAGTGCTTTGTTTGAGAACAAAGATAAGCTGAACCATTGCATTGTATGACTCGTACCGAAACTTCTTGACCCTCCGTTGACACACTGGGTCATATTGACCCGGACTATAATTTTTTGAAGTTTTGCTTAATTTGATTAGTGAGATTTTAATATTGTATACGAAAATTAGTGAAGGAACAGACAGTGTCTAGTTTAGAGCGTAATTATAAATGAATTTAATTGGTTGAACGAAGCAACGCTTTTGACTATTCTCAGTGGTATTTATAAAGAGGGAGAGAATTCGCGCTTGCTTGATTAGCAGTTGACGTTGGCTATTGTGGTCTTCACAAACCTCGGTAAATAGCCGAATTACGTGTCGCGGAACGCGCTGCTTTCCGAAGCCCCATTGGCATTCGTACAGGCGCGTGTGCGGTGTATATTAAGGTATACACGACGAGCGGGCGTTCTCGTCGTGCATTGGCCCAGTTGTCAACTTCTCTCGTTGGACGATCCATTCGAATGCAAATCGAGTAAGCTCTCCCGGACACGGTCTCTAAAGAGCGAAAGCGCGACATCGAACACAATTCGAAAATTCACGAATCAACCGATGGAGCAAGGATACGAACCAAATTAAACGACATTACCAGCGTCGTTGTCTACATTCATAAGTAGGCATCGTTCCACTAAATTCATTCTCTTTCGATTCATTTTCCAAAGAAACCGCTCACGATCTTGTTTATTTATATATTTTTCCAAATTCTATCAATAGTTCAATAAATTGAATTTGCCAACACGATTCTTACGGCGAGTGATTTCGCTGATAAATAGCAATTATTGGAGAAAAAAATTTGTTACACAATTTTGATAATTTCTATTTTCTATAAACAAAGTAGCAAAAAAATTCTTTTGTTTCAACGCTTTTGTACGTTATTCAAAAGAACACGAGCAGGGAGAGATCTTTTCGAATCCCCAAAACGAGCGACAAGTTCACTTCTTGTTTTCCCCTTTTTTTTCACCCCCTTGACGATCGTAAGTGGTACAAGAGCACTTCTCATCTAAAACACAAGTGGAACGAATGTTCTCTCTTGCTCTTTTAAAATCCACAACGAGATTCACAAAACAGATGCACCCCCGTCGCTCTCGTGCCGCGAAATAGCTTTTTAAACTTCCGAAGAATCCTTCCCCTCTCCGTCTGGTAGTTCGAGAAGCCGCGAGTTAATATAACTAAGGATATCACATCAGGAGAGAAGGAGAAAAAAACGCGTGTCTCTGTCGTTTTTCTCCCCATCTGCCAGTGAATGCTCCTGATCCTGGCAGTAACAGTCTTAAACGGCCGTTACATATTTTCCAGCCGATTTCCCGCGACAAACTACCCCCTCGAGAAAGCGAGACAGAGAGAGAACGATTTTTACGAAGGAAGAGTGAGAGCAAGCGCATAAAATTTTCTACTCCGTCAAGAGTGTACGTTTTTCTTGTTCTTTCTTCTCTCTCTCTCTCTCTCTCTCTTTCATGTGTCGAGAAAAGTGGCGAATATTTATGAGAAGCTTCACGAGATACTACTCCCGCGGTTTTAACCAAATTGTCTCTATACATACAAACTTTTCGCGATATTTCTTTATGTACTTGAACCCTCTTGAGACGTCATAGCATTACGGATTTTTCCCGGCCTCAAATTCATGTCATGTGATGATTTTTACAGTCGCAAAAAGACCTTGGAATATATATGTTAATAAAAATACGTCCATTTCCCCACGCGATCGAGACACGATACTGCCGCATGATTTTTCGCATGGCGACACGAGATATTCTTCAAACGCATTATCACTCTTAACCCCTTGTGTCATTATCCTCGTCCTGTCTCGAGTGTTCCATACTCTCTGTAGAACGCGTCGAGAGTCGACGCGTTGATTTTTTTCATTTAGACAATCACTTTTGCTTCGAGATGAAAGAAAAAAAGATTTTTCGAGTGTTTGTTCTAAGCGCACGCGAACTCGGATTAACTTCGTAACTGTATTCTTCACTCTTCATCATCGAAATCGTAGAATTCCACTCAAATACACTTGTTCAAACATTTTTTTCAATTTCATCTCATTTTTCCTTCGTTCTTATTTTCTCCAAGCCTTTTCGCATTTCGAATTAAAGAAATTTCATAATTATTGCAATCTTCAAGTTAAATTCATCGTTTTTCTCAACTCAAGTATATAAACATTGTTTTTTTTTTCTATTATTTTTTTTAATATAAAAAATATTAATTAACATTCGGGAAACATAAATTCGGTCGTAACTTTAGAGCTGAAGAGTTTGATAAGCTTGTCGAATTTTTATAATCATGAATACCTTGACACGAGAGATTTGACCCTTTTGAAAGTGCAGTGCACGAAGCAGGGTGAAGGACATCGGGGCTTTTGGATGCGATGGGGTTGTGCAGGGGTTCGTGCTTTGTAACTCGAACGGACGAGAGGCACGCACGTTGCCAGCTTGCAGAGCGAGGTGTATATAATACGCAAGCAGGTAAGACGTCCCGCGACTCGTGCGAGTCCAGCTATGAATGAAAACGATGAATGGAGCATATATATGTATATATAGATATAAATGTCTACGTATATGCGGTCGAACGTGTTCACTGGTGGCGCGTGTGTGTCTTTCTTCTTTTCTTTCTTTCTTTCTTTCTCTTCATTTGATTCTCCGTTCAACACGTTGAAAAAATAGTTGAGAACAGAGAAAAAGATGTACGAGTTTGATGAACCAGAATGAAAGCAAATGGTTTGTCTACAATCACGATCCGGAGATCTCTCAAATTTTCCTTTATTTTCTTCCACATCATCAAATTTATTTCAACATTATATTTTTCAATTATTCCACAAACGAAACCCGATCTCGAGAGAAACAAAAAAAAACGAAAAAAAAAAAAAAAACATGTTGTATTTGTGTCACGTACATCGAGTCGACGAATTAAGCATGAAGAGCAATGGACAAGGGACCGAAGAGAATACGAAAGGTTAGTGACTGTGTGAGCCCGAGTGAAGGGACGAACACAAAATAGCACGAGAGAAAGAAAGAAATATAAAAAAAAAGAGGGGAAAAAGCTAGAGTTAAAAAGAGACGAGGAAGGAGCGTATGACACCGTCAGTGAATGCAAGGGACGTCTCTCCCTTCGACAAAGAAATCGTTGATTGAATGCATGATTGCTTCCGGTATTTATACGAATTTTTTTTTTCTTTTTTTTTTTTTCTTTACGAGCTTCGTGTGACGATACCCCGATGGAATAATTCAAACCTCTGTCACCGCACAACGCACCAAAGAACGTACGAGACGAAAAAAAAGGTGGAAGATAAAAAATAAAAAAACATCGAATCCTTTGGTCATTCATTAATATAAATTGGCATTGATATGCCGATTTATATTTATATTTGCATTTTCGTGTAATCGAGATGTAACGAAATATGTTGATGGAGTCCGGTCTCGATGACTCATCCAAATATATTTGCATTCCTACACATTCAATCTCTCGTTTTACGATTTGAAGTTTTTTTTTTTTCATTATTTTTATGTCGTAACACACAATGTTTTAAGTAGAAACTGGCACAATTGAGTGTACGAGTTCTTTTTTGTAGCTACTTTGTTGATTTCACGAATATATATAACCTCGTTGACCTCTATACTTCAGAATTTAATGTTTGCTACTTCACATTCTACTTTGACCTTATTCTTTGCGTTCGTATTGTTCGACGACATAAAACTGTTATACGAAAAACTCTACAAATTGATAATCTATTACAAGGGAACGAGAAATTACTCGACGTACTTAAAAAATCGTGCAACCGTTTGAAAAAAGTTTATTATTCTCTCAAATATTATAGTTAAGCGATATAATCAATCAATCTGTCCGTACGTCACGATATCGACTTGAATAGGAAATTTTATTATCGAGCAAAGAAAGGCAGGAAACTGATGTACCGACGTCGAGGCGGAGCAAATCAGAGAAATTCTCTTTTCCGCCGCATGGTGGCTAAGGATCTCCGTCGACGAAAGATTCGGCAGATTTTTTAAATTGAATAATTCACTTGTCACTGTGTTTTGTTTAAATTTGCTGTTGATTTAGATTTTTCAAAATTTTTAAGCGTGATTGATGGAATACGTGATTCAATCGAATATTTAAAGATATTCATGCGGAGAATATATAATTTTTTATAATAATTAATTTCCCTAAAACAAAAATGAATATTCTTCGTTTTCACAATTGAGAATGTTTTTTTTTTTTTTTCAAGTTAGTTTCGATCGTTGCATTATAATTCGCGAGAAACGTCAAGCCGCGTGGAATCGAGGAACAAAAGAGCTGCTGTCGCGGTGGCGAGGGGTCGCGTATAATCCGCGCTAATTGAGTGCGGATAGGGCTCGTTGACGTCTCCTTCATTACACCGCAGGAGGTAAAAAGAGAATAGGAGTAAAAGGACAGAGAAAGAGAGAAGAAAAGGAGACGAGAGGTTGCGAAAGAGGAAGAAGAAAGCAGTCGAGACCGCACAATGATTCGCAACAAACTTGACTCGACCACCGTCACGTTTTAGCGAAATACTGTAGCGGCTGTGTTTTCTGGTGAGTTTTGCCGCGGGCGGTCACGAATTCTCGGTGAATTAAATCGTTCGCCGCAATAACAACGACGAGGAGGATGAAGAAAAAACGATGAAAATATATTTAAAGACGGCGGTGTTCGAAGGGGTGGGGGGAGGGTCGGGAGGTGGATGTGTTTTGAGGTAAATTAGCTCGAGGAAAGGAAAAATATATGAAACTCTTGCGATAGCAAGAAAAAATCTCGTTGACAGGGGCGACGGAAGAAAAAAAAAAGAATCGAGGACGTAGAAATATGAATAGATTATCGACACGAAGAAGAGGAGAGTCGGTGTCGCGCTCCGAGGATGCTGCAAGGTCGACTTTTAGGGGGGGAGGATGGGGGTGAGTTTTGCCGCGCAACGTATAGACCAATATATATCGAAGTAGTGGAAAAAAAGAGTATAGCAGGCTTCTCTCAAGCCCGACAAAAGCTCTTCGGGCTCCTTAAGGCTTTTCTTATTAAGTTCACATTTTTTCGCAAAGTGGTGCGGAGGCTCGTGCACACGCGGAATACCAATGAGACGCCAAGTCGAAGCATCCCCGTGCGTCTTAAGGGCGACGTTCTGTCACCCTCTCGTTTTGGCTTCCTATACTCTCCCTCGTCGTATGAGAATATCCCACCGACACCAAGTTTCTTGATGACTTTGACGGTGAATCAAAACTTGACCCGTTGGACTTTTGCCCATCAGTGAAAAGGGATTCTTCGTGTAAGCCGGAAGTTATATATTGTATTACTCCTAAAAAGGAATAAAAAGAAAATGATACGCAGTGATGGGATCAAATATCGTGCGGTTTTTGAAAATGATCGATTGGCTTTCATGATTGTGTGTTTCCATAAATTTGTGTTCTTTTTTTGACATTTCGAGGACGTCAATACGAGTTACACGTGTACGAGATCAACTCGACAGTTTTCATACTAATCAAATGATAAATAAATGTTAAATTCTAATTAGTGAATACACGAGATTTTATTCTACTGGTGGTTCATTGAGATCTTATATAATTTGTGTATATACTTTGAGATTGTGGACAGAGTTCATGAAAAATCTTAGTCCAGATATAGAACGATCGGGAAAAAAGTGTACTACCGAAAAAATGAAGGAGGGGCTTAAAGAGAAGTGAACAAGTCGAGGAAAAGGTCGACAAGTCGAAGGGACACCAGCTGGCGATGTCTTGTCGAGGGCATTAATCATACAAGTATCTAAATGACGGGATTCCGATGTATTACCATATAAATGACATCATATTTCTGGTCAGGTTTCCCTAGTTTGTCGGGGACGCCCTGTTCTACTCGACTCTCTCTCTCTCTCTCTCTCTCTTTTGTGCTTGATATATGGAGGACGGCATATTGGCGGGGCCACCCACCTACTACATCACCCCTATCGCGTCGAACTCTCTCTCTCGCTCTTTCCATCGGACCACTTTTCCTCTCTCTCTCTCGCTATCTCCCTTTCCTATCGTCTATCATCGTGTATCGAAGCTCAAACATAAATGATAAGAATCGTGCATTTTGTCGCATGTCCAAACTCGCGATTCTTCTAATCTCTCGTATAAAGTTATTAATCGTTCGGGGATAACAACTTTCCTACAACTTTATCAAATTATTATATACGTCAAGATCATCTCTCGACAATTTTCTCGTTTTTATAAAAATCGTCTGATTGAGCTTGGAAGTCTCAAATGAACTTTGAATCAAACTTAAAATAATAATTATAAAAAAAAACTCTTCGAAAAAACTCTTTTTCCCAAAATGCGGATAACGTCTCAATGAATCACGGAGAGTTTGTAGAAAAATGGAAAAATCGTATTTTCGAAAGTTCAAAAGCATTTTATGATATTCCAACCAATTGCAAGATTCCTGAATGCAATTTCCGACTGCTTGGTACAAAAAAAAAGAAAAAACAAATGCAGTGAAACGAGAATGTGTACCGTGATGCGTTCCGTATTCGTAGGGTCTAATTGACATTGCTCGCACGCCGCGCGCAATGAGACCTTCCGTATGTCTTACCAAGAGATATACAATTTGCAGATGAGAGAGAAGCCTCGAAACTCGCGCGAACGTTGAATTCTTGTTATTGAAGCTCCGCGCACTTAACGTTTACTGCACGCGGATGTGTGTTATTCGATAGAGATTATTATTCCGTGAAATGTGTGGTACGGAACGGGGGCTGTACCGTACAAACTGCACAGGTGTTTCTTCTCTTTACTCGATGCTCATCGTGCTCGATAGATAGCAAACGTCGGCAATCTTTTCTATCCACATATATGGGCTATTTTCATCCGAATTATTCACTAATTATTCGATTTCTTTCGAGTTCGTTTATGGCTGAAAGTATCAACCTATTTTATGACGTGTATCAAGAATGTGGTTACTGCAGAAAGTTTTCTTTTATTAACGACAAAGTCCAATTGTGAATGAAAAAAAAATTCAACAAGCCTCTGAACCTGGATTTTGGATCTCGAAAGACCAAAGAAAGGTTTTATATTTTTTTTCTGGCAGATAAGTAATTAATATTGAGGTCAATCGAACCGAACAATTAAATTATTTAATGACGTTTAATTTTTGTACTCGAAAGACGATTTCACCAGTTAAACCAAACAAACACTATTTTTGGGACATTTATATGTAATTTCTTATAAATTTGGTTCAATCATTTGTGAATAATAATGACTGAATGATTGACATGAAATTTCTTGCATACACATCGGGTCTTGGTGGATTGCCAATTTGAATGAACTAAATACGTTATTCTGGTAATTTCAATGCTTATATAGCAAAACTACTGGATTCGAGAGTTCCGCAACGAACACGATTTACTAATATATGCAGCGAATAATTCATCTTTGAATCTCATATATAAGCGCACACGTATTTAAATTCCCATGGTTCGTTCGTACGAGGAAGTTTCAATGGGAATTAAATCGCTTGGAAAAGTCATTTTCGACGGGATCGTTTTGAAAGTTTCGGAGATTCACGCAAAATCTAATTAATAATTACGTTTCGCGTTATGAGATGCACAAAAAAAAAAAAATTTTGCAAAATGTTTATGTTTCTTCTATAATAAAATAATTCAAACGGTTGAACAACGAGGGTCAACTTTGAAAATAAATTTAATTCCACGATGACATCCGCATATTACAATGTTTCATCATTGAAGCAACGATGAAATCTCTTTTTTGATACATATGATTATTTATAAGGCAATAAAACGTAATAAACGTAATTCTCATGATCCGGAAGATCAAACGTTTGAAGGACTCGAATCAATCGAATTCCCACACGATGCTTTTCGTCGTGAATTCACAAGAACAAAAAGAGAAATGAATAAAATGGAGGGGAAGGGATTAAATATGTGGATGGGCAGCGCGAGTGGTGTGTATCGTATATACATGTAAAGACGTAAATGTGTATGTACCGCAAAGTCGAGTGAGCCGGGCCAAGCGGTCTCGCGGGTATATTTCAATTATTAGAGGGAATTACTCGGAGCGTCCATCATCTTCTACACTTATTTTCTGTTCACGACCACCGAGAGGCCGCGCGCCGTATTGCGAGCTTTGCTTCTCTCTCTTGCTTTCTATATACATCTTTTCGTTCTCGCGGACGAATCTTTAAAGAAAGAGAAAGAACGAGAGAAAGAGATAACTTTCCGAAGAATAAGAGACTATTTTGCGAGACCTGTAAGCTTCACAAGAAAGAGAGAAAACGAGAGACGGAGAGAGAGAGAGAGAAAGAGTGAACATCAGCAAAAGTCTCTTCTCTATGGGGTCCCTTGCTTGTGAGCTCCATGGAGATGATCCCGCGAGAGGTTATATACCAAGGGAGAGAGAAAGAGAGAAGCGAGAGAGAGAAGCTTCAGCATCAGGCATCATCAGAGCGCATCATCAGAGCGGTGAGAAAATAGCCTTCAATTGTGATTACAGGGGCGGCGAGAGAGGGTTCGCCTCGCTGGATCGAGACTTTCTTCTCTCTCTCTCTCTCTTTCTTTCTTTCGTTCTCCATACGATCTTTCTACCGTATCCATTCGTTTCTATATGTGATCCTTTCCTTTAGTCCCTCTCTCTCTCTCTCTCTCTTTTATTTCTCCTTCTCTTTTTTATTTCGTTCCTACATCACATCCCCGTGGTCCAGACACCGTCCGGCGACGATGTCCACCGCACCCGTTTGTCTCTCGTTCGTGTTTGTTGGCAACAAATTGTTGCAAAACACGTGAACTCACGCATCCGACATCGATTCGATTTTCTCTTCGCCTCATTATTCGATCGCGCCCCCTCCAACAATTCAAACTTTTAAGTTATAAAAAATAATGTACTCCAATTTTAATTCCAGTAGTATTATTCAACAAAAAAAGTTAAGAAGGGTCGGGCGAGATCAATACTCGGTTGGGTGACCGCTAAGCAATGTCCCGGCTCGCGTATCAATCGCTGAGCGAAAGTTTCGACCGAAGTTTCTCATCGGAACAGAGGAACAGGAACGGTAAAAAAAGGAAGTCACTTTCTTTACCAATTCATTGCATTATTTCAATTTCATTATTTTTCTAATTGTCTATTTGATAATAATAGTTTGACTTAAAACGTTATATAATAAATCAAATATTTTCGTTTTATTGTCCGTAATGTTGAGGTCTGAAGTACTCACGAATGTCGTACAAGAAATCGTACAGTTTTGATATGACACAGTGGACGATTCGCTTACCTGTAACAGAAATATTGAATAATTTAGAGGAAAAATTGATCGAGTGTTGTGATTTAATATAAAAACAATGAAAAGTTTCTACACACGTTCATAAAATGTATAATAAATGTTTATGATATATATATATATATATTTATGTAATAGAAGAAGAGACTGAAAAGCTATATCTGAAGCTTGTGGCTTAATCCGGTAATGCGGGAGGGCTGTTGTTCCGTGACTCTAGACAGGGGTTGAGAAAAAGGGTGCGTCTCTCTCGTCTCCAAAGTGTATATAGAGATGTCGTCCGCGGCCGACGAGAGACACTGCACGCCTCGAGGCCTTCATTACGAAATCACTCCCGCGAGAGTCATCGTGTCACATCTTCCTGGCTTCTCGTTCCTTTATACTTATAACTTTCGGGCTGTATCGTTTCGTATCTCTCGGGGAAAGCTCACCTCGCCGGCAACAATACCGTAGAAGCGTGCAAACACCCAAACAATACTTTCCTCCTCCTCCTAACATCCGGTTACATTTTTCTAAGTGCAGCTTACGTTATTCGCGAATAAATATCGAGGTTATGCTTTTTATTGACACTATAAATTATTGGAGCGAATAAAAGGCATCTCTTATTCGATTCAGCGCATTTCACGCGAGCTGGTAAATTTTTTATGACTATTACGTCTAAAAATCGAAAAAAATGGTTTTTTATTCAAACAACAATCGGATCTAATAATCCAGATGATTTTCTCTTGAAATTAAATTTGACAAGAGCCAGTTAAGTAACAATGAAAATAATTACGATCATAGATGTTGACGAAATTTTATGTTTTGTCGTTTGCTTCATAAATTGTAAAATTTTATAGTTTAAAACAAGGAAACACCGCGTTTCAGTCTCGTAAGGATTTTAGAACGAGGATTTAACGTGGCTTTTATGAGAACGCAAAGCCACGACAAAACAGAGAGTTAACCCCTTTGAGTTTTGGATGCCGTGCACTTAGGCGAAAAGGGTGCAGGGACCTTTCTCTTTGGAAGTTAAACGCCAAGTTTTCACTAATGTTTCTTGTTCCGACTACCCTAATGCTCTGCTTAAGCCTGTACCCGATGTTTTCATGGCTGTGAGAATTTGTACCTTGGAATCTCCAAGTTACCTGACGCACTTCGCTTCAGCATTTTCGCTCCTCTGCTCGTTATGATATTTAGAAAATTATTCAATCCTCGTGAGATACCAAGGACTCTAAATCTCACTGAGTTTATTGTTATACTCGAAAAAAATGTTACGCAATGCAAAAACCAGGCCCGATAATATTTCATTGCTCTCTTTCAACAGGTTTATTAATCGTAACTCGTCCGAGATCTAAACGAGTAACAGAGTCATGAAAAAATGTTTATACGTACGTAATCTTGTTCACGAGTCCATGAGATCTTTAACTCCAGGTTTTTAAGGCCTACAAAAAGTGCAACGAGTCTATAAACGTGAAAAGAGTTCTTTCGGGGTATTTCAAACATGGTTATGTTGCAATTATCCAATAAAATAAACAAAAATCTCTCATTTGGCGATAAATATGGATTATTGGCGTATAATTTTCAGATAAATCTTTGCAATGGATTGAAATTTTCATTTTTTCGGTAGGACAACTTTATCTTTTATTTCTCTAATTTTAAATAACCGGCTCAGTTTTGACATTTATTTATTTATTTATAGAGAAGAGAGATTGGATTTAACTTGATATCTATATTAAGCAAAACAATATAAATTTTCAGTCATTATTTCCTTTTGGACAGAAAGATATTGTGATGTGGTGAGTTGCATTAAGGGAGAAACTATTTTTCGTAAATGTTGGAGATATGAAGAGGAAGAACGAGTACGCAAGAATGAATGGTTTCTTGAACTGGAATAAATAGAGATACGCAATAAGAGAGTAAAGCACGCAGCAGAGAGAAAGGGAGCGAAGAGTAGCTGAAAGCGAGCTCCCGTGGTCGGGACCGCAGGAAATTTGCAATTTGCATTTAGCGAGGAGAGGTATGCGAGATCCGAAGCGGAGCAGCGACCACCAAACAGAGAGAAAGAGAGGAAGAGAGAGGTATGAAAGCTTTGGACGAGAGGAAAAGGGGCACGCGCGCTTGCGTTTCAGCGCGTGCGCAAGCCCACCTGCCATTCTTTTTTCCCCTTGCTTCCTTTTTTGCCCCCCTTTCCTCTTTTTTTTCTATACTCACGCGGTAACTGACGTGTGTCGGAAGAGTTAAATTGAGCGGAAATGCGAACAAAATTGAAAAACAAATCGCCTTTAAAAAAAAACTTAATCTACTAAATCAGCAACAACGAAAATTGGATTCCTTGAAAGGAATTCGCGTATTTTTGTATCTTTTCTATTTCGAATAAAACTTGAAACTAATCTTAATCGTATTTAAATATCGCTTGACATCATAATCAAAATTTATTGACAGTCAACAGGTCATTATTTCTGATCATTAGCTGATTCGAGATGAAAAATTGAATATTGGAGCGTACTCGAGTTATTTCACGAAAAAAGAGATATTTTCCATCTGGATGTCTGTTTTTTTGTGTATTTAATTAACAAACCATAAATATTTTGAATTACAGTCTCGGATTCAATTTTTTTGTACTCCAAGTTATACCGAATATCGATATATTTATGTTTCAAGCATATTAACACTAAAATTTATTAACACTTTTCAACGACGGTTATTAATAGCAGCGAAGATTATCTAACGGTAATTCTCCTCCCCGTGTCAACCATGGAGGGTACGTCATAGAAGTGATGGCCCTTTAAATAAATGATGCGACACACTTGTTGCCATATTTTTTCATCCTCTTCTGGCCAACGTATATTCTAAAATCCACCCATTAAATTATGCACAATTTTGTTTTTGTTTTGTAATTTAATTGTGAAATTCTGAAGAAGAAAATTCCCCAGTTTTTTTTATGTTTTATTGACAGTTGCATTATTTGGTCCAGCAATCGTAGGAATGCTGTAGAAATCTCCTTATATAGCAATGTTTTACTGCAAATAATGCATCTGTCAATAAAACATAAAAAAACTGGGGAATTTTCTTTTTCAGAATTTCACAATTAAACTACAAAACAAAAACAAATCTGTGCATAATGTAATGCGTGGATTCTGACATGCTCACGGATCTGATGGCGAATAGCGCTAAGTATACGTACTGCATATATATATGCGAAGAGTCATATCCACGTGTTCGATCGCCCAAGCTCTTTGACTCTTGGTGGCCCTTGAGTTAAACGTATATAATACGTAGATTAATGCACGTATCGAGCGAGAGATTAAGCGGCAAAGCTTGGTTCTAACGCGGGTCGTAGCGCACCGCCAGCCACGATAAAACAGAGCACGAGCACACCGCGCGGGTTATTAATTGTTAAACAATGATCGTTAATCATCGAACAAGAGCGAGAAAGATAAAAATAAAGGATGAGACTTAATATGCACACAGGATACGGAATATGCACACATACGTGGCACACATCGGTTTTGAAAGAGGCAGCGCAGCACTTCAGCGAGTCGGTAATTGCGCGCACGCTCTATAATATACAGAAATAAGTCTGTATATAGCGAGAATGTATAGTTACGCCATCCTCGATGCTGTATATCGCAGATGCGCTATTCAATAGCGTTATTTATGCGCACGTTATATGATGCAAAGACTCGTCATTATATACATTCAACCGCGATGGGAAAGAGAATATTCTCTGTATATTCTCAATATCTTACACACGCTCTACGAGACCGATAGAAAGTTGATTAATGGATTCATCTATTAATATTCATCCCTCTAATCATCCTTCGTAAATTTTACCCGTAACGAGACTCCAAACCGTAATTATATTTCTCTTTATTATCTTTTATTATCATTGCTCATTATACATATTGCGCGTCTCGACTTTCTTCACCATCAAAGATCTTCAATATTAACGTAATCCTTGCTCGATAAATTTTAAAACTCGATCAAATCGTCTCTGCAGCAACATATTTATATTTTTTCACTCCATATATTTATCAATTTATGTTACAAACTAGTACACGAGAAGACTATCAATTTATTCGTTGTTAAAGGTATAAACCGGTGATAATCATCCGCCAATCAGCAAAATCCTGCGAAGTTAAAATTTGACCGAGCGACCAGGAGACATTTTTTCTCGATTTTATTTTGTCAAGATGTTAATTAATTATTGAAATTTAAATAATGCCAGGAAATTTGTATTTTTTAAATAACAAACTACGAATCTTCGTACTTTGTATTGGATAAAAATAATGTAAAAAAAAAGTGCAACTCTCTTTAGTAGTCGAGTACCATTAAAACTCTATGTACGATACTTGACAAGCCCTCGTCGTCTCTTTTCCTCTCTCGCTTCTCCCCCGTTGTAACGTGACATCATTCTCATCTCATATCGCGTCTATGCTTCTCTGATATACTCCAGCAGTGACAGAACTTGGCCCTTCTCACTCTTGACCCCCCTACAAAACGAGAGGTTGGCTCGTATCCAATATTAGTATAGTTGAATAAACGTAATTAATGGCGGGCACGCAAGCATCCGAGCAACGATACATTATGGGATGGGTGAACGCGTGCGTCGACGACACACCAGACAGGCAGGCAGCCTAGCACGCACGTATACTTTTACTACTGCCTCGAGATGTGCGTCCTTGTGTTTACCGCGAGAAAAAAAAGAGAGTCCACTGGACTTGGATGCTGCGAGGAATAGGATGAAAATCCACGAGTTCGTCTTTGAACTTTGTCGAGTTCCGTTTACAGTCGCGTTAACGTGAATGCAAAAATTTGGGTGTGTCTCACGAAAAAGTTGCGAAATTTCATGTCGTCCGCTTTATAATTGGGATTTATTAATTGAGTGACGTTTTTTATTGGTTTATGTCGGGAATCGAAAAGAATTTTTTCTCAAATGTATTTCTCTGGTTTTTTTTTTTTTTCATTCATTCACGAAAACAAAATGAAACAAATTTTTTCACCTTTATTTTTCAATAGGAATTATTCTATAGAATAAATTTTGATAGTTATGACTCATTTGAAAGTCATGTAAAAAGTCTCGGGTAAGAACGTGAGGAGATAGCGATTAAGAGATTTCTCAGGCTCTTGGAAAGATTCTATAGTTGTCGAGTAAACTTTTGATACAATATAACAAGGAGAGAGAATTTTATGATCGTCAAGATCACAAGCATATTCAATCCTGTTTATACTGTAGAGTGTTTCTCGCGACGAAAGGCTCGTCAAAGTAGACTTGATTGATGACGATAGCAGAGAGAGGAAATATACCACGACTCGTTATATTTCCCACATACACGTTCTGCGCAGTCTCTCCTTGCAATTTCTTCTCTTTTATCATCGCGAAGCAACGTTGATACATATACAATCTCCACACACACACACACACACACATATATATATATATATACAAAATAATGTTGTAGGCTTACGTTAGATATAGTTGAGCGTAGAAAGAACAACTATCTTTCGATACAATGAAATCGTTTATGAGTCGCGAAGAAGAAGATGACAAACACGTGACGAGATGGGAATTGAAAATTGAAACTGTGCACGAGACACGAGATTTCATTTCTTTTAAAGATTCTTCTCTTTTTTTCTCTCTCTCATACAGTTGACGATGAGAAAACGGTACCAAAGAGAATTTCTATTTGGTTTATTGAATCGCAAAGTCAAGAGGATGAATTTGAAACGAGTCCATCACACTTCCTTTAAACAAACAAATGCTTATACATTTTTTTATTCAACCATCGATTGAACGGACGCTGTACATACGTGTAAATACGAAATAATAAATAGCCATGAATCTGTTGTGTGTAAAATTTTGGTAATTCTTTGTTTCGTTCTTGTTCTTCTTTTTTTTTGTTTTGTTTTTCGTTCTTGAGTAGTTGACTGACTTGAGTTATGAATGAAGGGAAGCATCATGCACCGATCGATTCAAGATATTCTCTTTGTAAGAGCAACTTGTGTTTTCTCGTTGTAAGATACACATTTATATAGGTGTCTATATCTGTTGAAGTATTCAATGCTTTCTATTTCCCACGCGATTACTGCTTCGCAAAGTTGGCGTGGCGCGAGCTATCGCGTGGTACACATACGTACGAATGCACATACGAAGCCGCACGGATGTGGTACGGTGTGTGTTGATGTGAAATGGGTAACGTTCTCGAGAGCTATCTCGTGGATGAGAAATTCATTTCTGACTGTCTCCCGCGTCGCCCGGTTGGTTGTTATCTCGTCCGTTGATCCACATACACATACAAATTCATATAAACACATGTGTGTATACGTATATCAAGATTTTTTCTTAATATTCCATCTTTGTCCAACGCATTTACCGTTTCGTAACGTAACGGACACCATGATATTATTACTCTTCACTTATTACTTGCTCAGACGCCACACCAACTCGTAATAGCAAGCTCCACCACCGCTGGGATTCTCTGATGATGATAATGACGATGAAAATTGTGCATACGAAGAGAATTAAAGGTTAAAATGAATATTCGAATTCCAAAGGATCCGCGAAAGTGTAACAGAGTTTGAAAGGTGCATTCATTACTGTGCATTCATTGATTATGTTTTGCAATTATTACCGATGGCAATTCTTCATCATGAAAAATCCAGATTTTGTTTTTAATCATTTTTTCATGCTAATGATTCGCATGGTTTTAATCGGTTTTATGCCATTTGAACTGGAAACACAAGGCGCTCGTATAATCGTAAAACCCGAAGGTCCAGAGGAAAAGGGCAATGGTTTGTGAGCCCTGTGCAGGTGGCACCGTCAAAACGTGTATATATCGGTTTCGTCGCAGTAGAAGGGTTATTAATAACGACGTTATCGGTTGAAACCTCCCTTGGTAGTATGGAAACCCACATGATAGAGTTCTATGGTTTGTACCAAGACCGAAGGTTTTGTGGGTTATTCTGGGGGAGTGGGGCGTTTGAACGCTCTTCTCATGTCCTACGAAGCCGGAACGAAACGTGTCCTGGTCCTGAATCTCGTAAAACTCATCTGTGGTCATCCAAGCCGTGTAACGTGGCATGGCGTTCAAAATATTGAATAAAATTCCCTTTGCATCGATGTAAACCATCACGGTCCTCAATAAAAGCCCTGAATGGTACGAGAGCAGATTTGATTGTCTCTCGACATTATCCTGAACCATTAATTGACGAAATTACATTCCGGTAAATCGTAGTTTATCATGGAGGAATAAAGTTCAATGAACTTTTCGAGACGGAGACGTGGACGTACGAATCCACGGTTGGGGGTGTACGTTGAGAGAAAAGAGAGTAGAACATAGTCGAGTCGAGGTAATATAAGGACGAAGGTGGAGAACGTAACCGCGTGCGTGTGTTTGCGAGTGTTTTGCTGAACGAAGGACGAAGGTCGACGCAGATGAGAAAAGAGAAGCTTAGTAGAGATAACTGTGGGAGAGACTGAGAGAAATAGCGTGTTGGCGGGTTGAGCGTGTACCGAGAAAGCAGCGGGAGCCCCTTAAGGTAGGATGCCTCCTTTTCTTCTTGCGATACCTATAGGAGTTGCTACCTTGACGACCTGGAAGCCTCGCAGGTTCCTCCGTATATTTCTACGAGTGTGTGCGTATCCGTGCGTCGATGTTTGTATGTGTTTCGCGATCTCGGCCTCCTACGAGTTGAAGAATGAACTGCTCGATACGTGAGTTGACTTCCGCGCGCCCGATCAAAACGACGAGAGACGATCGAGCAAGAACGACAGAGTCAATCCCCCAACGTCAATCCACGATCGTTTAATCGTATTTAATCGCCGGTACAACATTGCATCGTTAAATCATTCGAACACGTTTCGTCGCACGGCCTGCTCGCCAACCATTGAAATTCAAACTTTTCCTTAAATTTTATCGTATTTTTTGCGCTGCTTGACTGACAAGGACCAGCGAGCACGACGGATGAAAAAGTGTTCCGAGATACAAAGTACGGTTTCCCCCTTTTTTTTCACTATTTTGTGCGATAAAACACTGTTGCTGGGATTGCGTCGACCGGGAACGCGCGCTAAAACAGTCTTGTAACTGCGAGAAGTAACTGGAGATCGAGTCCAAGACCCGTAGATCCCTATCACCAACTTTCTGACATCCAACTTGACCTCGAGGACGAAAAATAAAAGTAAATTTATTCCTCGACGTCATTTTACTCCATATAAAAGGATTTTTTTTTCCATTCAAACTTGACATTAAGATGAAAATTGAAATTTACATCATGCTCGTCATCAACGAACAATATAATTATAACTTGCCATTTTTCACAATAGTTCTGTGCGATTTGAAGCCATTCGAGAGCGAGAAAACTCATTGAATTGGTATACACTGAGGGAAGCTGCGGATATAATGTAATCATCGAAATTAGAATAACGGTAGGATAAGCGAACCCTGCACTCACGCGCGTTTCGCGTATTTCCATTCAACGGAACACACGCGCACTCGCATACGCACCAACTTTTACTACCATGTACGCTGATCGTTTGTAAAGCCACATACACACACTCATCTATCGTCGTCACACATTTACGCATACGTGAAACATTTGCCAATTTCGAACTTGCGTTGCATTAAAGCCTCGGGGCACGTGCTACGAATGGCCGGTTATTACGCACGCGAATTAGTCGCCTACTTGCGGACCTCTGCGAGAAACGCCACAGCAGCCACAGATTCTCATAGCTTTTTCCCTTTCTCTCTCACTGCTGCTGCTGCTACTGCCGTACTGGTATTCTTGCTTTTATGAATTTATCAAATTTTTCTTCATTTTTTCGGTTATTTTTCATAATATTTTCGTTTACGTAATTTTCATATAATTTTACATGTCGTATGAATTATCTTCATTCCCATTTACATTCTCTTTTATGTATTCATGGCGTTGCCCATATAACAGAATAACTTCAACAAATAAAAAAAAAATATTTACAAAATTTCTTCTTATCGTATTTTGTGATAGAAAATACGTCTGACAAGTTGTTTGTAGTTTCTGAGTGTTCTTGAAAAATCAATAAATATGTGAGAAAAATTTGATAAAACGCACGGTCTTAATATCTTTATATTTTTGAACTATTTGTGTTCTCATCGATTTTAGGGTCGTTAAATCTTTTTTATCATTCTATTTCGGTCTTTCTACTCGACACAAAGTTCGCTGAGCTTTTTGGAAACCTCTTCATGGATTTATTCGGTTCAAAATAAAATCTCAATGACATCTTGGATTAAAAAAAAATAAAATAAAAAAAAAACAAGTAATGTTATTGTCGCATACGGAAAGAACTGTCGATTATTTTCTTATTACACCGTTTCCTCCCCCGCTCCATCGTTCACCCTATTTCGTATGTGAAATACAACGAGTCTTGACTCGGTATAAAACGTTGGCTGCGAATATTCGTTGTTTGTAATAAAAGAATAAACTCGTTGGTACACCGTGGGCTATAAAGGATCGTAAAGTTACGGGTGGTTTACGCGGTTGGAATGAGAGAGTCGATTGTTACATAGCATCAGGAAAGAGCATCAGAAAAACATCCCCTGCGTTTACGTTCTTCGTAACAAACCATGACGAGGTCGTAGGATGAAAGATGAGGTAGGGAAACAGCACAGCATCCGAAACGTTCAGAATCCGAATATTCCACGAGAAGTTCCGTGTGAACTCAATCAAAAATCCGCTCAATTATCGCAGTTTCATTTTTCCACGACTCTCAATAATTTTTTGGTAAATACTTGAAAAAAATAAGTCATAGTCCTGAAACGAGTTAATTGAGGCTTCACGCTTAAGATATCGCGATAAAAAAATTGCAGATTTCCGCAAACACGAAGATCGTACACAGAATTTTTTAAAAGCCCAAAACATATTGGAGGTTTCGCGGCGACTTAGTTTCGATCTCAAATAAGAAAAAGGTGTAAAGTTTGGATTTTAGGAAGTGTGCGAGATTGGCGCGAGTGGTTCCGATGAAATGAGACTTTTTGAAGCAATCTGTCGAGGGATGTACGCGGCATGAAAAAAGTAAAAGAGCAGGTAAAGGATGCGATGTTTCCCGGCAGTTTGAGAGATGACGGCTCGCGATCTTTTTCTTTTTATCATCCTTATAGTCAAGTCCAGAGTGCTCGCTCGTTTGTGAGTGTGCTCTGGTGAGCGCTGACAAACATCGAGAGAAACACGCCCCACGGGAACACAAGCGGTTAGGCATAAGCCGACGAAGATGACGACGAGATCACAAGAGAGAAACCCACGTGTGTTGGAACTTCTCTCTGCTTTTGTCTCATCTTTTTTTCCCTCTCTCGCTCTCTCTCTCTCTTTCTCTCACTCTTCTTCTCTGACTTGTGGATTGCGAGACAACGAGATATACCTACTGCTCCGGGAGACAAAAAGATTGCGACATAGAGACTTGAGAGACGAAAGCAGAGGTCCAGGGAATATGACAAAGAAAAAAAGAAAAAAAAAACGTAGCGAAAGAGTTCGTTATACTGGGACCAGCAGGCGGTTTTCGTAGCGATCGTAGCGACAAAAAAAAAGAGTATAATAATGTAAATACGCTTTGTATATATATTTATCATTAAAAAAAATATAGATGCACAAATTCATATGAATTTTTCGATAAATCGACGCAGGCTTAGAAAAAAAAAAAAAATACTATCATATAATTACATATTTTAATAAATATCTTTATGTTTTTTCAATTCACTTCAATCGACAATTGATTTGGATCACTTGATAACGAAAAAGAAACAAAGAAAAAGTAGAAAACACAATCGGCAGATGAAAGTTGTATTTATCGGCGTTTGTTTATAATGTTTACTTGACTATGAGGACTGCGTCGTGTATTACCTAAACATATAACCATTTAGGAAGTTCATCGTTGGTAAAAACAGCAAGTTGACCGGAGAGCACTCTTCATCCATCCGATCGGACCTTCTCGAGAGCTCTCCGGGTCCACTCGAGTACCACAAATATTGACCTCTTCTCTGTACGTAGGGCGGCGCTTTTCGTTAAACGAGAGCCGGGCACGAGAACGACGAACCAAAAAAATCGTCAAACATCTTAGACAGAAAATTCAGCAATAAATAAAAAAATTTATTAAGTTGAATGAAAATATTACAAAAAAAAAAAAAAACAATTCCCTTGTGAAGGGAGATAAGAGAGATAATTAGTCCAATAAATAATTTAATGCGTAAATCAGAAAGAAAACACGTTTTTCCATTCACGATACACTTTGAGTGTGATTCAACAAACAGTTTACGTACGATGCTCCATTAAAATATTTCAAATATCTTTTGCTACGCAATTATTCATAATGAAAAAAGTTAATTTTTTTTTTCAATTCTGTTCGTACCTCCATGGTTAATCATTTCCATTATACTCTCGTACATTATCATGGTATATTGCCGGAGGTTAACACACGTAATGGATAATATGCATGCGGATGATAAGTAGTTGAGTCCTTGTTATCAGAATGGTTGCACTCTTTGGAGACACCTGGAGATTTACTTCGAGGGATTCATAGGCAAACGTTGGGTCACCAATCGGCCAGTATTTTTAATCCACGCGGACAAGTGTCCAAAGCGAGAGTCTTTAGTAAGATAGAGCAGCGAGAAAAGCTCGCTCAGAAAAGCCAATCTCGTGGACGTTGGTTATACACGAGAAAGACAGGATAAGAGAGAAAGAGAGAGAGAGAGCTCGTAACAAACATGAATTCTCTCACGTGATATCGCGCAGCCTCTCTAGTGGATTCTGAATTTTTTTTTCAAAACCGAATCTTCGAGCCTTTTCATTTAAGATATCCAGCACATATGTAACCAAAGCAAAAGCTAAATTTAGATACATGTACATATATATTTACATATTATTTATACGACTACAATTTCCACGCTCGACGTTGCACTATTCGTTTGTACAGCGTTTCACATATGCATAAAAACTCGTAAGTGATAACAAATGTCTGTGAGTTATTTTACAGCACGAGGAAGTACAAATAAATGGGTCTCACGAAAAAAAAAAAAGTCACAACCTAGAACCCACTTGTATGTTTGTTTTGTTTTTTCGGAGTTTCTAGATTTGAAGTTAACAAAATTTTCGATCGTCTCGGAATCGTCGGTTTTACTGCGAAAAAGTGCGGCTCTTCTTGTCTCTGTTAGGTCGAGAATCTCGTTGGACGATCGCTCGCATCTTCTGACGAAAGATAGAGATGCATCTCGAGGGATTTTGCTAGAAGTGTCACGGAATGCCGAAAATACATCGTTGCGTTATAGCGAAAAAAATATGCCACCGAAAATGTGGCTTTTTCTTGCTCCCTCGCTCTCGTTCTCTTTTATATTATATTGTATGCATATTTAGTATAACGTCTCGAGTGTCATCTCTCGTTGGTTATGTGGACCACAACAGACGGAGAAAACTTCTCCGTACTGTGGTCTGTGGCACCGCCGACGGCGCGAAAGAGCGCAACGTTTGATCGTTCGTTATTGTTTTTTTATATTTTTTATTAACACGCATACAACCGCAGACTGTTTGTCTCTCTGATGCTCCTCGCCGGTTTCGTTTCGTCGGTCCGAGGTGTTTGTGAGACGACGCGATACGTAGACGAAAGAGACAGAGAATCGAGTCGACTCTGAGGCTGTTATACCTGCAGTGCGGACACGATATGATAAGAGAGACTCTCGAGAAGAAGGTTCTGGACGGAGCGAAAACTTCGTGGAATCACTCTTCTCCCTTTATTTCTCTTTTGCCGAGCGGCTAGTCTACTTTTGATCATTTTGTATACTCTTTTTAATGTACACGTTGGTCTAAAATTTCTTGGAGATCGATGTTCGTCGTTACTGCGATAAAATAATCGACCTCAAATTCATTTTATTCGGAAAAATTGAGTTTTCTCATCAACAATCAGATAAATTCGTGTATTTCTCGCATTCGCTCATCAATCGGAAATGGAAGTGTGGAGAAGAGAAACGCAGTGTTCCCGCGTGTATCGAAGACCGCTGTGAATCTTTGGGCGAGTCATAGCACAGTGGGGGTCGCTCGACCTTTGAACGAAGCGTTAAATCAACACACCACCAAGCCTCGGCGAGAGAGACTTACTCTCGCGCGTCCGATCTGACTGAGAGAGAACTACGGTCCGAGCAATTATTTGCTTCTAGATTTATGAGTGTGCGAAGCAGCAGCAACAGCAGCGAGAAAAGGAAAGAGCCGCGAGTTCGCTCGACTCTTGTTGGACCAACATTTTTGTATCCTTCATTCCTGTCAAGTTTAAGGGCGTAACTCACCCTATTTTACGCTTGGTCACATACGCATTGCCAGCCCTTCTGTTTTTTAATACTTCCGACGTATAAACGTGTGCGTTTATATATAGATGTATCCATTCTGTTTCTTCTTCTCATTCTCTTCTTTTCTCGCCTTCTCGTATAAACTTCACTTTAGCTCTTGCTCTCGCGGAACACACTATTAGAAGTCTACATACACGCGTCTTTGAACGTATTGCCAAGAATCACTTTACCGATCGTAATTATACGCTCTCCCCATGGCCGATCTCTCAATAACTCAAACGAACGATTATCGATTGCGAAGCTATAACTTTTCTCTTTACATTTTCTACTTCTTACGAGCAGTCCACTTTATTCCTGTACACAATATATACGTTCGAGTGCATCTGGATAAGGATTTCTGTAATAAAATTCATAATCCATTTTTCATATTAAGAGAAATTAAAATTATTCCTGTATTTATCAATAATTGAGATATCAAGAGTCATGTAACATTTCAACTGTTCTATGTAATTGAATTAATTTTAAAAACGTATCACGTTTTTTACAAAATGTTAAGAGAAGAAAAAAATGTATCGAATGCGGAGTTAAAAATAAAAATGATAAGATTCCTTCGTCGATGTGGTCGCCCTGACTTTTTTTTCTCTTCATATGAAAACCTCGTTCGACAAGCGATCACCAGGTTCACAACACGTGTCCTGGCAATTACACGAGCGCGAGGGTGGAACGAAGATGATGAAAAAGAGAATTGAAAAAAAAGAAACAGAAAAACGAAGGCAACTGAAACTTCCGAAGCGTTGTTTCTCGTCGTCCTGAAGATCTCGCCTCCTTTATATTTATCTCATGAGGCCGCGGTGTTCGGACGCTCTTGTGCCCTCCGATTCACTCAGATCTGCGCACTCAACGACCAACATCGCATCAGGAGCAACCAAGGATCACAAAGATCGAGGCATATACCGGTTTGACCTCGCATCTTGACTCTCGGACGCTTTTGCAACACGACGCTTGATGCACACACTGCACACCCAACCACCATACATTTACTTCTAGATCGTTTTATATTCTCCCTCTCGCAGGTGCTGCAGCTCCAACGAGATATATTTTCTCGCTTGCCAACCCTTTGCTCGATTATTACGACGCCCGATAATATCGAACTGCAGTGCTCACCCGCGCGTTCTTCATCTTTCTTTCTCTTTATCATCTCTCTTCGTCCTTTACGATCGAGATATTCGCGCGCCTACAATCGCAAATTGATTGGATTTAAGTAGTCTCCTTTGGCCGTCGTTTCCATCGCGTCTATTATGGATATACTTTAACAAACTCCAACAATCAAAAAAACGACTCGAAACGCTTGATTTTCATCCTCAATATTACGATAACTCGCGATTCGCTGGACCGATCGACTTCTAACGATGACCAATGGCAAGGAAAAAAGAACTTTTCGTTGGTCAACTAGAGTCAGCTGTTCCATTCAACCCCATTGCCCACTAGAGAGGTTTAAAAATGAAAAATCATCGGAAAACTGTCATATTCGAGATTTCGTTCCAAGCTGCATAAAAAGTTAGCCCCATTCGTGGCAGGCAAACAAGGGATG
This sequence comes from Campoletis raptor, assembly GCA_948107755.1. Lineage (NCBI taxonomy): Eukaryota > Metazoa > Arthropoda > Insecta > Hymenoptera > Ichneumonidae > Campoletis > Campoletis raptor. The sequence continues at coordinate 23,751,552 of OX403623.1, forward strand.
TGCCTTTTTCAAAACTTTTACAGTTGACACTGAGAAACTATTTTTCGTTGACGTTTAGTGTACGGGTTCCATAAAACCAGAATTCTTCATTATTTTCCATTTCGTGTCACAATTAGAGTCTTTTAAAACAACATCTATTCCGTCCGAATACATGAGAATTTCTCGTTGTACATACTTTGGCTAATGATGTAAAGAAAAGAAAAGAAAAAAAAAATACAAATGATCGAATACTATTACAGCTTGAAAAGAAATGGGAACTGGACGAGCATTTTTCTTACAGCTTGTTCGGTTAGAGAGATACGTGGCGCATCAAAGATGGATACGCGAGTCCGTAGGATATAAGAAGGGAAAAAGTTTCGCGGCTGTCTATATATACCCCAGTAAAGTATAAGAAACTTGCCAAGACAGATGCAGTCCATTCGGGGTATTATTCAACGAGAGATCTTTCATACTACGTTTGTATATAGCTCCGTATATATATATCTATATATATATGGTGTACGAGTACTTAAAGGGTGGCCTCTGCGCGAACGATATGATGGATTTGTACCAATTACTCTCGGTACGTCAAACGATCCCTCCATGCACTCTTTTCCTCGCTTTCTCTCCCTCTCTTTCTTCGCTTCTCATTATGCATCAAGCTCGATATACAGCGTGCCTAGCGTGCTACGCATCCAACGACTTTTATATACACACGTATATAAGGTTAAGAACTCATTGGATATTTATACATATCTTATTCCTTTTATTTTTATATCGCAGTCGAGAGAAACTGATCGCGCTCCATGAATTCTTACATCTGGTAAACCTCTCGGCGCGCTGAATCAATCGGGATTGATCGAATGATAAAGATTAAACGATTTCATTTGTTCATACATCCATCAAGTCTCACTTCTACACCTTCTAGTCATTTTCTCAACTAATGCAAGTATTCTAGCGATCGAATTATCACAATAAAGGTAAAAAGTTGAAAAACAAATCATTCTTTGAGCGCGTAATCAAATTTTTTAGTAACGCAGTGAAATTTCGTGGTATTGGTACGTTTATGTGCCACGAAAGATTTGATTGATGGACTCGGACAAGGGGTTAAAGTATGAAATCCAAAAGAACAAAAGGAATCAAATGTATGGATGGTGAAAAATAAATAATCAAAATAAACATGTCAGAGGTAAGATTCTCTGTGGCCCGAGCGATAAATAAAATGGTGGAAAGGAAAATGTATAGAGAAAGAGAGAGAGAGAGAGAGAAAAAGAGATGAGTAAGAGAGAACGTGCCCGAGGATTCTGCAAGGGATGAGGCATAAGCTTCGAGTTATGGAGAAGGAAGTTTTTACGGTGTTTTTATGTCGCACAGTGGCGGCGTATCCGAGACGCGTGAGCGTCTCTTGGCGAGTCGTTGCAAGAGCTTCTTAGGCGCGAGAAAAGTAGATCGACCCTTTGCCCGTTTATACTTTTTTTTTTCTTTTCGTTTCCACTGCCACCGACCCATAGACGTACACACCCTCGGCAGCTACATTTTTTTCCCTTCGTTCACCATTTTTCGTTTTCTCTGTCTTTTTATTTTTTTGCGAAGCTGTCGCATCGCTTAAACAAATTAAAGAATCGTCCGGCACCGGGCGCGCCATTCGGTTTATGAGCCCTTCTCCGGCTACAATATACGAATCCTTGAATCTTTAATAACGTTTCTCCGGAGAATAAGTACTCTCTGGCAAGCAAAAAAAACGAAGGGAGACAAATTCCGAGAGCGCGATGTCAAATAAAAATGTGCTACATATAATATTATTAAGTCATTTATATATTACATCTTTATTTATTATTCAATTCCTACTCTAAACAAAATGACTTCTGTTTATGTTGAAAAGAGTCGTTGAGAAAAATTTAATTACAAAAAGTTATGGATCATTGAGCGACTTAATATTGAGTAAGTAAATAAATAAATTCTGTCATTTTAACTCGATCGAAAAAATCGCGACTCTCCTTAATTTATGTTCATTGGAAGAAAATGTCGTAAAGAATCTCGTACGTGTATTTAATTACATACGATATTTATTAGAGAGTATTTTATCGATTCCAAGAATGTTGTACAACGGATAGATATATATTTGTGTTTAAGAGAAACACGTGGAAAGACTGAGTTGCGTTCGATCGTGAGTCACTAGACGGAGCCAATAATAAACTGTCGTACGTAGGAGATCGTGGTCTGTGAATTATTACTGAAATGTCTATCGAAGATAAAGAGAAGGAGATACAAAGATCGTTAATTCGGAACGCCAATATCGCGAGTTTCGCACCGAGAAAAAAGAGGAAGAGAGAGAGGGAGCTCTAACAATTTATAAAGAGCGTAGAAGAGACTCGCGGGCGAGTGTCGCGTGCGACTCGTTAGCCCGGACGCGCGTGGTTCAACGTCCATGACGGTAATGGTCCTGGAATCGAAGTATATGTCTATATAATTTGCAATGTTCTGTTCTACTTGTTGCCGATAAAAATCCTCGCACGGACACCAACTAAATCGTATAGAGAAACCAAGAGTTCACATAGAAACGGTGAATTATTTCGTTCGCGACGAGTCAGCACGTTTGTGGTGAACGTAAGTCGACAAATTCTCCAGAATATAAATATTTATAAAAAAACGTTACGTATACCGGTTCAAAAGCTACAAGAGGAAAACAGAGAGCCCATTAATGAAGCATTGCTTCATTATTAATTGACACTCGAATTTCGAGGCATTTATCGATGTAATTGACGCGCGTGGTAGCATTAATTATTCGAAACTCAAGTATATTATCTATTTGTTAATAATATGCACGTATTTCAAACTTTATCACAGGTGAGAGATATCCGTTATGGTAATTACGTGATTTAGCGTAAAAGTATAAGTTCCAAAGCGTATTGTTGGAGGGCCAAAAGAGATATATGTCGTATAATATATACACAGAAAAGATCTGCTGGATTCGATAGTTGGATTAGAAATCACGTAGGAGCAATTACCGGCTCTAATCGCGGAATAATCGGCAATTATTCGAGAAAGGTGTGGGTGACCCAGGAAAACGCAAGGGAAACTAATATATATATATATATATCATTGCGTACATGTATTAATGTAAGTTGAAGCGCAGGAAAGAGAGAGGGAGTGAGAGAGAAGGTGTAGCCCACATCGGGGTTGAGTGTCTTTCGGCTGATTCATCAGCGAACGGACGGTACGAGCCCTTCGGGGCTAGAGTTTTAGGGGCGAAACCATTGGTAAAAAGAGAGAGAGAGAGAGAGAGAGAGAGTGAGAAAGGAATAGCGAAGGAAAAACATACGCGAGGACGCGAATTTGGTGTATTTTGGCTCGCATCCTTTCCAGCATCCGATCATGCCCTCTTATTGCTCCCCGAGTGGCCGCAAAACGAAGTTTGATCAAATTCTACTGCTCGAGCATAAAACTGACCGTCCCGGTGCTCGTACCAAGCCACCAGGGTTATGGCTTCGATAAATGATTCATCCAAGACGCGATACGATGCGAGAGATGCGATAAGCCTGGAGAGCCTCTCCAACTGACCACAGCATTGCTCTTTCTCGTATATACACTTTTTTTTTTTTACTCTCTTTTTCTTCTTGTCCATATATACATACATTTACAGAATGTTTTTTCCATTTTTCTCTCTTTCTCTTCTATTGGCGTGTATCGCTGATACTACGAGAGAGACAGATGCACGTGAACGTTAAGGTAAACATGAATTCGATACATGCATCGCAATAAATGTGAGTCTAGACTCGATACGTGAGATATATATATATCTCACACACAGCATCATTACGACTGACATTACGGCTCGTGTGTAGAACAGAGTTTATATATAGATGTACTCTGTCGGATGTCCACAGCAAAGCTAGTGTGTTAAGGAGTCTTGGGGTCATCATCGTTCCAGCCCTTTTACGAGCTAACGTCTTCTTCACCCTCCCAAAAAACGGGAAAGAGAGACAGAGAGCGATAGTGATCCCTGGCACATGTCGTTGACTCGAATGTTGCGGTTCGCACTTACGCTGAGCCGCAAAAGCCACACGGCATCTCAAATGGGACTTGAAGTGCAAAAAAGAAAAAAAAAGCTTACTGGCCATTCAAAGTGCAAACTTGATCACGCAGGTTTTTCTTTAATTACTTGTCTGTGACGTAGTCCTTGATGCCAGTGCTAAAATCAATTGAAAAGATCAACCGGGTCTCTTGGAATAGAAAGAAACACGAGGACATATACGACGATATGAAGAAGAAAAAGCCAAAAATTCTGAATCGGCCAGATATATAGGGCAGCCATGTGGGCAGTTTATTGCGCGCGGGTGGCTCGTGGATATTGTTTTCAATAACACGGAACATCAATCAGACTTTGTCCGGAAAAAAGAGAAATGAGAGAGAGAGAAAGATTCAGGAGAAGATATGGCTTTGATACAGAGAAAGTCCACGAAACTTGTGTCTTTTTCTTTAACGTTATTTCTACCATTGGTAGTGTATAACTTGCATATATATATATAGATTTCTGGTGGAATGTTGGTCGAGAGTGCTGCGGCGGTGAAGAGAGAAGAGAAACGCTGAGGATCGCTGAGGATCTCCCGCGGGAAACGACCACGCAAGATGTCCAGAATGCGGTGACCTTTGCTCATAGCTGGGGAAGCCTGGATTACCAAACTGACCATCTCCTTTGCATAACGATGCCTCCTCGACTTTGCTATATATCGTATTATAGATATATATATATTTTCATCCCCAGCCATTTCTCATATATACACATATGCAGTGTCCTACAACTCTCGCCCCTTTACTACTGTCGCGCCCCTGACCCAACGATGCACCCTGCCAATACACCCTCAAAACACGATCAAGAACTCTCTCTCCCTCTCTCTCGAAAGTCCCGACTGTACGGACATCGCGCTTAGGACAAACGATTTCCCGCACAACGAGGGACCAGGAATCGAGAGCAATACTACTCTTGGACATTTCTAAACTATGGACAATAACGAAGATATCCTTATGGGCCCTTCTTCTGGATAATAATATAAAGTTCACCGTTTCTATATCACGGTATTGCCAGAATTTCGGAGCTTACACGTCCTCCGGTATCACCAAACTTTAACATCTGCACGAGTGAATTTCATACATAAGAATCGTCTATTCCAAGACCCATCATACGTGGATCAGCATTCAATTGGACATAGAAGTGTACGGAAGAAAGTAGGCACAACGATAAATGGAAGGAATATGGAAGACTGGAGTTTCGATGAATTACAATTTTTAGTCGATTCATAAGTCCGAGGATGTAAAATTACTTGTAAAATCTAAAATTACTTGTTTTAGTAGAATAAAACACGAGGAAAGAAATAAACGGAAACAGCAGCATGATTAGGAGTCTAATTTTCTACCCTTGATCACTGCGTCTATAATAAGAAAATTACAGGACAGCTTTTCCAATGTAGTTCTTGACGGAAGTTTCTCTTCGCGTTTCGTCCATCATTCTTTACATCTTTCGGAGACACCCATCAATTTAAATGTCAAAGGAAATTGTTTGATTATTTATTATGCTAATTCGTTCGCGTTGGATACCACGACTCCGCGGAGAGTTGGGAGACTCTTTTGGCGTACGAATATATCTATGTCTATATATACAACAACGGTGAGCAGTTTTCCACGGGCTATTGCAGCAAAATAGAGAAGAAGAAGAAGAAGAGAGAGAGGTGGAGAGGATTTTGAAGGAATAAAGTGGCGAACTCACGGAGATCCGCTTTAACGGCGAGTAGACCACGGGGATAATTTAGCCACGTTAATTGGATCAAGAAGTCGGGTTTTGAAGAGAAAGAGAGAGGAATCCTTCGACGAGAGTTCGTCTTGCCGTCGTCCCGGCGGCATGCGGCCCTACTGTTAAGACAAGGGGGTGGTTTTCCGCAGAGGCTCGAGTTTAATTACGTTCGGGGGGGTTGGGCGTGTTGCAATAACCGGGGACACTTTCCGAATCGTGTACGATTATATTCTACCCTCCCTTTCCTGCTGCTCCGGTTATGAGATACAGATTGAGTAAATAAGGGTGGATTTCTTGCGAGGTGACGAACTGCCTCGACACGGAGACGGGCATGAAAGTGAAACACGAAAGAGATACGAAGGGCGAAGGGCAATAGATATAGAGGGAGAAGGAGAGCCGGAAGACAAATAGGATGCTCGATCCGGAAGAATATCTTGTGACACCCTTTCGTCAATGAAATTATGAATTTATAGCTTCTATTATTGCAGCTCAAGTTGTGTATTCTTATCATTTGTTTGAACAATAACTCGAAGCTTCATTACTCTTTTTCATTCCTGCTTTTCCATATCCTCCACAAGTTCTAGTTCTAATTTAACACACAAGTAAAAAGCGACTGATGTTAAGTATAGGAAAATATGCATCACAGTGTTTCGACCGAGTATCCCGTCGTGAGAAATGATTATAAAAGCGAGACATCGACTAGAGAGGAATTTAATGGTATAACGAAAACATAGGGTAAAAAGGACGATTAGTATCGCGGTATCATAAACCTGCCAGGCTACCCAGCATAGTTTCAGCGAGCGGTGATTCTGTCGTATGAATATTCATTGCTGCAGGGGGATGCAACGATGAGCAGCAGCATGGGGATAGAGATCGAATCGTTCGCGAAACGATCCCGCGCGCGCCTTTTTCATCGGCCGATTATTATAGGCTTGTTCGCACTATTTTTACATCAGTCCGCTTAGCTACCTATAAATATGCTACGAAATACATGAGAATGTTGCATTAAAAGATTTTCAGATCGTAATAATGATATCAAATTCCTCGTTCCAGCAGTTGCCTATTAAAATTGTATTGAACGCTCAATCTTTCCATCGATAATATTAATGTCGTTACTTTTAATATTGGAATCGTTGCTATCAAACATACTCTAAAAGTCTGAGAGTCTTGGTGAGAAATTCATGGGTTCAAGACGTCGGATCACCCCTATCCCACATACATTCCCTTAACACCCTAGACGGAATAACTTTCTCTCTCTCTCTGTTGCTCATTCTCTCTGTCTCTGTCTCTTTCCATTCTTGGTGCTCACTTGCAACAAGGGGAGAGGACGCAGTCACACCAATCTGCTGCTGCCGCCGACGTCGTCGTCGCAACATTTGCATACATAAGCTATTAAGCAGCTCTTTTCATTTCCTCCCGTTTACGACAGTTTAGTTAGAATAATGTTTTACAAGATTGCTGCGCGAACAATTCAACCCCCAACCCTTTTCTCCCTCCTTCTATACATATAATCTAAACACACATATATACAACATACATTTATACATTATACGATATGACGTTCTTGCTCGCTGCTTTCCCTAAGATTATTCCTTGATTCGGTCTGATTAATGCTCCGTTATTTTATCACCAGTCGCTCCTCCGCTTACGACCGGCCCATTTTTAATTCTCATCTGACAATCATGGACCCCGTCATTTCGTCACATAAAAACGCCTCGTTGATGCTTTTTTTTCGTTCTCACCAGAGATATCTCCGGCTTTTATGAGATTTCTTATTTGTTTCTTATACTTTTCTTTTTCTTTTTCTTCTTCTTCTTCTTCTTCTTTTTTACTCTCACCTTATTCTCTTCAACTTTTAGAGAGGTGCGAACGAGAGTTATATTACAAGGTGTAATATAAAAGATATAAAAGGAATCGTGGGATGCGGAACGAACTAATCACGTACAACGAGACGACGAGAGAACTCGCGAGAAAACCTTTCGCGATCGCGTCGTGTGGCTCTCACACCGTTGAATGTAACTCTCCACTTTTCTGTGTTTTTTTTTCCCTCTGTTCCGTTCTTTTTTTTTTTTTTTGTATTTTACAACACTCGGGTTCTCTTGCTCTTGCGTAGGGCAATATCGCGTGCGTTCTATTGATTTACATCGCACGATTGAAAGTATCATAATGGTGATACGGCCGGTCTGTTACACCCTACGTGATCGTCGCGACGCGACGAGTCGCCGTCACCAACTACTGTACATCGTATTTCTATCCGTATATCTATATCTATATACACATAGACGTCGAAGGTTCACTGTGTTAGAAACGAGATATTGGCAATCGAGGGAGCATGCCAACATTTTCTCTTCAACGCCGCAGAGAGCCACTTTCAATTAACATTCATGCTAATCAGTCAAACAACACACGCGGAAGTCATCGCTTCAACAACTGTTTAACATTGATTTATTTTATTGCAACAGCAAGCTTCGTTGAATTTCATTTTTTACCAGCATAAAAAACCTTTTCATTTCAGTTTTAAATTGCAATGAAATGTATGCCAGTGTCTAAAATAATGAAATTATCATTTTATCATTTATTTACAAGTCAGTGATGCGAGTCCGTTGGCTATGTTTTAATGTCAGTTTCTCGTTTTACGTTATAAAGTTTCTTTATTCAGTTTTCGTACTATCGTCTTTTTTTTCCTTCTTTCTTTGAGGTTTGATTTTTGTTATTTATTGAGGTAAAATGTGAGAAAACCCTTTTAGGAACTCTCAGTTGCTCAGCACATTTTCAAAGACTCAAGATCAGAGAAAGTGGTCACCCAACTAAGTATTGACCATGCTCGAGGCTTACCGATCCATAGATAATTAGTTGTTTTATCTGAGATTACAATTTGTATCTTTATGATATCTCAGGTGGTTCCACTGACAAAAATTTAGGAAAAAAACTATACGGACAAGAGAAGAAAAATAGGACCGAGAAAATATTTAAAATATACGTACAGTAGAGAAAAAAAAGAAGAGTTCGTACTAGCGAGCAAAGAGAAGTCCAATAAAATATTTACAACTCGCTCTCAATATTTCAGTGACGCAGCCGCGTGTATGGTGTTATTTATGGACCGTTGCTTATGAATAACCGACCCCTCTACATCCGTAAAGTTCGGTTCTTTCTTTCTCTCTTTCCCTTGCACGTTCTTTTTCTCGCCCTAAGTGGAATTTATGTACCTTTGCAGTATTTTTTCCTATTTTTTTGCAAGAAAGCCAGCGCACATAGATCGTCGTTTACAGACGTTGTATTTGTCGAATTTTTCTTTAGTGGAAGTGATTTTTCTGTCGTTTAAATCGATTTGTCGCCAATAAACAAAAACATAATCGTATTTTCTCAATTGCTACGTCAATAAAGACGATGTAACATATTCAAGAAAAAAAAAAGCAACGCGTGTTGGTCAATTTTGATAAATATTTCATCGAATTCTCATGAAAAACTATAAAGCGCTCAAACTGTTGAAGATGCAGAAAGAAAGACGTATCGAGGCGAGCGACGTAGCGCAGGATTATTACACGCCAGCGAAATTATTCGTTCAATTAATTAATGCGCCCCAATCGCTGTCGTACATCAGGTTCGGTAATTAAACGAGTAATTATAGAATCTCGAGGCGTGGCTCCGGGGGCTGCCCCCAATGTGTGTATCACACAGCAATTCGTGCCAAAATGTATATATATACATATATAGGCGAAAAGCCTTCGAGGCATTTTATAGAGAGCGTACACTTTCACCGCCAGCACGCGGCTGCGCCAAGTCCTGGACATAAATATGAGCCGGCACGAATTAAAGAACCACCCCCTACTCTCTGACCCTCCGTATTTAACGCAACATTTTTAATTACTCTCAAACGTCTGTTATTCTTTTATTTTTTTTTCTTTCTTTTCGCGCCCCCTTTTTTCCTCGTCTTCGCACATTCTCCTCGAAAGACATGCACCTCCTTCTTCTTCACATATATATATATATATATATATATATATACGTGTCTCTGTGTTTAGCGAAAGCTCTTTCTGTATGTGTCTGCACTATACCGTGTTAATTAAACGAAACCATTTCACGCTCTTTCTTTCTCGCTTCTTATTTCTTCAGCCCCTCAACCCCCCACAAATCGTTTCCACGCAGGGATGAAATGCTCCGCCTCATTTTTTCTCACTTCGTTTTCTCTCCCGTACTTCCCTTTTTTTCTCCTTCTCTGCGCCCTGGACGCCCCCCGGAGAATGAATGTATAAGAATTCAAGATTCCAGGCCCTTCGATTACAACAGGGTTAAGAGGGCTTCCGTCTAACGGAGTAAGGGGATGCTGCAGGAAAGAAAAAAAAAAATGCGAATGTGCCAACTTTCTCGTGTGTCCTGTTCCTCTCTAACAAAAATTTCAACCGAAAAAATCAAAACATGTGAGAATGTCTCGCCGTTATAAATAAAAACGTTATTCTCTCGCTAGTGTCATATTTTTACGAATGCGATTTTACGTACACGAGTCAGGTAATTTTCTCATTATTATTGTCTCACTGTGGCGGGAAGATCTCTCACAAAATTCTTTCGTACTTGCATAAATTTAAGAATAACAAAAGAAACGGTGGAGAAGTTCTTTCGGATGTAAAGAAATATAAAATTGTTATGTGTGACGAATTATTGTGTTTTGCACGTAGAGAGAACAGTGGCGTACGTTTTGTTAAATAAAAGGGATGAGGAAGAAAAGAATAAGGTTCGTAAGAGAAAACTCGTATATCGTTATTCGTTTTTGCTACCGCTGCAGCTCTTTTCTGTCTGTGAAAATTCACGCAGTTTGAATTTCCATACATTAGCATGTCCATGCAGAAGAGTGCATTTCCTTATCAATAGCGAGCGAAATTGCGTCCTTCGGTTCTGCGGAGAAAGAAGCGGCGCCTCTCTCTCTCTCTCTCTTTCTTCTTCATTTTCATGTCGCAAAGAAACTCGCGGCGCGCAATGACATTATTTGTTTCCATATAGCGCGTACGGATGCGTCCCGTCGTCTCGTCCTTAGCGAAATCTTCTGTTCTCCTAAAGAGTTCTCTGCTGTCTCGAGTCCGAGCATCTTTTCTTTTGCTCCTCTCAAACGCTCGCGAGCTACCGAAATAAATCCTTTTCACTTATCGCCCTGTTATCTCGTTGGCCGGCGTTTGCCGCGCGCGTCTCCGTAATTTATGACGTGACGCGTCGAGGATCGTACCACCGTCGAGGCGGCACTCATTAATTTTCACCGTTCTCACCGACCGAGACCTCGCCAAAGACGCGTTTATGCCCTCGGGCGATTCTTACTCACCCCGAGTCGCATCGAGTCTTTAACGCTTGCATACAAACATCAGTATGACACTGCCATTCGATCGTATGGGAATCTGATATCTCGTAGCCACGAATAAAAAAAAAAAATTAAAAAAAATGCATATTCCTTCACATTACAATTTTCTGTGATTTTTAATTTGCGAAATTGAAATGTCATTTTTCATTTTTCATTGTGCCCAATTTATTTGCAGTTTTAAACTGAAAATATTAGCACTTGTTTTTGTGCAACTCAAAATTTAAATCAAATTTGAACAAAAGTTGACTTTTCGAATGATTTCTATTCAATTAAAAAATTGGTCTTGATTCGAAAAAGCTCCTTTTATCCAAATGGTAATAAAATGATAATTTAGTTTTCCGGTCTTTTGTTTTTTTTTTCCCCCATTTGACCCACCGATCGAAGAGAGTATACGCGCAACGTATATGTTACTTTGGTACGGATATAATTTGTGTGTCGTAAGGATCCGGACGATAAAGCCGATTTGAGAGCCGCGAGAGTACGCGCGAAGGAGAAAAAAAAAGAACACGAGGAAGAAAACGAATTTCAGAGGTTTGGCAGTAAGTTCGAGGTTTACAATAGAGTCACCCCTGTAAGAGGAAGCGTTTGGGGGGGTGTTTTTGTCCCTTGGCAGTGGGGTTCTTTTTCTCGCGATGCCGCGATTGGGAACGATTATTATTCGTGTGTATTGGAGAGGCGATAAAATATATAGAGGAGTCGTGAATACTGAGCGTTCAATCGTTCGTCAAATTTGGAGAACGCCTTTTCGTATATCGAGGTTTATGCATAAAGATATATATATGTCGGTATACAAAGTCCGAGGAAGAAACGATCGCGATTAATCGATCCGCGAACATGAATGAATTGAGACCTCACGTAATTATGATTATCGTTTTTTCCTCTTCATATCGAAACACATGTACCTCTTTATTCAGAGCGGTTGTTGCGTCAATTAATATTGAGTTGTCGAGCAAGATAAAACAGCATGATAATTCATGTTGCATAAAATACAAACGCCCTTGCCCAGCGAAAGAAATCTTTCGCGCACAAAATGGTGCAATGGTATCGACACTTTGTGTGTTACATTAACAAAGTTATGCCCTTTTGCCTTACAAGATTATGGTGTTGTACACACATATTTCTCTGTGTGTGTGTGTCTGTGCAAATCGAAGAACTACCAGAACGTACGATCGCGAAGATATATTCATTATTCATGTCGAGATGTATAAATGGTAAGTGCGTCTATGTGTGTGTGATGCAAGCAATCGTAACACACACACACGCACACAGAAAAGCAATGTCTTCGAATCACGACCCCCAACGACGCGGGGCTCACGAGAGAACTCTTTTCCCCGCTCGGATAGTGTGCGTGTGCGTATGTATTTCGAGAAGATCTTGACTATATTATAACTGTATAAATATATAGTTATATAGATCTGTGTGTCATGATCGCAAGCGAGAAGAGATCCGCAACCGAGAGCATTTTAATAACCATTAATCTCTCGAAGGGGCCACGCGGTATACGAAGAGGCTTCGATTGAGCTCGGGGCGGTGGAGCATGAAAGAAGAAAAAGAAGAGAAGAAGAAATCTCGTCGATAAGACGCTTGTATCAGTGTTCGAACTCGCGGGAGAAAGAAAAAGAGGCTGGAGAGGGAAACGGGTGACGTCTCATACTCACGCGTGTGTATTTTTCCCCGAATAACACCGCCCCCCCCCCTTCCTCCGAGATCTAAATTGCCCCCGGAGGATGGTAATAAAGTGAGAGTGATTGGGACAGATTCGCGAGTGTATCGCGGAAGGAAACAAGTCCGTACGAAATTTCCAATCGCCTTTTTTTTCCCTATGCTTTCTTTCGTTTACTGGGAAAATGCGAGACGAATGAAAAACATCGAAGATATTTATCATTGACGTTTTTAATGAAATTCTTTCTACTCTCGAAAGAATTATAACAAATGTGTAACACAAGCATTTCTCTTTCTCAGCTTTCTTCTCTTTTCACCATTTTTCTTCGTAGCTTGGCTCTCTTGATTGTCCATTGGGAAAAGCCAACTTGCTCCTCCCAATTAAAGTCCCTTTAATGTATGCATCGAGTTTGCAGCTTCTTCTCAAGCAAAAGGTGAAAGGGAGCAGAAGAAAGACAGCAATAGGCAAAATCTCAATCTTTCAAAATGAATTAAGTTTTACCGGATATATGTTGTGATACGACTCTGTTTGCGGAGAGGGACCCTGCAGAGAACTCACCAAATCTCCGGGTGTCAATTCTCAGAGCAATCTACCGATGCAGATTAGCAAACTCTGATCGTGATCTTATGCTCTCCCTGATCTTCTTCATTCTACATTATAAAGCTTTCTCTTCTCTATACAGAGACCCTTATCAACCCTATTGCTACAACTTTATCGTTCGTATTAATTTCAAGACTGTCGCACAGTCATCGCCTGTGAACTAAGAAAAAATAGTTTTCAATTATATTTTATCGCTGGTAAATTAGTGTATCGCCGTGGACCATTTTTTTTGATTAAGTGTACACTCATTCGAACAGTCGGAGTAACATTATAGAACGGGCATGAAAAGAGGGAAAAAGAGTCTTCAATTTAAAAGTTGAGCAATGTTTTTAGATATTTTATGAAAAATAAATAAAAAATTAAGAACATAATGATGAAAATTATTATAATTTCGAAAGGAAATGTTTGAATGTACGATATTTTGGTTTGTCGAAAGTTCTAGATTACCGGGTGTACTAATTTTTTTTTTTTTTTTTAACTAATATAGACGTGCGTCTGTTATTCTTAAAAAAGTGTACGAGGACGAGAATCTTTTTACGAATGAAAATAAGGTACAAAATGGAGTGTCGATATCTGTCGTGAGTTTACCACAAGAAACGACCACATCTCCCTCTTCTTCTCGCAATTTTTTTTATAGATATCACATAACTGGCATTTTCCATGGCAGATTCGTTCGTGAAAGCCCATAATAGTTGATTGCCTTCGACATATCCCAATTTTTTCGCGAGCATTACACGCCCTCAACGACCATTCGCAAATATTATCGAATCGTTTTACCAAGCTGCTTCGATCGTTAGAACAAGAAAAAAGCATAACGTAAGTATAAAAAATCACCGGTGAGTCAAAAAGTTTTTAGCATACGACAACTATAAGCATATACTATATTCATTTTTTTTATGCTGTAAGTTTGTACGAGGAACGAGGAATTGACTGATGAAAACTTTCAGAGCTTTTTTCCTCTTGGACAAAGTCTCGATTTGCTCTTTTTCTGCTTCGTATCGTCAAAATGATACAACTTTTCAACGTTTTATTTTATCAAAAAATATTTTAAACATTTTTATTACGAAAATTTCCCCTCTCCTTGTTATAAATCAATATAAATCTTTTTTCGAGTTGTTTTGGTAAAGAAGTCAATAAACTCCATCAAATGAGCTGGAAATTTGGTCCGATACAAGAGAATTCCCTGGCGATTAAACGAGGAGAGACACGAGCATTAACCTTGCGGCTTTTCTGGGTGAAATCGCGGAGATTCCATTTGATATGGAGAATCAGAGTCAAAGGGATTTCTAGTGCGGTCAGGGGGTGAATCGAAGCGTCGAAGGAGAAAGGGCGATTTTGATACGAGGGGTTGAAAACGCCCCTTGACCGACCATCATAACTCACTAATCCGCGCTCCAGTGGCGTCGATGAAAAATGTTTTAAAAATCGAGAAAGAAGTGGAAAAAAGAAAAAAAAGAAAACACGAGGAAGGCCGTGATCCACGCTACCGTGACAGTTCAATACATTTTAAATGCGTTCCGGCGTATTTACGAGAAAGAGGCCGTGATAACGTAAAACCTTACGGATAGTAAGAGAAAGCGAGGGTTCGAAACGAGACAGAAGAAAAATTTGTACACCCCGCAATATGGCCCCGTTATTTATCGCCAGATTTATGGAAGCGAGTAGTCCTTTGAGAAACCATCCCCTAAAAAAAGGCAAAAAAATATATAAATACGAAGCGCGTGTGCGGTTTCATTTCATTATTGATGCTTCGAGTACGTATTGAGAGCGGGGAAAACAGTCCCGGGACAGACGGGACCACGTGAATCGACGAACCAATCACCTCCCCTCTTTCTTATTCCCACCCCCACAAACTTATTTTATACATACATGAAATTTTTGCGATCTCGCATCGTTCCCTCGGGAATATAAAATCCCACATGATTTTGTCTCTTTTCCTTCTAAACGACCATTTTTATCAAATACAAAAGAAAACATGGACCTCGCAGCTTCTTTTCTCTTTCTGTAGCTTTTTAAACACAGATTATCTTCGTCAAGCAATTCAACATTTTTACTTTTTTCTCTCCGTGATATTTTCAGTCAAAATATCGACCTCTCTCAATAAAACTCAGAGATTTTTTTCTATTAACTTTTAGTCAAAAAGTACTGAAATGGTTTTTTACAAAAATCATGTGCGATCGACTGCGACTTTTTTTTTTAAACGCAATCAGAGGGAAGTGATTGCTAAGATTTAAAGCATTGGATGAAATCGCGATTTAGGATTCTCGTATTATTTTAATAATTTTTATAAATTAAATTATAAGAATGATCAATGGAACTCCAGTCCTAATTATTGTTGACGTTTTTAGCTGGTAACAATGAAAATTAAACGAAGCACCAAAAGGAAAGCAGATTTCCATAATCCCATGGGATAAAAGGGCCGGGAGCGTTTATATTAAGCGGTAAGTTCTACTCAATTTCCTGCACGAGGTTGTTTTAATGGAGATTTCATCGAAGAGTATTCAACACAACAACGCGAGTGATTCGACAATGTGTTTTCCTTCGATCAAAGCTTTTCTATCTCTCTCTGAATTTTTTTTTTCCAATTCGATACCGACGATACATATCGATCTTTGTACACCGCATTTTTTGTCAGTTCTATCCCTTTCTCTTGTGAAGTAGGAAGAAAGTATGAAAGAAAATAATAATGAGATGAAAGGGGAAAAAAAAAGGAACGAATTGTTCGTTTGTAATCGGGACGTCGAATTAGTTCAGGTCATTTTTTGTTTTCTGTTCTCTACCGCAGCGTTTGAAATTTTTCTATTGCATATGGAATTCTTTCACTTTTTAAATTTTACGTGTCACTCTTTTTTTTCCATATCTTTGGAGTTGAAAAAATCATACGCATCGTACAGCATCTTGTGCGGTACTCTTTCTTCTTAAAACTCCGCTCACATGCATGTGTATATGTAATTTTTTCGTTTTCTCTATTATAACAGCGTTTTGATCGGTTCTTGCATAATGGACGAAAAGATAGGGACAAATGGGTAGCGGGGCTAGAACTAGAAATGAAATGGAATAGAAATGATGTGTGGAAGACCCGACGTCCAAATATGCGGGAGTTTTCGACGGAGAAAAAGAATGGACTGAGTGAAACAGAACATTTGAATGCTGTAGGGTTCAACTACTAAGATCTAAACCAAGAGAGAGAGAGAGAGAGAGAATTTGGTTTGCAGAGAATGAGTCTTTGGGCGAGATGGGGAGACGATGAAGAAGAACCTGAGCGGAATGCCTTTGTACCTATACACTTTGGCGTCACTATGAGGCATTCTTTCGTGCGTAAGAAGGAAAGCGAAAGACTTATTTAAAATACTTTTTCATCAATTGCTTTG
This sequence comes from Campoletis raptor, assembly GCA_948107755.1. NCBI lineage: Eukaryota > Metazoa > Arthropoda > Insecta > Hymenoptera > Ichneumonidae > Campoletis > Campoletis raptor. The sequence goes on from OX403623.1 coordinate 23,768,297, forward strand.
AATCTCAGCAGTTAAATTTAAATCGATAAAATTGCATTAGATCTTGATTTATTTATGGAATTTTGCTTCTTCTTTATAAATAGTCTGAGAATTTTTTGGTGGATAACGTTCAATGAATTCGATGAGCTGATGAAGAATTTTTCGCGCCAAAATGACTGAGAATGTCTTTTGAGGCAGAAAAAGTACTTTCCCCTGTTAACGCGGTTAACATTCAATTTGTTGGTCGAAACTCCTCTGTACTTTTTCCTAAGAACACAGGTAAATAACGCCGAAGGAAAATCTTTTAATCACCTCGTTTTAATTTAGAGGATTACTCGACACGTTTGAGAACAGGAGTAAAAAAATGAACCGATAGTTCAGTCACCTTGATCAATCGATCGATGATAGTTGAAAAAAAGAAATGGAAAAAAAGTCTTTTTGGAATCTCGAAGTGTAACGAGAGGAATAAATTGGATCGTTCAGAGAAGCCGAATCTTAGGTCATTGACCTCAAAGGATCAGCGTGACGAGAACATATATATATATATATATATATATATGCGCGTGAGCTCGGTTCTCTTCAAAGTGATTCGAAGATGTTCCGAAAAGAGATGCGGGTACGAGAGTCAAGGGCTCGGCCACTCATTCGGAAAACAAAAGCACTCGACGTCTCTCCCTTTTTTCCATATCTTCGTTCACTCCTTTTTTTCGCGCATTTAAATACAACACCGGGCGACACTGAACTCAAACTCAAACTCTCGGATATAATATTCATTCTTCTGGAGCGAAATGGTACTCAAAAATCTTTCGAGTGGTATACACAAGGATTCTCTTCTCTCATCCAAGTTTACACGAGTCGCACTCGTCGCGCTCTTAACCATAATCATACTTTTTATCTTTCTCTTTGCAGACACGGATGAGATGCAATGCAAGTAGATTATTCAAATTTATACAACTCGCGTTTGGACCCTCTAATTTTAGAGGAATTCGCTTAATTGACCATTTATCCTCTTACATTTCCATAAATATATGAATTTACTTACGCGTCAGCAATGCAATTTCGATTGTGCAGAAAAATCATTTCGTGTAAATGAGTCTTGATATTTATATTAGGGGACGTTGAATATCGCAATTGAAAATATTTCAAACATTTTCAATATTTAGACACTTTTTCTCATTATTTTTCATGCACGAGACTTGCATTTCCAATTAACGTGACGTAACGCTTTACTTTTTATTATAATAGGTTTTTTCGTTGGTTTAATCTGAACGAAGTAAAAATGTAATAAAAGTAATAATGATATAGAGTTGGCAAAAAATATATTCTAATATAAAAATAGAATCTAGTGGCAACGCGGTGATCGGAGGTCGTTGATGCCTAGACGTAAGTGTACGACGAAGGAGAAGTAAATTACAGTGATGGCAAGGGTCATCTTGGAGGACGGGGAGGGAAGAATATGGTATATACGAGAGAAAGAGGCGAGGGAATTATGGGGATGAGAGAAAACACGGATAATTGGCATCATTATCCTAGCCACGGCGATGTAACGATTATATTTGTCTACCTCGCGAGAAAGACAAAGAGAAAGAGAGACGATGAAGAAAAACAACGAAAAAAAAAACAAACAAAAAGAGAAAATAAAGAAATAGAGGAGAGAGAGATTGATCAACGAGAAGAGGAACGAGAGAATAGCTATCGCGAATTTCATCTCATTTACATTCTTAATAGAATTATTATTGGGTGAAGCACGAGGATCTGGCCCAATTATACTCGACGAAATCAAACGCCCTAAAAGATTCCTGTATTAAAAAAAAAAAAAAAAAAATGGTGATTGTATGAATATTGGAGAGAGGTCCCGCATTTGCTTGCATCCCGAAAAGGGACGAGAACATTTTTTCTCTCTCTTCGTTGCATTTCTGCCTGGTTGTGACGGGACATTATGATATTTTTGTGATACGTATTCTGGTCAAAATCATAGAGTAGCTCTCTTCCTCTTCCTCGTCACCCTCTGCATCATCGTCATCGTTATTCTTGAAGAAATGATGAGAGGGAAAGAGAACTAAAGAGAAGACTATACGTTTGCATAAATGTGTGTCTTTTACTTTTTTCTTCTTTCGAGACTCGAGTCTCAGCAGACAAAAAGTTAATCGTCGTGTGGCGCAATGATTATTTTGAATCGCTAGCTCTTACTGCACTGGGAACTCGGTTGGTCGAGAAGGAGATGCATCTTTCTTTTTTTTATCGCAAGGAAAAAATATTATCCTCACAATTCAATTAAAAATGGATAAATTATTATTGAAATGAAAGAATTTCATAGTGAATTTCAATGAAGTAGTGATATTTGTACAGGAAAAGAAGGGCAAAAGGAATGAAGACAGTGAATGTAGAAAATGAGCGCAGCAAACTAATTGATCACGTAGAAATGATTAAAAATGATTAAAACATGCATAACTGTACTTTTTAATCATAAATCGCTGTTTTAAGCATACCTTTCGAAAGCGTAGTGCCTCTCCTCAAATCTGCAACACATAAACAGAGGAGATTTCGTATAACTATGATACAGGAACAAAAACGGAATGAGAAAGCTCCACATTTACGTGGTTCTTATAAAGCATTCTCTTTTTTTCTCAACACGACAGAAACCGTTCTTACGAGATACACCAAAAAGTTTTTATACATGAAGTTTAATGCAAATCAATTATTATTAGTAAATGTTAATTTATGTTTATGTGAAATTCTTATATTTCGGCACATTTGATCGATCAAAGTTTCGAACCGGTGGCTCAAAGTTTCCACAAATTAAATCGATACCAAGAATCTTCACCTATTCAAAAATCAAATTTAAATATGATCTATGAATATATAATTTCGAATAATTTATAAATAATTTGACACCGATAATAAAAACAAAAGAAAAATAAAAGTATTTGAAATATTTATAATATTAAAACAGATTTTTTGGCAATTTTCACTCAAAAGTCTTCCGTCTGCTCGAAATCTAGTTTGAGCATATGAGAAATTAGGATAAAGTAGAGAGGACAATGTAGAAGAAAAATAAGAATATAATAAGAATGAGAGAACGGCGAAAATGATTTTGGTTGGAGGGAGAGAAGAAAGGTTTAGGATCAGGGTAGACTCGGGTCGTTACAAACTCGCAGGTAGTTATATATTCTACCTCTGCAGTCTCTACCCCTATATACTGCAGCTTAGATAGGATCATCTGCTAAAGAAAAAGGGAGAGAGAGGGAGAGAGAGTGAGCGTAGGTCGGCGGATAGGCCTAATTTCCGAGACCCCGCACTTATGCCCCCGCGAATCAACTTTTCCAAAGTCTAATAAGCAATTTCGCGATGTGCCGAGGGAATTACGTTGAAATTGGGCGAGCCAGAGAGTCTCTCTCTCTTTCGCTCTTACTGACCAAGATCCGAGAACGACTTTTGTTCTCTCGATTAGCTGCATATTTCGTCTTGTTTTTCGCTCGTCCCTTTACTAAACTAATGTACGTTTACATGGATCCATATATCTTTCTATATAAATATATACGAAACACATTTTTTTATCGTAGTTTTGGCTAGAAAAATTTATTTCATAATAATATTTTGAAGAAAAATTTGCATAAAAATTGAAGATACGTCTGCAAGAATCATGGTTTCAATTTGATAATTGAAATACTTGTTGAAAAAATAAATCTTCCTTTGGTGTAAGTGTACTGAATTTATTGCGAAAAAATATCTACAGAAATTTGCGTGGTTATAACCTCTGGAGTTCCTAGCAACGGAGCATGTATGAGATTTCACAAAAATGAAGGAAAAAAGTAATTCGTGAATGAAGCACGAGGTATATAGATAGACGAAGGTAAAACTTACACACAGTGGGTTGACTTTCGAAGAATCTTCAAAGAGTTGAGGCGTTTGTTTTTGTTGTCGAAGGGTGTGTGCTTGGGGCAGGGATCGCTAAAAACATCGGTAACGATGTCATAATGACGTACTTCGCGCAACGATAAATTCTCCGTGAGCGGCGTTCACATCGGACTTTGATCGACCATAAAACGAGATTCATTCGGTTTTTCGGTGCAGAGAGAGAGAGAGAGAGAGAGAGAGAGAGAGAGAGAGAACGGCTAAAAGAAAAAGAGTGAGAGAAGACACGCGTGTATTTCATAAGGAGAATATATGCGGTCCCCTAATCGAACCCCCTCGTGTATTCTCTCTTGCTTCATCATTGCTCGATCAAGAGAAAGAGAGAGGAGAAGAGAAAAGGACCGATTGGTGAGGTTGGCGTTTTTCCTGTGCCACCGGGCGAGTCTTCGCTACGCAGCCCGGAATGCTGGTCCAACCCGATAAAAACCTCACCAAATATCTACGCTTCTTTCCTTGCCGCTCTTCGCCACCGCGGCTCTCCTCTCTTTCTCTCTTTTTATACTTCTCTCTCTTTCTCCGAGCGCACTAATGAAAATACCCATTGTTGCGTGCTTGGTTTTGCTCTGTATTTCAAGCCACATCCCGATCATCGCGTCGCTCCGATCCTTTCTAAACTTCCACCCCAAATCCTCATCCCCCTTTTCCTCTCGAGTTCCACCTGATACCACGTTTTTCGTCAAATCATGCAAAAAATTTCGGCTTTCTCCACTATCTGTAGATTTTTTTCATGTCCCCATTGTCTCCAGTGTCATGGTTGGAAGCAAAAATATTCGCTGTTGATTCAACATCATCCAAAAACATTATCGTTTTCAACAGCTTTTTTTATTTCTTATTTTCATAAGATTCGATCAAAAAAACATTTTTCTGTTTCCCTGTCAATCGGGACTTTGGAATGCGGAATAGAGAAATTATTAAAACAATCTTTCTCTAGCGATGAATTATGTTTTTTTTTTATCTGTCAAGGTTTCCCGGGATATGCATAGATTTGTTCAACTCATCATTGAGGAAGAAGTCAATTAATTTATTTTTCGTTTCTCTCAATTAGCTTGATGTTCATTCAAGAACGTTACAAGATTATACGAAGCTCTCAAATGCGACGAACGGGGCAAAAAAAAAAAATATATGTTGACTAGATAATAGCCCTCTCGTCTTACGTGGCAGACTAGAAGTAGAGGGCCAGTCGTAAATAGAGCTCGGGCTGATTTAATTTCCCGCTACGATAATTGACGTATACATCTGCAGTCGGACTGTTGGCGAGTTATACGTGTACGACGCGCCCAAAGACCCGCCAGATCGTCACTGTAACGCTAGGCAAAAACATGAATCGTAAAAAAAGAAAAAAAAAACAATTTTCACCGATCTCGTCAATTAAAAATAACAAAAAAACGGTCAAAAAAGGAGCTAATGATTAAAAATATAAAATACGAAGAACAAGAGTCGCTATAAGTGATGACAAAACTTGGAATCACTACGAAGTACCATATTTTTTTACGGTCTTCTTAAATCAGGGTGAAAGGTGAGCCATTCGATTTCCGAAGCGGTCAAGCGAGACCGGAAGTGAGTAAAGCGACCGCACGACGGTCTCTCTCTCTTTCTCAATCTCGTGCGAGAGGAAGACAGAAATAAAAGTTGACTCTGAAAATGTCTGTTATACATTGGTGTTCTCGTGGCCGCGAGCCACGAAACTCTCGCACGTATTTCTCGCGGAGCAAACGTGGCCAGCAGCAGGTTGCACGTGACCCAGCTGGCTTTCCGATCTTCCGTGCGAGTTGGATGAGAGAAAAACGGGGGGGTCGAGGGGCTGAAGCTGTTAGTTAACTAGCTGTTGACGGCGCCGAAGCTTATAACCCAAAGGGGAAATCCCTCTCGCCTCTTGCTCCGTGACGTCACGTCTAGTCGTCTGAGATATTCTCGACGCGTGTCATCTACTCATACATATAAACATACGTGTACTTCTAAATACTGGAGGCTGAGGGGCTGGGGGATTTTTGTACGTTTTTGCCACGGCCATATCTTTTAATATACGTATACACGCGTTCACATATTTTCAGACAATTTCACTCGTGTACACAATAACAAAGAATCGTAAAGATACGCGGCTCCGTCCTGCGCGTTGCGCAAATACTTCGCGGCTTCTTCTTTTACTATAAATTCATATATATATATATATATATAAATGTAGGTAAAGGGGGTCAGAGAGCCTCCGAAGCCATGGACTCGTTAGGAATTCCACTCGGTCGTACCAGAAGCAAGTCCGCGTATAAATTCGGTGAGAGAAGCCGCACGAGGGTTGAAAGAGAGGGAGAGAGGGAGAAGAAGCGCGCGTTCGTAATGGTGTGGCACGTGTGCCCCGCGGCAGGCACGTTCTTCTAATCCGCGCGGTCGTGGATGACCGACCAAACTCACTCTCTCTCTCTCTCTTTTTCTCTCCTGAATGTGCTTCTTGACGTCTGGTCCTCAACTTGCGGTCCACAATGCCGCGTTCACCCAGTTTCAACTGACACGGATGCGTTTATCGCTCCCATTATTTTCTTATTAAGATAAACACCAAGGAAGAAGCTTTTTAACTAAAATCTCCGGATTTCGACTTATTTCGTTGTATTTATTATATTTGATTGTGTAAAAAGTAAAGATGACCGAGAGACAGAATTGTGAAACAATTACTTGGTTGACAATGAAACAATCGATTTTTGTTGATTTTTGAAAGATAAGCAGCCTCGGTGAAGGTCAATATTTAGTTGGGTGACCGCTTAACAACTTGCGTACTAATCACTGAGAGAATGACAGTTTTTCTGAATTTGTAAATACGTTTGAAATGATGTTGGAAAAGTTCTCGATGTGGAATAAATATATACTCGAGGATAATCATATTTCATAGTGGCAAAAGGGCCTTATTTCCGAGAGGTGGCAAACTACCAAAGCAACAACTTAATAGAAACGTTACCATCCGAGAAATGCTAGTTATACACTCGTTATACGAGATTATCGTAAATATCATCAAAGTTCTTCCGTTTTGTATGAGCAGCTTTAAAAAAAAAATTTATTATTTTTTTTTTTCCACCGTGAGAGAGGGAATTGTTGCATTTCGTGTTGCACACAGTGCTGCGAGTACAGTCGATGGGGAATGAGAATATAGGCGTCGAGTATAGTAGTAAGACACCATTAAATCATCGGCGAATAATAAGTCTCCCCCTTGCGGATATAGCGCCTTAACTTACGGCGTGATAATTCACACGAGAGTGGATATTATATCCGAATATCTCGGGAGGAGTTTTAATCCTTTCTTTCTTAAGTATATATGTATTTTCTCCGATATACATATACTTTAAATAAATAAATAAATATACATGTATATCGAATTGTGAAACTGCATTATCGCACTTGCAGCGAGAAGAATATTTTTGGCCGAAGATTTGTGGCTACTTTCGCTCGCGAACGCGCTTCGCCAAACTGCGTAACCCCCTGCGGCTATACTTATGGCGAGTTTGCATCTATAGAAATTACTTTTTTCGGCCTCAAGCGTTATCCTCTCGCACCTTGAAAATCCAGCACTATTTCCAATACGAAAATGAACTTTCGAGCGAATTATTTTGTTCTATACTCATTGACAGACGTCTATAGAGAGTTAGAGATTTTTAGCATCTACAGGATTAATCCTTATTGTTTGAATTATAGGTAATTCGAAAAGATAAGAACAAAACTGGAAAAAAAAGTTGTTGTAGAAAAAATAGGGAATTAATATACACGATAGCGTTTCCATATTCTTGGAAGCAGATGGTAAAAAAAGTGTTAAAGATTTTGAATAAGAAATTACAAGAATCAGAAGCGCGAGTTGCAGGGGCCGTTTATCGTCCACCGGTGCAGCAGTAGAAAATGGATTGGTCACGCGGTTTAGACGCGGTTGAAGAGCCAGTTGTCTCTTGCGAGATCGCAATGAATCGAGAAAACACTTGAACAATGGGTCAACGAACGAGGGATGAAAGAGAAAAGAGAAGGATAAGAAAAGTAAGAAGAGAAAGAGGATGAAGAAGGCGAAAAAAGGAAAAAGTTGGTGGACGGGCCAGTGAGAAAAAGGATGGAATAAAAATGAGAAGTCGCGTTCGAGTGAAAAGAGGAAGAGACAAAAAAGAAAAAGAGAAAGGGGAGGATAAAGAGAAAGATGCACGTGCGGCGCAGAGGTAAAGAAGAATTGTTCATTGACGAGACTCTGACATCATCCTCGTAGTCTGCGACAAGAATGATATTTCTTCTTCTCTTTTTCCATCCTTTTCGTATAATAATCCTTTTTCGTGTTTTTCCAACTATTATTTATCGCGCGACCAGTTGAATATTCAGTTGGGCATCAAGCTCTGGGGAGGCTTGAATTCCTTTATTATAACGGAGCGAACGACTCTCGTGAGACAAGTTATAAGTTTACTATGGAAGATGCTAAGATGCCTCGTTTGATGGTCTCCTCAAGCTCGAGGCAAAGACAATCGAGGATATACTTGTGTGTATATATATTTCAGAATGAAAATAACTGAGAGAAGAGAACTCTCGCGTTGAAAAGTGCCACTTACACGTATACGGAAGGGAAGTCCACGAGAAATTGACGTGGCATATATATATGTGTATATGTTACATTAATGTATGGTTATGTATGTGGTATATGTGGTACATATGCTTATACATAAAGAGGAGACAAAACGTTGAATATGTGACTGAATGCATGCGAAGAGAGCGGCTTGTGAATGTGCACGTCAATGACAAGACGTCTGTGTCCTCCTCTATCTCTTTCTCCCTTTCTTTCTCTTGGTATTAAACTCTCTCACTATCTTTTTCGGTCCCAAGACAACTGGCAACTCGCGATCAAGAGTATAATGCGCCACCACAACGGCGCGGAATGCATTAATATTAATAGCAAACCCGACGCGATCCTTGGACAGTTCCTTCCGAGAGTCTCGTTGTCATCTCCCTTCGACATCAAACGAAACCATTTTAAAGTGTCCGAAACAAGAATAATTTGCCATTTTTTTTACGTTCTCCATAAATCGTTGATAAATTCAAATGTTGATAAGGCGAGCACTTTTTTTATTTAAAGTTTATGAATGCAGACTCGGTTGAAATTGTTATAGGAATCAGTGTGTCATTTGTTTTCCTACGTCAATCATTTACTTCGCAATGGAAATGTTATTTTTTAGTTTATTCTCATAAATTCTTCGTAATAAGATTGAAATTATATCGAAAGGGTCGATTTTACATCATTTATTTATAATATGGACGAAAATTCGAGCGAGATATGTTGCACGGTAACTGCTGGTAGGAAGGAATTACCGGGTGGGCTGGCCACGAGTCTCGGCTATTGCATTATATGCGAATTAAAATTCTTATAAATTTAATACGGCGACAAGGGCGCAGGAGGGAGGTTGCGAGAGAGAGAGAGAGAGGCAGGAAAAGAGTGAGAGATCGAGCGAAAAAGACCGGTCGGGAGGAGCACGACGTTGCACGTAATGGTTTAATTCGCAGGAATTAGCATACTTTAACGACTCCGGAGTATATATAAGCGTACGAGAATGAGCGAGAGTGTGCAACGAAGACAACGACAGAATCTTTGCAGAGAAGTTGCGGACCTTCGTAGTATTTACGATGGAATCATATATATATACATAAATAAAATATACATGTCTGTATACAAGTATCGATATACCGAAGGTCGACCGATGAGTCCGAGGAAAAAAAAAATTAACTCGCGTGACCCATCAAACTAAATGCCAGATAATTAAGACGTTTTGTTGCCACTATATGTTCCTTCGTTCCATAAACACACTTGTAAATAACATAATGATAATTGACACTCGAGACGGGCGTAATTTATTAATTGGAATTGATAAATTATATTTTATCAAAATAAAAATAAAAATCACAATTAAAGCGTTCAAAAAGTCTCAATTGAGAGCAATACTTTATCGAGCCAACTTAAAAATGCTTAAAAAATAATTAAAACGAAAATAAATTCCGGCAAAAAAAAAAGATTGTAGAGAGAAAATTCAAGGGAGACGATGGTGCGAACAGAAGGTACGATGTTAAAACGGAAGGAGAAAAAGCGGAGAACCCTCGCTCGTCGAAGGGCTTATAGGCGATCAGAAACCGCAGTGAACAAAAAGGGAAAGAGGGATCTACGTGGAGGAGAGTCTTTCCTCGATATAAAAGCAAAAGTGAGAAAAAGGCTTTTCTCGTGGGTTGACCTCGTCGGGAGTAATAAGAATAAATGTGATTCTATTACGGGTTCAATTGTTACGACACTCGATAGGCCTTGTCTAAAAGGCCAAGAAAGATGGAAGAATGTGGAGTTAAAGAAAATACATACACTCGAGCTTGAGAAAAGAGAGAGAGAGAGAGAGAGAGAGAAGCAGATGAGAAAAGTCTTCCGATCGTAGAGAACCGATAGGATCAGTCTTGGCAAAAAAGCAGTCGCTTCAACACCATTTTACACTCTTTCTCTCTTTTCACTGTTATATATTTTCACCGATCTCTTCGTAGGTCCCTCAGCATCTTTTGGTAAGTTGGTGAGATGTTCAGGAAGCGACCAGAAGATCGGTGAAAATAAGAGTGAAAAAGGGAAGAGAAGGTCGATTACGATCTTCGCGAGATGGGCATTTAACGCGAGAACGATTATCGAAAGATGCGCGCCTCCTTTTCGGCCAAAATTCTTTCGTGTTTTTTCGCCCATCGCCCTCACATATATCCTCATCTTTATTCTCCTCCTTCCTACCTCTAATATATCGATATATAATATCGATATGCTCGTAATTAATGCATATCAATCGCCATCCACCGTGTTTTTGCTCACTCGGACCTCCACTTTTCGCGGTGGCTCATCATCTGATAAAAACTCTCGTTAAGCCAACGCACATTATGGAAACCCTTGGAAATACTTTATGACCATTTTGAGGCTTCTTTTTTTATTGATTTACTTCGATTTTTCGAGTTTCAAATTTTTTACTTTTTATTTCCACGCTTTCAAATTATGTTCTATTCATTTTTATCTTCTGGCAAATTTATAGTTTGCAATACAGTCTTTTTAAATTTTCTTCATTTTTCAAAATCACCCAAACAAAAAGTTTGGCTTGTTTCGGTGTCAACTTAAAAAAAAGGTTCAATGTTGTTCTCCGTTGATATTGACATTCGATGCTGAGCAAATTATAATTAATATATGCGAGAGAGTTTATTAATGATATGAGAAAAATAAATATTTTTAAGAAAAAGAGACTTTTAAGAGAAGAATAAGAAGAAGAGAATTAGAAAAAAAGAGTTTGATGAATCGAGAGCATTTGGTTACTTACCGAGCGTTGACGGAAGTCGGGTTGCCCACGTCGTCCATGGACGGTTTCCTAGAATGAAACCACGAATGAAATTCGTTATTGCTCGCCTGCAGCTGCATTATCGCGGGATGGGCGTTATACGCGGTGTACAGATTAGGCGGCGTTGTTTGCCACATTCTGCTGTATGTTTGCACGTCCATGTCACCACTTTTCAATTTCGAATTGATTTTTATTTTTCACTTCAAATAATTAACAATAAGATTGTAGAATTATCGAGAAAACAATAACAAAAGAAACTGAGGGTTCAAAACAAATGAAATTTGCTCAAAGGACGATTTGGCATTTTCAAGATTTCTTTCGCACTCTCATTTCTGTAACATTTTCGCGAAACCGTTCAATTGGCACTTTTTACTCTTTCGTCGAATACAAAAGCACGAGATTTCATCAAAAATCCTCGCCCAATAACGACCAATTTGAATAGAGGAATAAATTGAGAGTTTTGGGTTATGCGAAATGTTCTCGCGTCGGGAGGACACTGTCGTCGTGTGTCAGAGACGCACGAGCGTCATCGAGAGCATTCGCTGTGGAGAGTCGCGTGGCTCTTAGCCTCGTGTTCGCTTCTGAATTCCCACCCCCGTAATAGAAGCAACTCGTGATCATCCCCACCACGAAACCACCCCTCGGAATCGGGTTTTTTTCTCGTCTGCGCGCGCGCACGCCTCCGAACTAACTCCTTACGAATATACTTGACGAGTTGAAATTACTGCACAAGCGATATCGCCTCGGAGGAGTCACTGGTGGCGATTTCACGCAAACCCCCAAAATACGAGGGTTACGCATTGAAAGAGAGACGGAGAAAGCTACGACGCACAAAAAGCAGTACACACACTAGTAGAAAGATGCTCCATCTTAATTTGCGTGGGGTGCCCGCACTCGGGTAACCCCCATGGCGCCAATAAAACTCTCCAAGTGTCCCACAGTCTCAACATCCTTGTATCTTCTTGCCGTCCACCACCGTCTCCTCATGACCCTCTCCATCCCCTTAAAATCCCAAAGGGCTCCCGAGACTCCTCTCTCCCTCTTCTTTTCGTATTTACGAATTAACGAATTCGAAGCTTGGCTAATTCGTTTGTACGCTATCGAGATTGATATTGGAAATGGAAAAAGTACGATGGATCGTAGGCTCATTTATTGATGTCCAAAAACAAATGGCATTTGTCACGGTCTTTCCCATGCATTTTAAATGTCTCTAAATCAACACTGATATTTTTTTCGCCATTAAAATCTAAGCAAGTGGTTTATAATCGAAATCGGCTAAAGATTTTATTGACTCGTATATTTATTAATGGCGTCAGTCCTCCACCAAGTTTTTCATCGTAAAATTTCCTTCTCTGCTCCTATAACACGAAACCGGTTCGCAAATAAAAATTTGTTCAGAACTGTGTTCGCCGTAAATATTTAGTCATGCATTACCGAAGATTAATTTGTTAGAACCTCTAATGACGTGATCTATCATCACTGGGGCAACTAGAAGCAAAAAAATCGCTACAACATAATTATGAAAGGGGAAATTTTCAGACATAGATTCCTTCGACGACGATATTCGATACACTCAAAATACCATCTATAGAGCAAAGAGAAAGAAAAAGTATGCTTCGTTTTCTGACTATCGAGACTTTTTGCTCTAGTGTCGTTTGGTGTGTCGTTACACAAGAGTTCGCGTAAGACCTTTACGGGAAACTAGTCTTACCTCGTATCGCGTTTTGTGTATAAAGTCTTGATGTTATGGAACGTGTATAACAACCACACGATTTATTACCTTCTATGAGCTATTTTTTTTTCTCACTATGTACTTTATTATAATTACTTTTACACGTAACTATTTTTCGACGTTGCAAAAAGTAAATTAAAAAAAAAGGGTTCAATCTTCGATAGAGACAAAAAAATAGCATTTACTTCAGATTTAAATTCCTGACAATCATGAGCCTAGAAGTTGTGTTTATTACTAATTTTTTTATTTTGAAGCTTGTCAAAATCCTATTTTTACTTTTTCTTTCAAGGACGTTCTATTGGATTTCAATCTATTTCGAGTTCTTGTTCTCAGATTTCTCAGTAACCAGTTGGCCAATCGAGTTGAAATTTTGAACACGTTTTTATAACTCTGTTTTTTCTTTATTTTGTGGAAAACAATTTTTTTGCTTAATTCTGGTAGAAAATTGAAGAAGAAAACCTGGAAAAGTATAAAACTTATTGTATTGAGAAAATCACCTTAGAAAACAGCATTCCAAACACAAATGTCTCCTTAATCCGTTTCGCACACTTAACTTGACGTGAAAAATAACGAGTAAGTTCTAAGAACCCCTAAATTAATAATCCTGAAAACGTTGTTTTGTCCCTTCGTTCCAAAGACTTTTACGATCACTTATTGCAGTGATTTGCAGTGATTTCGTATCGATGTCTATAAAGGACTTGATGCTCGTGATCGCGAGAATCCGCGGTAAGTTCTTTGTCTCCCGCAGTGATGTTTTCTCAGTGCGGGCGGGGGTCATTTGAAACTTCTGTGGATTGAAGAGTGAGTATAAAGTGATGTATGTAAGTTTCTATATATATATATATATATATATATATATAAGAGCGCTATTCCTCAGAGTGACTCGCGGGGGGGCTGAATCTCGTCGTTAACTCGTTCGGCGTACCGCGGCGGCGTCTGGTGGACGGATCGTCCTGGTCTTCGTCAGGTATAAGTACGTACAAGAGGTATGGAGTATGAGCCTGGTACGAGGAGAGTCGGAGAGGCCGCCGTCTATATATGGTAGATGATGGAAATAAAAGGGCCGATCCCCCTCAGTGGACACTTGGATTAATAGTCAATCCGTACTAATTGCGAGTCGTCGTCCGGTGCAACGCGGTGCAGAGGAGGAGGAGGAAGAGGAAAGGCGAATGGATCGCGAGGCACGATCTTCTTCGCCATGAGATCGCGAGGGAGTAATGGATACGGATAATAACCACTAACGAATAAAACGACCGATTATGCCATCTGGAAATCATGTCAATGGCGCCCTTTTGTATGTTTGGATTTAATAGACCGGTGCAAAGACTGGTCGATGTATATGTTACGAATCGAGAGGTAACGTCTTTCGTGTATAAAAGCTCTTTTCTCCTCTTCTTGTACTTGTTCCTCTCCTTACCGCGCATCTTCTTCATCATTTCTTTTAACCTTCTATCTTTCTTTACTTTTTTCTCTTAATGTCTCGCTCTCTCGCTCTCTCTCTCTCTCTCTCTCTTTTTCTCTTTGGAATATGGCCCCAAGAGGAATAAAACACAGAGACTCGAGCTTTCTTTCTCTTCGTCATGTGTGCCCCTTCATCAAAGTTCCACTACCGATTAATCGACTCCGCGTCGCGTCTCTCGAACTTGCATTCTTCGTTTCTTTGCCAACGCATCGCGTTCTCCATGCGCAACAAAGACACACATTGTCTCTTTCTCTCTTTTCTTACTTCCCTTACACACGCCCGGATCCCTATATTTTTTTCTCTCTCCCTCTCTTTCTTCCTCCTACAGTTTGTACTTCTCTCCAGAGAACTTCTGTGCTACTTTGGTGAACCGATGTTTATCGTGTCTCCCCGGGGGACTCGCGAGAGATGCCCAAGCACTTTTACCCTCTTTCTGTTTCTCGTGTACACGCTTACGCGAGATATGCCTCGTACCGGTGATTAATGCCTCGACCAAATCGATTCCGCGTTTTTATCCCTAATTATACAATTTATGGAAAATCCACATTTGATCCCGACATTGAATTATTTTTCAATATCCAAGTTATAAATAATTGTCGGAACGTTACTGAAGTTTCGAAAAAAAAACATTACAATTATCATCGGAACAAACCCGTTGTCAATTTTATGAGGATTTAGAATTTTCTTGACAATCGCGTGAATCGGTGTCGCACAGATTCATCAAGATTCATCGCACGAAAATTAAATGATGATAATATACATCGGAGTGTGAAGGCTTCAGTGAGACGATGGCGAATCTTTATCTCTTTCCCTCTTTCCCGATACATCTTGCTGCTTGCGGAGTCTCGTGCTCGAAGACTCGTCCTTCATTCCACTGCCATTTTCGGAAAAGCAGCATTTTACTCTTTCCTCGTGGTCGGATAGGATCAGCGAGAGAGTTCGCGACTGGTGCGCGACCAGAGTTACAGAGAGAGAAAAATTAAGCGAAGCAAGAGGGAGGAATAAAATGAAGAAAATGAAAGGAAGAGAGGAAAAAAAAGAAGAAAGGGACAAAAAGCCTCACATAATCGCTGACCAATGCTCGGATCGCGTCGAGCTCTGTGCAAAAAATTATTTGTCAATTAAAATTATACGTGCCCCGAGACATTATCGCGTCCTCTCTTATACTTACTCGTCTACACCGCTCAACCGCGCGGTCCCTCATCTCGCGAATGTCACCGATATCTTTTCCGCGCTGCTTCAACCGCCTGTATTATTTAAACGTTTCGCTTTTGCTCCCGTATTTATTTTTCTACATACACGAACGATCAAGGCCAATGACGTATGGAATAGTATATCTTATGACGGGTGCAAATACGTTTGCCTGGACGTTCATCACCTCGCGTGTACGCGGATCGCGACGAAAAAGATCGCGACCTTTCGAGACGCGGTTATAACGAGGATACGGAACGCTTTGTGACCAGCCGATCATCATACGGAAATGTCCTCGAACAGGCTTCTCTATAGATATAACAATCCCTCCTCCGCTAAGACACTTATTAATAGCACTCTCCACCATTTTACTGCACAACCTCTTATTAATTACATTCTTCATAATTAAAAGCAACAAGAAATCAACAGACTTCTGAGAAAACTCCTCGGAACTCTTTCCAACAAACCTCCATAGCACATCATTCAAAGTTTATTAAAAATCATTCGTGTATGATGTGCAATGCGGAGAATTATGAGTGACGGGTTCATTATCATTTTATTCTTTGACATTCCTCACGGGTCCGTTTGCATTGGTCGAAAATTATAATTATGACGTTCCATCTTGAGTTGCTATTTCAAAAAAATGTAATTCGCATTTCAACGAGATTGAAACAGCTCCTCAACAAAGCCAATGAAAAACAATTCGGGAAAACACATTTTAAAACTTCTTTGGAGTAACTGCTTTTTTTTCTCCGAGATAATCAATTATTAGCCCCATCCGAAAAAAACCTAGAAACTGTCATTTCAGATCTTTCGATTTCAATTGTTTTGAAAGCGAGTACCGTTGTCAACGAACGATTAAAAAATTTCCCCAAATGAATTGACGTTATAACCACGAAAACTATTATTTAGCATTTTCATCTGCTCTCAAGATCTTCTGGTTCTCGAGTCTTTGGTACTTGGAACTAAGAAGGAGTAAGGAAGGGTTCTCGCTGTCTCCTCTCTTCATCTTGAAGTGCTGTTGGTTTTCACGGTTTCTCATAACGCCCCATAAATCAACGAGTGAGTATCCTCTTCGACTATGAGTAACGTCTATTCTCTACAAATAACTGCAAGAGCGTGGTTGCCTAGAGGAGAATCTTGCATTGGCAATCGGAACTGGTAAAGGAACTCCGGAAATTAATCTCACCGGAGATTTCCCTTCGAAATTCAGCTCCAATTTTCTCAGAGTACCATTATCGATGGTTCCCATGATAATAATAGTTGTCAACTCTATTTTCTTTTGCGATTGTTTATAATTTTGTGGTCCATTTGGTCGGATCATAAGCATCGAACGCTTGATATGACGAGAAATTGGATTTTGTTGCATCTTAAATTTATCGAGCATGACAGTAATTTTTGAATTTACAAAAAATCATCATTGTATTATAAAATAAAGTCAATAAAGTTTAATTGCAATGAAATTAAATCGACTCTTGATCCTCTTAAATGAAGTATTTACTTCAATAAACTCATTTATGTTTAAAGAGATTTTCCATGAATATTTCAGATGACAACGTACTATTGATTTCACAAAACTCTCCTCATTTGCATGGGGAACGAATTTAAGGGAATAATAAAGACGCAGCCAAAAAGGGTCATGGGTGCTATTGGTCCACGTAGTTTCTATACATGTATTTATAAAATGTACATATAAAGTGTATCCATATAAAATACATGTATATATAAAGTTCGTACGTCCGTGTGTTCTCTGACTCGAAGATTCTGGTCCCATTCAACCGGTGGCTCTCTCTCTCTCTGTCTCTCTCTTTCTCTTTCTCTGGTTGAGGGCTTTCTCGCCCACTCATTCGTTCATTCATACACGGCGGTAGAGCGCGATGCGCGCACGCGATTTGAATCGATAAGCAAACCTCTCTCGTCTCTCGGAAGCAAAGGATCTCCGCACCTCGACCTTCTTCCTCTCTCTCTCTCTCTCTCTTGCTTTCTACCTTAACATAGGAATAACTGTATATATGTACTACGTATAACACAGCAGGTGCCTCCGATTCTCTGTTCTCTTTCCATTCTCGTATCCGAAAGAATAAGAGAGAGAGAGAGAGAGAGAGAGAGAGAGGAAGAAAGTGATGCTGCACGCATCCTCGGAGATGAGAGCTCAAGCTCGACTATTACACCTTGGGGCATCAACGGGGCACGCGCGTGGAACGTGCCCCCCTGGTGTGCCGCGAATGAACGGTCTTTGAGAATCTGTTTGTCTCGCTCGTCAACCTTGTCGTCATTAGCATCATTTTTAATCCTGCCTAAAATGGTCTCTCGTATGTTACTGAACATTTAATAAACGAATTTTTATTAATCTTTTGGAAAAATCTAATTCTACAAATTACTGGAAATAGAGAAAACAAAAATCAACAAATTTCAACAGATTAAATATCAAAGATAGTTAATTTTTTTTTTTCTTATATCGTCAATGTTAATTTGACATAATTTCGTATTTCTTATTGTCAACATATTCGTAAAAAAATGGAAATAAATAGAGCGAAATGTTTTTAATACTTTCGATGTATTTGAAATTTTTTTTCAAAACATTGTATAGAGAATTTTGTTGTTCTTCCTAAAGATGTTGATCGTCAATGAGAAAAGAAAAAATAAAAAATAAAAATAAAACACGGTCCACAAAGTTGGAGAGCCTTGAGGCCGCGGAGAAGAGACATTGGGAGAGACGGACGGATGGAAAAGATGGACAGTGGACGGTGCGCGGTGAGGGCTCATTACGTCCCATGTGCGCAAGGAATGCACACACGACGCTGAATCGCGTCTTCTCTTCCTCCGTCACTCACTCGGTTTTATGCCTTTCTTTTCACCGATCTCTATGTATATATGTTTTCCTTTCCAAAGTCAAAGAGTAAGGGGAACGTATCGAACGAGAACTGTCTTCGAATGAACGAAAACCAGAGCGAATGAAGCGCAACGGAAAGAAGTTTTGCGACAACAATGCTTGCTCGGAGTAACGATATCCAGTTAAATCCTTGTTTGACCGTGCATAAAAAATTGTACTTATTTGTATTCGGAACAATTAAGAGATTTATTAATAGCAAATAATCGATTAATCATCTCGAAATAAGGTCCAAAACTTTTTCCATATGATTCCTCAACGTTTTTTTTTTTTTTTTCGTGTCTCAGTTGCAATTTTCTCGCTTTTGTTAACCGTTCGAAGGACGAAGAATATGCGCGAAGGATTGAGAAGAGTTTGGGGAAGGCGTGCGGAGTTGATTTATACCCGCGGAGAAAGAACCCTCATGGACCCACCTTGCCAACTCCTTGTGCCGCGCTTTTTCGACCCTTCCTCCTCTTCCCCTCCCCTTCCATTCTCGTCCTCATGGACTTTTCATTGCTCTCCTGCCTGGTTATTTTCGAAGAGAGTCACCGGACGAAGAAACGCTTTCTCGTCGTTGCTGTACTCACTTTGAACAATGGAATTGCGTCGGGACGTCAATCTCCCCCTATCAATCACCTTCCTCTTTTGCGACAACCAGCTATGTCTGTACATATATATATATATATACACATTTTCGTGACTCTTTTTACGCTTCGTGGTTCCGTATTTATATTTTTTTTGCTCCCACTCATTCGCCATGTTATTTTGACCTGAGATTAAGGCCAACTGACACAGAACTCTTCTTCAGAATGTTCCAAGAGCAAACTATTAACAACAATTTCGAAACTTTTAAAGTACGAAAATAAATTTCGCGCGAAACTTTGTATGTAAATATATGAAAATTGAACATAATTTTAAATAGAAATAATGAATGAACATTTTCTCTTACCTGTCCGTCCAGCAGAGCGCATCGTCGCGATACCTGTTAACAGAAAACATTTTATTTTAACAAGAATACTTTTTACCGAAAGATAGAAGTTGTGGGAAAAAGCAATTGGACAGAAAAAAAACACTGTTGACGTCTCTGACTGACGTTTATTCCAGACTCTCTTGTGTACCGTAAAGAAATGGGAGCAAAAAAACTGTATTGAAAAAAAAAAAACAGAAAAAATGAGCCCGGGCTCGACGACGCGTGAATGTGCGGTGAGAGAGTCCTTGGAACGTTGGTATCGCTAATTCGTCGCGGTCTCGCGGAACCTCCAACACACTCGGGCTGTTTGGAACCCTCTCAGACTTGCTATGCCCTTTGCTCTTATGACGTCTACATCAGGTTTGCCAGCTGAGAAAAAGGGCATGCGATTCAACCGATTTAGTAGCCAAAGCCGTTCAAGTTTCGCCCTTTTTTGCCACCGCTGCTTCGATTTATATTTATGTGCATTATGCCGTATGTGAAATGCACACACGATATATCTATATATTTCTATAGTTATCTGCGTGTGTGTATGAAAGTATTCCCCTTAGTCGCAAAGAGCGTGTTGCGGCTTACAGGAAAAAGCTTTTATATGAAAGCTCCGCCGATGAATAAGATCGTCGTCGTAAATTGTCCGGGCGAGCCTAATCTCGCGGTTGGGTGAGTGCCTCCACGTAAGAACGTCCACTTTTTTTTTTCCTACTTTTTCGAGACGCGGCTTTCTTCAGCCTGTAGCAATGAAAAAAAAGCCGAAAAAAAAAAAACAATATGTCAATAATAATGATAAAGAACTTTATAATTTCGTTACTTCTCGATAATGAAATTCTCGATACATCTCGCAGACTTTCGATGATCCCCCTTCGTATTTAGCGTCATAATTATTCTATTCATAAGATGATAGTAAGAATGCGACTACATGCAAATATGAGAAGAAGGATCGCAATTTTAATGAAGTCATAAATCGCAATCCGTCTGATTCCCTGACATACCAACATCGGTATTTTCCCCTTCTTCGACAGAGTCTTCCAGTCTTTGGACGTACTCGTAGGAAGAAAATAAGTGCGTTATAGGTTAGGTATGCACGGAACTTGGTGATCTTGCACACGCGGACGACTCGAGCAGCACAGAAGAGGAAAGAAATACGTATACGTGCAGGGTGCCAAGTGGATGAAGCCTGCATTGTGGTCTTTCGTCGGGGTGTAAAGCGTAGTAGTGGGATAGTCTGTTGCTCGGTTATGGGTATCTGTCAACGGAACATGATTTAAAGCCAAATATTACGACAGGAAAACACATTCCAGGCTCATAGCCGAGCTCTCCTTTTCTCTCTTTCTCTTTCTCATTTATTTTTCTATCCCTATTGCTTTCCGACCAAGGACGTCATTTTTCCACCTACAAACATCCCCCAACGTGGTCTCGCTGATTCTTCGACCGTTTCAAGCTTTTCTCGGGGGTGAGAAAGACGAAACGAAGCTGCGAGCAGGGGTGAGTACACGTACGAAACTCTTCGAATACTCCCTCTCTCATTCAACAGCACCAAATATAAAGTCGTATTCGCCTATACGTATATATATCATTGTACAAATGTATGTGCGAGGGCTAACGTAGTTCGTTCCACTTGGAGATACGTCGGCTCGCGGTTTATTACCGGGATGCCGAAATGGCTTTGGGTCTCGTGGCGGAACATTGATTTAATGCGGGAGTAATTGGTCCCGCGGTCGCAGCCGTCCTAACAACTTCTACTGGACACCCGACGTCTCTATGAGTTCAGAACTTGCACTATAACATTCAATTTTCTACCACAGAGAGTTTCAACTCTCGTTTATTCATTTTTTTACAATAATTGGATCCTTTCGATAAATAAAAAGCACAAAAACTATGTTGAAGCCAATAATGCATTCCCACGTGGGAATGCATTATTTTTAGTAAATATTTCATAATTGACATTTTTCATGAACAAATGGATGATAATTCTTTATTTTTTCGTTCCGATACACGAAAAATGTGAAAATTGCGAAAATTACGAGGCTAGGGAAGTCAACCCCCTCAAAGAAAGAGGGATGAGCATCAAACGTACGTTCTCCCGCGTTATTACCGGTTTTATTGCTTTCTACCACACACACTGGGACAAATAATACACGCGAACACAAATACACATGATATACGTTTACAAAGCTCGCGTCGAACTCTCTCGCCTCTCGCGTCTGTACAACGTGTAATGTTAGGATGCTTATTAAACTTTGACGTTATACGGTGCACTACCCTTCTCTTTTATCCCCCTCGAAACGTCCAACCGACTGCCCCTGCTCTAAACGAACTCTTAGCGATCAATGTGAGTTCGTTCCGGTCTGCTGCGGCGAGCGATCGAACGGTCCATTATCAATTATTAATCACCCCACGAAGCCCAACGGTTAAGTACCATGTTTGCCTTTATCTTCTTCTCTCGTATATGCCTCTTCCAATTGGACTTTGAATCAAAATTAAATTGAATACGAGTATCCGTTTATCCATATATATGGCCCAATAATTAGTCGTCGATACTCGTGAGCACAGTATCGATTTATTTCGATATACCGATAATTAGTTGTAATCGCGATAGATCGAGCAGCTGTACATCAATTACCACCTTCGTGAGTTCTAAGACATTGATTTATGTCTCATATGGTGTACGAATATATATTTCGTTAAGTATACTATGTGTATATCGACGTGTATGATTTTTTCGTACATGCAAAAACGACGCGCTCTCATTTTAACAACGCTATATATTTATCTCCGATTTTGTAGAGATACTCGAGCGAAAATACTCATTATTATTGTTATTATTATCGTTAGTGGGAGAATTATAATGCTGGGAGTTCTGAATGAAAGAAAAAGAAAAAAAAATGGAAACAAAACTTTGGACACCTCGCCCATAACCTTGTTGGCTGCGATCGCGTGCAGCAAATTGCCGGCTTCTCTCTCGCAGGAGGCAACAATTCGCTCGTGATATAAAAAGTTGCTATTATTGTATAGCGAGTCTGATGCACATCTTCATCAAGGTGTTGATTATTCTTTACTGATTTTTGCACATGCGTGTTCGAAAAATGCATTTGTATAATAATAGAGGGAAATATAGAAAAAAAATTGATAAATCGCATAGTTATCAACAGCTGATACAAAGGATTTACAAATTTCAATTTACGCACCCTTCGGCTCGACGTAAAAAAGGAAGAAAAATTGTGAAACTTAGGAAGCAATGGGAAACACCAAATTTCAAAATGCTGGCAATTTAGGATGAAAAATACATGTATATCGAAGAAGCCACAAACATTCGTGTCTACGAATAGTCATAACACGTCTATATACCACGTCAAAACCATGAACGTGCCCACGTTCGGTGTCACACATATGGCGCCGGCACGGCTTGCTTGCTCTTTCGCCGATCACGTTGTAACCCCCCCCCCTCCCCCGCCCCCATTCTCCCTGGTGTAAAGTTTAACTTTGGAGAAAACGCCCGCGTGCCGGCTGCGCGGAATGTCCTCTAGGCGTCACGACTCACCAGGCTCAAGAGAATCGCCGATGCTTTTCCGATCGTCCCAGTATCACGATCGAGTCCAAAACAACCAAGAGAGAGATCTTCAACAAATGACTTTCTAATGGAATATAAAAGTATAGCTAAATCGTAAATTTAGACGAAAATTCGATGGAAACGTTGTTCAGGAGCCTTGGAAAACTCAAAATCACGAATTTTTCTTATTTTCTCTGTTTCTATGATCATTTTTTTGGAATTCTTACTTTTTTTCGATAGATTTAGTTTGTAGGGTCCAAAAAATTGCGGATTATTGTAAATAATAAATTCAAGGCGAACGAATTTTTGGACCAAAAGCCGATGAAAAAATTTAGCAGAGTTGAAAAAAGTTTATTTATTTGTTGAGTAGGTTCTTCCTACTCCAACTTGTAACGACTAACCGATATGTCGGCATAACAAGTGCCGCTTCGCTCGAAATAAGGTGACAGAAAATCTCAAAGTATAAAGCAAAGAGAAACGTTCCTTTTTGGCACCCCTCGTAAGTCATGCTTCGGCAAACTTCATTGCTACTTTTGAAGTCTACTCCGCGCGACTCTCGTCCTCGTAGTTGTTGTCGGGGAGTCTCGCTAGGCCAGAGAGATTTATTGAGTGCTCAGATAAAGGGAGAGAAACAAGATCAGCTGCTACACGCATGCTGCATCACAAGTTTTCAGAGATTTACGCTCTTTCTCTCTCTCTCTCTCTCTCTCTCTTCGGTTTTTTCATCTTATCCTAAGTATTTGAAGATTGACACTGAATAAATTCAGAGACCTTTTTATTAATGTATTCCTTGCTGATGTTGCTGGTAATATATTTATTTCGGTCACGACCAACTGATTATGTTTTGTCAAAAGGATTTAAATCTTGTCTCTTTATGTAAAAATTATTTTGTATCACGAGTTAAAAGGCTGAATGGCTTTTGTTGAGATCAATTTACAATCTTGAGTTTGTTTTCTAGTTCGAAACAATGAAATTGGTTTCGATGAAGGAAAATGTAACGTAACATTATTATCACTTCATCAAAACCTGCTGTATTAATAGCTGCGATATTTAGATGAACGTTTTTTCCAAGTACATTTCCAAACGAATGATATAAAAAGTGGAAGACGAAGTAGATTTTTTTTTTTTTTTTTCCAATGAGCTCGTTGGTAGCGAGGAATTCGTTTATCATCCGCCTCCTCCTTGTGTTCCATTGCAAAACGCGAGCGTTCTTCGCGTCGTCTCTTCCTCTCTCGATTTCTCGTGGAGGAAGGAAAAAACGTTTGAGAGAAAGAGAGAGAGTGAGAAAGAAGCATTTGTCTATCTCTTTCTCTTGCTTGACGCGGCGGTCACTGATCCTCGATCAGAGATTTTGCCAAACCACACGGAGCAACAGAGAGAGTGCAAGGGAGAGAGATGCATCGGTTCTGTGGACCTCTTCACTTTGGCAGCATCACTTTGATACTGGCTTTTCGCCGTTTCTCTCTCATCTTCTTCTGGCCTCTGTGTGGCATAGCTGGCGCATTATCACATACGTTAAGTTTTTTCTTCGCGCCCCTCCCCCACTTCCCTGCCTCTCTCTCCCTCTCTCTCCATCTCTCGAGATTCGTACGAAGGAAGCTCGCGCTGCCAAAAGCCGAAAAACGAAACCGATCGATCGGCACAGCGGCTCTTACACACGAAGACTCTTCCATTTCTTTTGCTCGCCATTTCTCTTCATCCTTCCCTCCTCCCCCCCCCCCCCCCCTCGCACTCTCTCTCATTCTCTTTTTCTCCAACTCTCTAGTAACATCGACTTCTGGTCACGATCGTTCCTGGACAAATTCCTACAAGCTTAGAAAAATGGTTTGTCGAATCGAATAATGAGCGTAGATTTTGAAGCAACGGCAATCATCATGAAAGAATCGAAAGTAACGAATTTAGATAATCGAATTGAGTGAAGCAAAGAGTTTGTGAACGATTTTCCATACGATTTATCCCACAGATTAAAACTTTCTTGTCGATCCCCGGACAACTAACGTATCGACGAGAGTAAATCTCTCTCATCGGTGATATATAAGAGTCGCGCGCGCGTTCCTCGGTAACTCCTGGACAGGAGAGACAATGGACGTACGTGCGTATACCTACCGCGTCAATGTAACTCGAATATATAGATATAGATATATAAATTTATATAGAAAACGTATGCCACACGCAGAACAGAATTTCTGCGGATAGTCGTTGACGTAATTGGTATCGAAGAAAAGAAGGCAGTAGAAATTAATCGATCCGTCGAACGAATCCCAAGAATTCAACTCTATTATATGTAAGTGTATTTTATAATACTTCACATTTACTACATCATATATTTTTATAACCTCTACACCACGAACGAATTGTTCCGCGTTTCCATTTCCAGGATTCACATACTTTTTTCTTTAATACCCTGCGGATTTTATTCTCGTCGCGATGTAAAAAGATCGAGAGGCATTTTTCGTTGTAGTCCAGTGTACAATGACAGCTCTTCTTGAGAAAAAAAAAGGCACAGGAAATGAAAAATGGGATCGATCGGTAGAAAACTCTTTCCATTTCCTGAACGAAGGTCACGATTTGACGATTGATTGCACACGAAATAGTCAAATTTAAGGCCAGACCGAATCGATACCACACATTCACACATATTTCGATAGTAACTCTGCTGTGTATAACAGAGTGCATCAGCAGGTGGACTTTGAAATACCATCGGGAGAAAAGTGGCTAAAGAAATAAGTGTCTCGATCGATGTGGAAAAGCGATCGGCACGATCCATCCTCAAGCTCTTGCCGTACGAGTGTGGACTACCGTACAAAAAAACTCATTTCTCCTTTGCTCCGTGTATCCTTTTCTCTATTTCTCGTTTATTCCTCCCCCAGTTATTTAATTCTTATTCCAAACAACAATCGCGAGAAACGTTGTCACCGCGGGAAAACTAGTGGGGCACGCTTTTCAATTACCGTAGGGACACACAGCCGGAAAAGAAACGAACCCGAGAGGAAAGGTATACGATGCGGAAAGTAAATGATGGCATTGGTAATCCGTATAAAGGTTTTCAAGAGGAGTCCACATGACGAGATCATGCTTCGTCTTTTTCTTTTTCAATCGTTTTTTTTTTTTTAAACTTTATATATATCTTCGAACCAGGCCTGTTACTCTCTCTCTCTCTCTCTCTTGCTCTTTCTTTATCTTGCACGGTAAAAAGTTGCAGTGCGAATGCGCGTGTAAGTATCGTTCGTGACATTGTTTCCCGTTCGAGTGAGCTTCGAAGACATCTCTTCCACTTACACACTCCCTCTTCAAACATCTTTTACCTTCCACTTTATCTCTCGTTCTCCACTTATGAGAATTAAGAAGATCCTTAAGAGGACATGAAAAAATTTACTACCCATTCAATACCTATTTTAACTAGCAAAATCGTTATCGATGTATCAACTTGGAGCATGGGAAAATTTCTTCAAAGTAATCCTCTTTCGTCCTTTCTATTCATCCATTCGATACTTTACCAATTACCAATATATATATTTACGAAGCTAAGAAAAACGACTTGTCGCTAATTTTATACTTTATTTATTCAGCAAATCATACTCCAACAACAGACTTTAAAAACCATTTGTATAAAATTTTTGTCAACGACTATTTAGGCGACGTTATTTAAAAAAAAAGTTTTTTTTTTTTTAATTCTTACCATGCTAATTAAATTCTTGAGGTATTCAGGAAGAAGAATTTTTTTCTCGAAACGTAACTCATATTATGATAGCGAACGATTTG